>MU228399.1:1315310-1327073 GCA_018584345.1 Thuja plicata | reverse complement strand
AACAATTGTTAGGATAGACTCCCGAAAGGGGTTGTTCCGGATAGGTCCGGACATCTTAACATTTATATTGTTACCGTGTGTGATAACTTATCATGATTAACATTTTAAGAATGTTTGGATTGGGCCACATATCATGATATGAAAATTCTACAAATCTATTAAACTATCTCTCAAGAGGGAGTGTTAACATATTGTTCGTTCGTGTTTAATTATGCATATATTATATATATATATATATATATATATATATGTATATATATATAATATTAATAATAATTGTTAATATACATATTTCTCTGATAAATATATATTGGAACGAACTCATATATATATTTATATATATATATATTAGTTATTAATAAATGATATGTATAATGAACAGTCACTTCATTTAGTATCAACAGCCACATCTCTCTATAATGAATAGTCACAACTATTCATTATAGATTCTATATATAAATACAAATATATTTTTGTAGAATCAAACAATAACCAAGGCAATTGTATTCTACAGCAACTATTAGATTAATATATCTTCTGATCTAAATTACTTAACAAGTTCACTTATCGCCGATAACTCTGCAATAAGTCAATCTATGTGTAGGAGGATTCAGAAAAGCACACGATGTGAACAGTTGATGGGTTCTTGTTCACGTCATGGTTTGTGGTAAGCCTGTTTAAAACCATGGAAGGAGAGACTTGCGTTTGAATCAAGATCATGAAGTACTAAGATGGACAATGTGGACATCGTCAATCTTGTAAAGAGTTGTATAGGAGAGCAGTTGACTACAGAGATCCTCTGACTGTTGAACTTCTTGGAAGTATGGTTGGTCGGTGATAAGTTCACTGGAAATGAAAGCGGGATAAGTTCTCATATGTAGGTGATCATGTGTAGCAAGATGCAGATAGCAGCATGCAGACCTCAAAGTATGTGTAGGCATACGATTTTATTTCCAGTTTATGTGATGTACTTTTTTTCCATGTTCACACTAGGGGGCGTGTTGGAAATCACGTTAGTGTTCACATTAGAAAACATAATAATGTGCTTGAAGTGAAAATAAAAGTGAGTTGTAACAACTCACGAAACTATTCTAGGCGATTAAATATTTATTTAAAGAATGCTTGTTTGTATGTTTGTTGAGTTGTTGAAACAACTCAATATATTGAGTTCTTTCCTACAAAATAGGATATTACAATCCTATATATATGTAATGTGTATTGAAAGAAAAATGAAGCACATTATTTTGTTGTATTATTTGAAGCTTCATTTATCTCTGCTCAATTTTTTAATAAAAAGTCTATGTGGTTGTTCACTTTACTAGGTGTGGGTTTTCGCAAGTGGTTTCTCGCATCTTGTTTTGGGAAACCGCAGTTGTTTTCCCTCTCCGAGTTTGCTATCAAATGCAGCCATGGCATAGCTGTTTTATTATCAGTTTCTTGAAGGCTTCTAGGTGATTCTCGGTTTAGTTGAAGTGGAGTGAAGTGCATATTTTCAGCATTCTCTTATTTAAAGAGCAATAATATACTTACACTCTTTGTGTAGTGGAGTTTTTCTCCAAAAACGTTTCTCCACGTAAATCTGGTGTCCCTTCAGGTAAGTTGATTTTATATTGTTAGTGCATGTTCTGATCACTTTATATTTAAGATTTGTAATGACATAAAGAAGTTGTAATTGCAAGCTTTCTTCACCTTGATTATCAACATGTGGCGTCAAAGCTAACACATTTGTTGAGGTAGGGAAGCCTTTTATATTTCAGATTTGTAATCACATAAAGAAATTGTAATTGCAAGCTTTCTTCACCTTGATTATCAACATTTGGCATCAAAGCTAACCCGCGTTGAGGTAGGGAAGCCTTTCCCTTCAAGTCTTGAAGGTTTTTCGTTGCAATAGGAACTTTTTATGAGTAGTTTTGCAGATTTGAGAGCAAGACTGAAAGCCGTGGTTTCTACTTTTCGCATGGGTATAGAGAAATTCAATTACACTGGCTACAAGGTGTAGAAACAAAATATGGAAAATATTTTGGAAAAAAGAGATCAGTGGTTTCCAGTTTTACATAAAGAGAGACCAGAGGACTCTACTATGACAGATGATGTGCAGAGTAAATTCAACAAGAAGGCACAAGTAACAATTATCCTGTGTCTTACAGATTACGTCTACCTAAATATCTCTACAAAAGATTTCGCATACAAGTTGTGGAAGAGGATAGAAGCTATTTATCAAATAAAATGTTAATCCAATAAGTTATATCTCAAGAGGAGGTTGTATTCTTTGAAAAATGCACATGGTGAATCGATTATTGATCATTTGAATGCATTTAATCTGATTTAAAGTCAGCCTACTAAGATAGATGTTAAAAGAGAGGACGAAGAGAAATGTATTTTAATTTCTATGTTCATTGCCCGAATCTTGAGAAAATATAATTGCTGTCATTAGCAATGGTAATGCATAGCCAAAGATAGACAACTTGACTGTCATACTACTTTCAGAAGATATGAGGAGAAAGTCCATGAATGTTGGCTTCCAAGATGCCTTCCATCTGCAGGGAAGGTCCAAAGAAAAAAGGCGTAAAGGAGATAAAAAGATTGATAAACCTAAAGGATGGTCAGAGACCCCTGAATAGAGTAGAGCAAAGTGTTGGAATTGTGGTAAAAGAAGGCATGCGAAGGAATGTAAATTTAAGGGGAAAGAAATCGATTCCTCCACCAAAAAGTCCATCAATGATGATTTTGATGCTTTGTTTGTTTCAGCTAAGACTATTACTGATGATGAGTGGCTTATTAACAACAGCACAAAAAAGATTGTTGGTAAAGGAAAGGTAAAATTGTGTTTCTATGATGGAAGGGTTAACCTTTGCTAATGCTTTGCATAGTCTAGGACTTGCATGAAATCTACTTTCTATATCCAAGTTGAATGATTATAGAATGCTTGTGACATTTAACAAGTCCGGTTGCAGGTTGGTAAGAGGGAGTTTGGTGATTTCAAAAGGATCTTCGATAGGGGCTTTGCTTAGGCTTAATGCATCCACTTTTAGAAGCCAATGTAGCTAACACTGAAAATGCTTGTATGTTGTGGGACCATAGGTTGGGTCACATAAGCAAAAAAGCTCTTAAGACCATTCTAAATAAAAATTTGGTTGACAATCTTTCTAATTATTTTGCTGGTGAAAATGATTTACTAAGCATTGTGTGGTTGGTATAGAAAATAGATCATCATTTCCTAAAGGAGTGTACAAGGCAAAGACCCCATTAGAAATTATTCATTCAGATGTTTGTGGTCCAATGGATGTTGATTCTTTGGGTAAATCTTCGTATTATGTTTCCCTAATTGATGATGTCTCAAGAAATACTTCGATTTATTTACGCATTCTGAAGTCTTCACTAAGTTTAAGGAATTTAAGGCCTTAGATGAGAAGCAATAAGATTATAAGATAAAAGTGTTGAGATTTGACAATGGGGGTGGATATTGTTCCATGGAATTTGATGAGATTTGTAAGCATGCAGGTATTGTTCGACAGAAAACTACTTAAAATCCCAAACAAAATGAGGTGGCAGAAAGAATAAACCTAACCTTAATGAAAACAGCTAGAAGCATGTTAAATATTGCCAAGCTTAATAAATGCTTTTGGGCAGAAGTTGTTACTACTACTTGCTATTTAATTTATATATCTCCTTGTTCAACTCTTGTTCATAAAAATCCTTATGAAATGTGGACAGGTAGAAAACATCTGGTTTTACACTTAAGGGTCTTAGGATTTTCTTAAGGATCTTGGGTTGTGAGGCTTCTGTTCATGTATCTCAAGAGAAGCAATCTAAAATGAATCCAAAAGATTAGAAATGCATCTTCGCTAGTTACAATCACAATGTAAAAGGTTATGTGCTTTAGAATCATCTAACCCATGGAATGATCTTTTTCAGAGATGTTATTTTCATGGAGCTTAGAGCTTACTCGAGAGAAGAACAACCAAAGGAGAAGACAGAGACAATGTAGGTTGAGACAAACATTCAGAAGAAAAGAAGACGTACATGTGGAAGAATAGTTAGGTGGATCTTAGGATGGAGAAGAAGAGGAGGATTCAAAGAGTTCAGATGATGTGCACAATGAGCACACAAATGAAGATGAACAGGTAGTGCCCATTACTCTTACCTTGAGAAGGTCCAAAAGAAAATGGTATGAAGATGACAGGTATAGCCCACCAAGTTTCCATCTCACAGTGCCTTCCCTAATGTTGTAGTAGAGAGCTGCCCTTTTTTAGTTATGGATGAAGAATAACCTGCTAATGTGAAGAGAAGTAAGGAATCATTAGGACAGCATTTCAAAATGATGTTCAAGAGAGAGTATAAATCAAACTGTTGCAAGATGTTTATATGAAAATAGTTTTTCCATCAATGTTGTTTGAGAAAACTAAATGAGGATGCACAAAGCCACACAAGGACATGTGATGAGAAGGTGCAACACACCTACTAGCAAAGGAGGTAAAAATTATAGACAATTCATTCAGTCCCATTAGAAATTCATGGAAACAAACATGGTTGTTGATAATTTCCAATAGATGGAAGCATGCAAAAACTTGATAAATGTGATTTTAATGTGCCCTAAAGGGTTAATGTTTTTGAAAGTCGTGGTTCGTGAGTGGCAAGAGAAAGATGCACAATTTATTGTTGGCATTCATATAAAGTGTATTCAAGAAGTGGGTGGTCAAAATGTTGTCCAAGTAATAACAGACAACACAAAGAATTGTAGAGCAATGACTGTGTTGGTTAAGACGTGGTTTTCATATGCATGTTGAACACCTTGTGCTCTTCACTCACTCAATCTCATTCAATAAAACTTGAGAAATAAAATAAATTGGATCAAACAAATCTATGGTGAAGTTAAAGAGATCCAAATGTTTATCGCAAACCTACATACGTGGCAAGCGATTTTTAGACCATTCTCACAATTGAAGCTACTAAAGGTAATCAAAACACTTCAACTTTTTAATTTTAGATTTCATTTTAGTAATTAGTTATTTATTTTACATTTCAAGTCTGCATTCAGCTATGTTTTCTTCTTTGTTTTTTTAGCATTTTATTTTTAATTTTTGTGAAACTCATCAAGACCTGATATGCATTCAATACGAAGCATCTTCTTAGTTTCACTGAGCTTATCATGAATATGATCCATTTTACTAACATTGATAAGGCATGTTTGGAAGAGGTATACCATAGAATTGACTCAATGATTGAGAAGATGAAATCCATCATTAATGAAAATGAGCATGATATGTTGTATTCTAAATTTAGTCCTTGTTTTTAAGCAACTGTTATGTATATCTTTATGATTTTCACATGTTATTTGTATGGAGCTAACCAGAAGTAAGCAGCCACCAAAACATTTCTATTATACCAGCATACCCATAGCTGTGCCCAATTGTCATTCAGCAACTTACGTTTTTAGTTAGGTTTACTTGAATTGCATACTAAAATCCCCACTAGTTCTACGTATTTTATAAAGTACTCTAACGGAGCTTCCTATTATAATTCAAAGAAAAATTTTACCTTAGATACTGTTCTATTTTGTGTTGAACTCACTTATGTTACTTAAAAAGAACATTGCTGAAATCTGTTGCTCTAACATTTCAAACATAAAATTAAAAATTAAAATAATCTAACCCTAAACAAAAATTATCCACTTTGCTTGTTCTCTGTAGATGTTTGCATGTAAGTGTAAAATGAGCCACTATATTTCTGCATATAATGTATACATGAGTCAGTGTCTTTCTGCATCAACTGTAAAAATGAGACAAAAAACATACATATACAATAAAAAAAACTATAAAGCCACTTTTTAAAAACTCAGCACATAATACAACAAATGTGCCAGGTAATAATTACTAAAGACTAATCACATTTTTTAATTTATTATGCTTCTATTATATACATAGATCAGTAGAAGCGAAAGATCTGCACAAGGCTTATTGTTAGATCCACCATATCTCTTCTAATTCAGTTTGCTTTTATTGTATTCTAGGTATTTGGCAATGCTTCCTCTCTTCTATATAAAGGTGAGTGCTATCACGTGTGCTTATTATTGCAAGAATACTCCATTCAGAGCTTGCACATTTGATTTTGCCATTTTAAAAGACTTTCCTAGAAAGTGATCTTAAAAATGTTATGGTGCAAGTCCACTAAAATTTCCTTTCAGATATCATATCAAGAATGTTCAGTTCTAATCTTTGATAGCATCTTAGATATGACACTAACAACATCAAGATGATCCCATAGCTACAATTAGGTAGCTACAATAATTTACATATTCTTCTCAATATAGAAATAAATTTATTAATTAAAAAAAATTTAAACTTCAATTACTAGAAACTAAAACATCATTTTAACAAAGATTTAAAGACTCATCATGAAAAACTAAAATAATGTGTAATGAATAAGATTTCCTAAATTCCCTTTGAACAATAAGTAGCTCATATGAGTCTTAGAAACATACGACCAAATTCCTCTAACTCCATTTGTTTCACCCATAACATGATGCAACAGAACATAGCCACTTCCTGGCGTATATACGCTTCCCTACAATCACACAAGAAAGAATCCTAAGAAAAGAATTACAGAAAAATGCAAATTAACATTTGGCATCCTCCTTACAATCATAAAAGGTAGCAGTCTTAACCCACTAAAATGAAAAACAAAATGGTCTCAAGTCAAACACTAATGCTAACCACTAACATGGTTGAAATTTCTTATGGGGCTAAACATTCATATAACTTCATATCTTCTACACTTTTGGTTGAGGTAGAGTTTAACATTCTAGTGCTAAGTGTTTATAGATTTTTTCAATCATTATATTATGGAATACAATTCACTATATCCTTGTGACCCTCATAGGAACTCTGAGGCCTTAAGGTGTAAAAGCGTTCTAGGAAATAACCAATATTCCAAACACATGAAACTTACAAATTTGGAATGTGTATTTCAAAGCTTTTTAGAAATATGTAACAAGCCATAGTAATACTGCCAGAGGAAGTTGGCCGCTACCACTATGCCTTAAGCCGGGTCAAATAATACCTTTTAAACTATTGTGTGGGTCAAAAGGTGTTATATGAACCATCGCAGTTACCCAAATATGAGAAGATAAAAATTCATGCCCAGTTGGCTATCCACAACCCACACCTTTAAAGTACAGCTATAAACAAATTTTATACCCTCTCATTTCAACAACATCAGATTGTGTACACTAAATTCTGATATAGGTGGCATATTTCCCCTATGAACAATGTAACACATAGCATAATAAATGCAAACAAATATGTCTAACAAGGCAATAAGAATCTGCACGACAGAAACAAACAGAATAGAACCAGAACATGCTTTTTTCGTCATGTACCAAAACGCATTTATCTATGATAGGTTCCACTAAATGTGACAATAAGGAGAATAATCAAGACAGAACACATGCCTGATCATAACATTTATCAGCCACAAGGGTGTTTCGGTCAAACAACAATTTGTATGAATGCATACAATCCAGGCCACAACAAATATCAAAGTAAATAACATCCATGCAAACACATATGCCTGGTCAGTAATATATCATGTCAAAATAATTTATCAAGTCAACAATGTGATGAGATGAATCCAACTCTACTAGACAACCACTCATTGTAATGCAAGTAGTCCCAAAGAAAACTAATACCAAAAATTAAATAACAGCTGTACAAACACATACTTGGTCACAATCAGAACGTGTTAAAATACTTCATCAACTCGAATATGCGATGATAATACATAACATGTAATATCCCCAAATTAATAGAGAGTGATTTAATTTAATTAATTAATTAAGTCGTCCCAAAATTTAAATAATATTATGAAGGACCTTTAACTAATTAACAAGGTTACCCAAAGTTTCCGAGACGGGGACAGCAGGGGACGGCGGGACGGGTTTCCATGACGGCAAATTTTTTTGCCGATTTTGGGGACGGCGGGGGATGGCTATGTAAATATAGGGAAATTTTCAAATATATAAGGAAATTTACAAGTATACATTACATTCATATGAAAATATGGACAATGCATGCCATTTAAACATCATATAACCTTAACATACAACATTTCATTGCCATTTAGTAAATACTCAAAGTAAATAGTAACATTTCACTGCCATTTCAATTCATTATCAGATTGTCAATATGCATATGCTAACAAAAATATAAGTTTAACATAGAAACTAAGAAAAGTAAAACTAAAAATGCCCAAAGGCTTAGGTGCTGCCATAAAGTTTTATCATCATGTTCATAGTTCAACATAAAAATCAAAATATGGAAAATAAAAATGAAGCACACTGCTGCTCCTATTCTTCTGCTGCCAACATGGCATCAATATCCGAGTCCTTTGCTGCTACAAAACAAAAAAATCAGACTGCTGCTAAAACCTAAAACCTTTACATCTTGGCTGGCCACGGGTCCCTGTCGATTCGCGCAGATCCGCATGGGATCCTCGAGGATCCTCGTTTTTTCCTCCCAGTCCCAAAACGACCCCACCTATGGAAGCCTTTTTGTCTTTTTAAGTTTATTTTATTTTATTTTACGCCTTTTTGATTGGGGACAGCTGGAAGTCCCCGGGACGCGCGACGGACGTCTACGGCGTCCCCAGCCGTCCCCGGGACTTCCATCCGTCCCCAGATTTTTGGGTAGCCGTCCCCAATTCCTAGGGACGTTTCCAACTTTTTCTTGAAACTTGGACACAGCGTGGGGACGTCCCCAAGCCGTCCCCAAGTCCCGGGGACGTCCCCGTTACGGAAACTTGGGGATTTAGGCCAGGGACGCGTCCCTGGGTAACCCTGCTAATTAATAAAAGGGGGGGCCCAAGTAATAAAATAATAAATAACGTAGGCCTATTTGTAACCATTCAGGAAGTTTCCCAGAGCCCTCTATAAGGCCCTATGTAGCATTGTAGGTAGTATGGTGAATTTGATATTTTCTTTGTATTTGCGAATTCTAGTTGGAGTTCTATACTACTGTAGTTTCGGAGGTGCAAGATCCTCCCTATTCTGTAATTGCAGTTTTGGTGGGATTAACTCTCACCCTATTCTACCTCAATATGAATTTGTGAAGTCTTCATTTGGAAACCAATTTGATGTAATCCGGCATATATCTCAAATTCGAACTCTTTTTTCTTGGAGATTCATTCCATTTGGATTTGCATGCTTGAATTGATTTATCAACAATAATTTATTCTGTGAATATTTCTGGAACAATCATAGTCTATACCAAACGGCGAACAGTGAGGTTAGAATGGTCGTACGACAATTATCTTGCAAAGTGTCAAGTTAGAGTGCCCCTACAGGTGGACTGGGAACCGTACGGGCCAGGAAACTGGAGCATTGTCTGTACGGGGTGTAGAGTCTGCTAACCGTACGATGTGGGGGTAGGACCGTACAGTGGAAGATAGGCACCGTGCACATGCAGTGACCATACAGCACCAAGACAATCGATCGTGCAATGGGCAGGAGTGCAAGTTGTTTGGTCCGTACCGCATAACAATATTACTCAACTATATGAGTGCTTCAAGAGGATCGTACGGAATTTGAAGGTGTCTTCAGCGCCATACAGAGTATTCCGCCTTCAGGACATTACAGTGGTATCAAAGCCAAATTTCTGCCAACCTGTGGAATGCTTGGGATGATTACAAAAAAGGAAGAAAGGGAGAATAAAACTACTGCCACTAAAATCGCCAAGTAGCATACTAAATATCAAAAGGGGAAGACACTTCTGACATTTCAAGAATATCTAGTTCTTAAATGAAAAAGTATACATGTGCATTAGGAGGTTATCAGAATCTTTGATGAATACTCAAGTGAACCTGAGGAGATCAAGGCAACTGAATCCTTTGATAGGTACTATGTAAGGAAAAGAAAAGAGGAGTTGGATCCTGAATTAGGAACTCGATCAAAATCAAAGGAAGGCCAAACTATGTATAGTCATGTGATGTCCCCCTTCAGAAAAGGAATTTAATAAAATAATTAAATAATAGAATAAATAAATAATAATAAAAGAGAATTTTATAAATAAATAATAATATATATATATATATATATTCAAGAATAAACAAATATAATTTTTGCATCTGAGAATAATTTATTTTTGCTGATTTAAAAATGGCTCGCAATACGAAAAAGCAGAACAGTGCAAAAAGCAATTCGCATACGGTAGCAATTAAAATAAAGGAACGGGAAAGTTTCTTTAATAAAACAAAATACAGGTTTAGCATTCGCAACCCTTTCAATGCCCTAAATCAAAGCATAAGTAAAATATGTTCTGAATGTCAGGCATGGCATAACTTCCGAACAGATTTCAGTTCTCATAAAATAAAATCTGTAAAAGTTTTCAAGACTTCTGAAGCACCCAACTCAGATGAGGTAGGAAGATGGAAAGAGGTACATGGTCGTAAGAGGAGAAAACCCTACTCAGAGGGCAAGAAGATATGCGCTATTCCCATCACTGGACCTATTTTCAAATTCGTTTCTGGAACTACGACAATCCCATTGGGTTCTTCCCTCTCTATGGTTCAAAGTACCATCAAACAACACCCTTCGGCCCCAGGTGCTGAAAATTCCAAGAATTGTGTTAAGAATGCTCCATCAGTTCCAAAACCTAAGGAAGTCAACTATCTCATTACAAGTAATAAGTGTTGGAGATTTACTTCTGGCAGCTAGTTGATTGTATGTTTCTCATTGATGACAACATATAATATATAGCAGTGTTCTGTATGTACTTATCAGAATGATGGTATCAAGCCTTGCACTGTTATATTCATGTTGTAGACATGTTTATGTTTTGTTCATACACGCAGACTTAGATATGAAGTTCCAGTTGTGTTGTGTAATTCTGTTAAGTGGCAGTTACAGGTTCTGGAGTTTGTCTGTACAGAGCCAACGAATTGCATTGGTTCTTGAGTTGCGCCTATCTTTGCGATAGGCGTGTGTATATTCAAGTTTAGTTATGAGTTGAAGACAATTATCTGAAGGCGCCAAACGTGTTTCAACAAGATTGCAAAGTTAGAGTTAATTTGGTGAGGCCAACTAAGTGAAGCGTCGCGTCTATTCAGTTTATATTGCGCGGTTGTAATTATGCTTGCGTGGTTAGTTAAGCCGACAAGGATGTTATGAAGAGTTGCCTAACAGGTCCCATGATCTCATACTTTGAGGAAGATACTTATAGTAGTTCATTTGTGGAACACTAAGTGTGAACGAGAAGAAAAGATACAAGAAAAGTGCAGAGCAGAATATCAGATGTATTTCATTCATCATGGATCTATGTGAAGAAGCAGTGGAAGATTACAATACATTGGAACTGATCAAGATAGCAGATCTACTCTACAGTTCATCATCAGATATAGTGTATATCTGTTCTACAGAAGGTTGTAACCTTCACCATTGAAGCAGTGAGCTTTTGGACAGTGAGTCCTCACCCTTAACAGGGTTATTTGTAAAAGACTCCTAACAGGGTCAGACCCTTAACCAGGTCACTATACTTATTGCATTGTAAAGAACAACTCCTAACAGGGTTGCAAGATTTTTTAATAGAGATTATTATAAACAAGTATAGTTCATTGTGGGTGTTAATTCCCACCGGGGTTTTTACCATTTGGTTTCCCCGTAATCAAATTGTGGTGTTGTCTATTGTGCTATGTGAATGTGCATTTACTTTATTGTATTCTGGAGTTAATAAAAGAAAAGAATTAAATTAGCTGATAACTGATTCACCCCAC
>MU228399.1:1283155-1299442 GCA_018584345.1 Thuja plicata | reverse complement strand
ACAGCAATCGATCGTGGATTAGATGAAGAAGAATCAGTCTTCCATCAACTAATTTGACCCTGGCTAGGGCACAGAAAGTAGGAACAATTCCCAAGAAGAAAATTCAATAATCAATATTCAATAGATGCTTTACTTCGCAAATGAGCCTGTATTTATAACTTCTTGGTCTCTAAAGTTTCCCAAAAACCATCATCAGTTAACCACCCTTTATAATATAAACTCCCAAAACATTATAATAATAATAAAGTATTATTGTTATTATAATATCGTCTTAATACTAATTAATAACATATTGTTATTAATTAATACAAGTAATTATTAAATATAATTCTGATGATGATTCCTGCAACACCTGCCATATTGACTGATCAACATGCTCATCATTGGCCTGCCATAAATGGCAACTGCCAAATATAGACTTACTATAAATAGTAAGTCCCCAATCCAAGAAACTGAATCACTGAATATCGTCTGGAGAATTGACCACTGCTGGTACTGCCCTGTCAGAAATGGAAACTGACCAACTGACTTACTAAAAATAGTAAGTCTGTCAACTGGGACCCTCAAAACTCTACATCAGCTCACGAGGGTCGTGATGATGAGCTAACCCAGTCGCTACCACAACCTGCTAAAAATAGGGTCATCACAGGGGAAACCCTAAACAAATAAATAGAGTTTCCTGAAGGTGACCCATGTCTAAAATGGCAATGGCGGTCCCTTGACAACACCCCACTATCAAATCAAGAAAAGGAGGAACTAATCTCTGTCTTATCAACCAGAGTTATCACTCCTAAAAATAAGGAGGATTCCCTAGTTTGGATAGGATCTAAAACTAGTTCATATAAGGTCAAACATGGATATCAATCCATGGTCAAGGAACGCAATTGACAACCTTCTGACCTACCAGTTCATCTTTGTTGGGACAAGTTATGTTTGCCCAAGGCAGCATTACAAAAGCATATTATCACAGCACAATGGTTCAAAAATATCGGTTTTGAAGGTCCTTCTCGATGTGTCGTGTGCGAATCACAAGAAGAATATGTTGATCACATTCTCTTGAACTACCCTTATGCACAAAAATGTTGGTTTTGGTTACTCAGCAAGCAGCAATTACAACTAGCCATTCCTAAAAACTTTTTAGACAATTTTAAAAGCTAACCATTACCCTGCAAAAATAATACCTTTAATCCCCAATGTAAGAATGCCCCCTCGATTATGATTTGCGAAATCTGGAAAGAATGGAATCGTAGAATCTTTCAAGATAAAAAAAATGGTAACCAAAAGTTCAATAAACAAAATTGAGGCTAGTATAGTAGAGGTAATCAACAACAGACTTAGACACATAAGAGCCTCTAATAGTATCTTCTAACAATGGGACGGCAAAATCAGAAAGGATGGCACAATCTTATCACACCACAATTTGGTAAAGGGGGCAAGGAAACTTCAATTGCCAGAAGGAATTGTAAGTGGTCTCCACCCCAACTAAACTGGTGCAAACTTAACTTTGACGGTGTCTCCCAAGGAAATCCTGGGGTAGCTAGCATTGGAGGCATTATTCACGACTACAACAGTATTGTATGTGGAAAGATTGCTAAGCCAATTGGAATAGCTTCTAATAATGTGGCTGAAATAGAAGCACTCTCTGAATGCTTATTAATGTGCAAATCTCTGAATATCAAAAATTTGGAGGCTGAAGGAGACTACCAAATTATAATTAATGCTTTAAGAACCGGTAATACCCCTAATTGGAACCTTAATTCTAGAATTCAGAAAGTTAAAGTCTTTCAAAAAAAAATCAATAATATAAGCTTTACACATACATATAGGGAAGGTAATAAAGAAGCGGATAAATTAGCTAATCTAGGTGCAGATGGTTTAACTTTAGCTGAACCAATGTCTTAATATACTCTCTATTTAATTTCAACATCCTCCCTTGCCAAACTTTTGGAGTTTAAGATTAACAACTATGCTGTAATATTTCTCCCCCTTGGTTAACCTTGAGATTATAGAAGACTCGGTGTCCTCCTCTAGTGTCCTTGAGTAAATGAAACCCAACTGTCGCCTCAAATTTCTAACCCATTATCTGGTCATATTTCTCATCTCACCAAGCTAGGGAGTAGCAAATTGTTAAGTTGGCCAATTTTAGCAATGTGGTTCTCTCAGTTAGATCCTACACTTAACAGATATACTTATCTATCCTCTATAGGCCAACAACTGCTTTTCAGCTTTGGGTTATTTCAACCTTGACAATCCTTTTGTTTTACTCTTATCTGTATAAAAATATATATAGCGATATTGTCATATTTACACATATATTGTTAAATTTTCATATTTTTATATTTATATGTTTATATATATATTATAAAAAGTTTGCATATAGATGGAAATATAGTCATACATGTATAAATTTTAAATATGATTATATAATATATATATTCTTTTCTAATTAGATTGTCTTAATTTTATATTGTCTTTATTCGTTTCTTTTACAATCATTGGAAAATTCAATCAAATTAAATCTTATGAAAAATATTTTATATATAATCTTTTATGAATAATACTTATTTATCAACAACAGAGTCTGCTTTATAAAATCTCATTCACTGCCTTTACTCCTGAATTTATATATAATAAGAATTGAGATGAAGGGATTAGTAAAATGTCAATTATATATTATTTACGGTTTTTCTCACTATCCATGTTGTTCGAATAGCATGCATGGGTAATATTTTCAACTTCTAAACAAATTCAGGTTCTGGTCACTTTTTTCAGAGGAGGTTTATTTAAACTATTATTTGAATTCTTTATGACTTAATTATCCTGTCTACTAACGAGTTGATCTTAGCCGTAAGGGCAGACCTTTCCAGGCATTTGGCCAATCCCAGGATCATCTGAAGCGGCTCCACAATGGGAATCATTCACTTGTATCTACAAAAATGTTCATTATCATTGTAATAAATATAAATCACATATAAGGCTCTTAATTGATGTAAAACCTAATCTTGTAAATGAGGGAATGTCCTCAAATATTTCAATATGATGTATAATGGAATACAAATTTTGGACAGTTATGTGTAATATCCCCGTTATTAAATAAATAAAATAATCTTGTATTGGGTTTCCGGTCGATTTAGCTTATCCCGGAGCCATCTTTTATTTTAGCGTAGGTGTTAGTGTGTCGTGTCGGCTTTATTTGTACACCTTGGGACTTTGTCCGACGGGTATTTATGACCGGTGTGTAGGATGTATTTGTCATGTGGAGTTTTGATATTATTATTTGTAATTGCGAATTCCGGTTGGAGATATGGTGTGCGCCATTTCGGAAGAGAAAGACCTTCCCCACTTGCCATGTTGCAGTTTCGGTGGGATTCAACCCTCACCCTACTCTGTTTATCCTGCTTGTATCGGATCTGGCAAATCCGAAGTACTTCATTATTCATAATAGAATTTCCTGGCAATTGTTCCCTATTCGGTACTTCCTTGCTTTGTGCGTCTGTTAACAGGTGGTGAATCCTAGAACCATCCATGCGGCCTCCAAACTCCTTCGTACAGCCAGCTTCCCTCCCAACGTACGGCCAACACTCCTCCGTACGGACAGCTTCCCTCCCACGTACGGCCAGCACTCCACCGTACGACCATCCCTCTCCACCGTACGGCCAACTCCCTCCTGCACGTGCGGCCAGATCCAATCTGTACGGCCTGTTCTTCTCACCGTACGGCCTGTTCTCCATCCATCATACGATCTGCCTACCTCCTCCGTACGGCTAGTCTGTGCAGTCTATCCCACTATACAGCCTGCACCTCCAGTACGCCCAGGTCTAGAACATTACAATGGTATCAGAGCTGGTGATTCTTCCAGCTTGTGGGTTTGAATGCAAGTATATACCAGGAGAAGAGAGAGATGTTATTCGGCTGATCCAATGGAAGATCAACAGGATCCTCCTGCTCAAGTCATGGCATTGCTAAGAGAGCTCACCAGAAATCAAATGCAGATCAATGACACTCAACGACTCATGGAGGAGACATTACAAAAATTCACGGAAAGTAAAGCATCCACGAAGCAAAATGTGCAAAGTGATAGTTCTGTTGCAAGTGGGGCACACTCCGAACCAACACGCTCTAGACCATCGATGCCCACCTTCCCCCCTCGAACGGAAGCACAACACAGAGAACAACCAACATTCAAAGATATGCAAGATCAACTTCGGGAGGACTGCAGGAATGCAAATCTGGAAGGGGATATAACCTACAAGGATTATGTGGATCCGAGAATGAGATATTCAGGTTGCAACAATCGGGGTGGCTACTATAACGACAACCTTAGGAGAAAGATCGGTAAAGTTAATTTGTCAACCTATGATGGTTCTGGCCCCACCACAGGTAGTGCATGGGTGCAAAAGGCCGACACCTATTTCCAGCTCAACCCTATGCCGAAGGATGAAGCTATAAAATTTGCGGCCCTACATCTGGAAGGGTTAGCTCACGAATGGTGCCATCATGGCATGGTCACTCTGGGCCACAATCAAATAACCTCCTATGGTAATTTCATTGAGAGATTAATGGATCGTTTTAATGGAAGAGCTCCAGAGCTTAACTTCAAAGATTTGGCTTAGTTGAAACAAATGGGTACAGTGGACCATTTCATTACAGAATTTCAAAGATTATCAGTCCTGGAAACTGATATATCAGAAAGACGATTGGTCGTGCTATTCATGCATGGGTTGGCAGAACCTTTGAGAGGATGGGTGAAGGGGTTCAATCCCATCAGACTCACAGAAGCAATCAAGAAGGCATGCGACATGTTAGCATCTTCCTCTTCCGCCGCTACGAGTTATGCACAGCCCAAACCACCCTTTATTTCCAAATAAAAGGACAACAGACCTCCGCCAAAGAGACCTCAACTAGATAAGGCTACCCGACGGAAGCTCATAAGGAGGAAGTTGTGCTTCAATTGTAGGGAACCTTGGGAACCTGGACACCATTTCTTAGGCAAGGGGAAAATCCATTATATTGAAGTAATGTCAAATGATGAAGAGGAAGAATATGCACCAGAAGCCGAGGAAGACGAACAACCAGCCGTTGGAGAGGCCAACCTAAACCGTGCGGAAAGAATTGCCACATTGTTGAAGAGAGGGTCCATTGCTGCTTTAGCTGGAACTCCGAGATGCACTATCTTTCGGGTACGGGGTACTCTCCAGGGACAGAGGGTTGTGGTCATGCTAGACAGCGGGGCTACCCTCAACTCCTCACTAGTCAAACGAAGGGGTTTACATACAGAGGCACACTAAGGATTCGACGTCAAGGTAGCAGGCGAAAGCATTTTGTCTTGCACCCATCTGGTCCCACAGCTGAGCATTTCTATGGGTAACCACACGATGACCGATGACTTCTTCGTAGTTGATTTGGATGACATGGAAGTCATCCTTGGCATCCAACGGATGGAAACATTGGATGAGTACACACAAAGTTTCAAATGGATGGAATTTTCATTCGAGGTGGATGGCAAGAAAGTTGTTCTCAAGGGAATGTCGAAAGGAGGACCAAGGGAAATCTCTGCCCAACGGATGGAGGATATCCTCGGGCACGACGATATGGTCTGGGCCGCACACTGTTTTATCTCATCAAAACCAATACATGGACAGCCTACCTTCTATCAGGATGAGGAACTTCAAAATGTGTTGGAGAAGCATCAATTAGTTTTTTTTGACATACCACCAAGCGTACCACCACACCGTGGGTTTAAACACACTATCGAGATGGAAGCTGCCGCCCAACCTGTCATCACCACACCATACCGCCATCCTAAAAGGTTTAAGGATGAAATTGAAACACCAATACAGGAGCTTCTAGACAAGGGATGGATCAGGCCCAGTTCTAGCCCTTTTGCATCATCCGTCGTACTCGTCAAGAAGGACGGAACTCTGAGGATGTGTGTGGACTACTGGGCATTAAATATGAAAACCATCAAGAACAGGTACCCTATTCCCAGGATCGACGAGTTGTTGGATGAACTGCACGGTGCAGTCTATGACAAGGAGATGCTCGCCATCATGCACGCCTTGACAAAATTTCGACAGTACTCGTTGGAGCCAAGTTCACTGTGCGTACAGATCATAACAGCCTTCGGCACTTCCTAGAACAGCGGGAACTCGATGAACGGCAACAGAAGTGGGTAAGTAAAGTACAGGCTTTTGATTTTGACATGGAATATATAAAGGGAAAAAATAATGTGGTGGCCTACGCCTTGTCGAGACAGCCAACGATATGCTGTTTATCTCCAATCTCAACCGATTGGAGAGCACACCTGCTGGTTGAGTATTCCAAGAATACTTTTGCATGTCAGTTGCTAGATGGCGAAGGACAAGATGACAGATACAAGGTGGTTGATGATATTATATACTACAAAGGAAGAATATACTTGGTACCCGAATCCAAATTGAAGGCGAAGATTCTAAAGGAGATACACGACTCACCCTTCGCCAGACATCAGGGATATTTGAAGACTTACAGGAAGATCAGGGAAAGGTTCTCATGGAAAGGCCTAAAGAATGATGTCCTCTGATATGTCCGAGAATATCCTACCTGTCAACAGAACGAATCAGAACACACTATGCCAGCAGGTCTACTTCAACCACTGCCAATTCCTGAGCAGAAATGGACTAGCACTTCAATGGATTTCATTACTGGGCTTCCAAAGGTGCAAGGAAAGGATTGCATCTTTGTGGTGGTTGACAGATTGACCAAGTATGCACACTTCTTTGCTATTTCAGGGGAATACAAAGCAGCACAGGTGGTAGACTTGTTCTTCCAGGAGGTGTTCCGCTTACATGGACTCCCTAAGAACATAGTGAGCGACCGAGACAATCGCTTTCTCAGTACTTTCTGGAAGGAACTATTTCAACTAGCAGGAACCGAGCTGTCACCCAGCACAAGCTACCACTCGCAGACCGACGGACAGACAAAGATCGTAAACAAGTGGCTGGAAGGATATCTCAGAAACTATGTGTCCGCAAGACAAAAAGCATGGGTCAAATGGCTACATATGGGGGAGCATTGTTACAACACCACCTATCACATGTCCATCAGAATGACTCCCTTCAAAGCGTTGTACGGGTATGAACCAACTTCATTCGTGGACATGGCATTAGGAGATAGTCGCGCACCTAAGGCAAAAGACTGGTTGCAGGAAGGAATAGATATCCTAAGATCACTCTGGGAGAATATCCTACGGGCTCAGAATCACCAGAAAATGTATGCTGACAGGTATCACATTGAGATGAGTTTTGAAATGGGAGACCTGGTATACCTTCGACTTCAGTCATACAGGCAGTCGTCCCTGAAGGCATCCGGGAAGGAGAAATTGAGGCCGCGTTTCTACGGGCCCTACCATGTTTCCAAACGGGTGGGTGAGGTTGCCTATGAACTGGATCTACCCGAGGGAAGCAGGATTCACAATGTATTTCATGTATCTTGCTTGAAGAAGGCGGTGGGGCAACATGTCACTGTGTTGGAAGATTTACCACCCCTCGACGGTGAAGGGAAGTTAGTTCTGGAGCTGACCGAAGTCATTACCACCCAAGAGAAGTTGAGGACTCGCACGGTCAAAGAATTTCTGGTGCGTTGGAAGAACCTCCTGTTCGAAGATGCTACTTGGGAGAGCGAGCAAATTCTGGATCATCCGAACCTACAATTGCTTGAGGACAAGCAATCTTTGGGACGAGAGGACTGTAATATCCCTGTTATTAAATAAATAAAATAATCTTGTATTGGGGTTCCGGTCGATTTAGCTTATCCCAGACCCATCTTTTATTTTAGCGTAGGTGTTAGTGTGCCATGTCGGCTTTATTTGTACACCTCGGGAGTTTGTCCGATGGGTATTTATGACCGGTGTGTAGGATGTATTTGTTATGTGGAGTTTTGATATTATTATTTGTAATTGCGAATTCTGGTTGGAGCTATGGTGTGCGCCATTTCGGAAGTGAAAGACCTTCCCTACTTGGCTTGTTCCAGTTTCGGTGGGATTCAACCCTCACCCTCCTCTGTTTATCCTGCTTGTATCAGATCTGGCAAATCCGAAGTACTTCATTATTCATAATATAATTTCCTGGCAATTCTTCCCTATTCGGTACTTCCTTACTTTGTGCGTTTGTTAACAGGTGGTCAATTGCTAAGGCGTTGCAGTGAAGAAGACGCATTCCATACATTCCAGAACCATCCGTGCGGCCTCCAAGCTCCTCCGTACGGCCAACTTCCCTCCCAACGTACGGCCAACACTCCATCGTACGGCCAGCCCTCTCCACCGTACGACCAACCCTCTCCACCGTACAGCCAACTCCCTCCGGCACGTACGGCGAGATCCAATCCGTACGGCCTGCTCTTCTAACTGTACGGCCTGTCCTCCATCCACCGTACAATCTGCCTACCTCCTCCGTATGGCTAGTCTGTGCAGTCTATCCCACCGTACGGCCTGCACCTCCAGTACGCCCACGTCCGGAACATTACATTATGTCTCGGGCTAGACTGGAGGTTTTCTTCTCCATTCTTTCCTACTAGTGCCCGCACAGAATGGAGATGTAAATGTATCTATTTTATTCTAATAAAATAAAATTTTCTGGCTTCGGCCTATTACCCATCAAAAAATAAAGAATAAACAAATATAATTACAAATAATATTGGGGAAGACTATAGACTATCTTTTATTACATCAAGATATAGAGACTACAATATCGGCCTTCATCGTTTATTTACAAAAAAGCGACGACAGCTATTCAAGGGTGATCGAAATCATTAAAACAAGATAGTCGCTTATATATATATATATATATATATATATATATATAGACACACACACACACACACATCTCATCTGTCGTAAACCATTCAAATTAGAATAAGACAAATCAATAAAATAAGGGATATATATATATACACACACACACACACATCTCATCTGTCGTAAACCATTCAAATCAGAATAAGACAAATCAATAAAATAACGGACATCGATAAGTTGACTAAAGTCTAGATCCTTCGTTTTATAACAGCAGCTATCTTATATGGTAACAGCAATATTGTTTGGAGAGCTAAACGACACTCATTTTGATTTGATAAAACAAAGAGCATATACACGTCAGTCTTTTACTATTTGTAATAATCAACTCATGGAAGAGTGCGATTGGTGGCAGATATATGAGCAGCATGATGCCAAATGAAATACATAGATAATTTGAAGTTGGAGTTAATATATATAAACCCAAGGAAATATAATCTTTACCCAATGCATATTGCCACGTCAAATCCATTACTTTACATAGAGATTGCAATCTTAATAATTGGCTCACACTGTTGTCGGGTTGTACTCCTTCGCTAAGGACAAGGATACGGTGTTAAAAATTATTAAGTCTGCGATAGGAAAAGAATTACATATACTGTCGAATTCAGTAGCTTATAAACAACTTAGCACTATTGTTTAAGAGGGCATGATAAATCGAGAGTTAATGGGTCAACCGCTAATTAGACAATCAATGATTAGAGGACAATGGAAAGCTATTGTAATATTACTGTCTGATAATTACAGCAATTAGGAAGAGGTGTGAATATTAAGAAGTCTCTATTCAAAAGAGGTGTGATCCTTTCATCAAGCAAGATACATAAAGAGATTAAACTCAACCATTCAAGGGGCGGATAGGAGAATGACTGGTGTCCATCAAAAGGAAAAAAAATTATATTACTGACAAGTGGCAATGAAGTAATACTGATCGTAGAATATTACATCTGAATCTTCTTAGCATAAGATCCAGTATATAGTCAAATAGATATATTATAAATAAATATATATATATATGAAGTATATGACTAAATTAAACAATTGAAAAATCAAACATAGTTATCTGAATGATCTATAATAGATATCTTAAAGATCTAATATATCTGAACTATAAGATTTATCTAATACATATAAATATTATATATCTATATATTCTATAAGGAATAAAGAGTCTTTATATAGCCTATATACATTACATGTTAATAAGGATGAAATCAGAATCATCTATATATAATGTATATATCTATCTCTGAAAGATCTAATATTTACATCTGTAATATATATACTCATTATTATTAATAGAATCATAATCATATATGTCCATGTTCAGATTCATTACTATTTAGTACCTAAAGAGGCAGGGACAGAAGTGTTTCCAAGAAGAGGCTTGTCTAAATCCAGCCAATAGGTTGAATCCCAAGATAGGGTAGGGATCAGCGACCCTGAGCGCCTTGAGGGCATAGTCACAAGATAGGATAACGGCTTGGATCTGTAAACTATGAGGGAACCTACTATGATTGGTATCTAAGCAACTTGGTTACATCCTATTTTTCTTTTTCTCGGACTGAAATGGTAATAAGGGGCAGTATGGACATTAAGGATCATAAATAGTAAGATTTCTTAACATGTTCAGTAAATGAATAATTTTGAATTAAGAAATAGCGCAGTTGGAATCAATGTCTTGATCAATTCAATTTAAGCCTTAAGTATATTAAATATTAGTTAATGCTAACCTAACCCTAGCAAGGGACATTACAAGTCATGAGGAAGTGGTTGATCAGCTTCATGGAGATGCAAACTCTACCAATGATCCCTTGCAGGCGCAATCTCTGCAGTTGGTTGAATATAGAGTTTACCCCTTGGTTGGGCAAGAGGCATGCATGATTGCTATCTCTTCGTGTGAGTGGCTTTTTCAAGGGAGTAACAAGTTGCATCTGAGCTTTGAGATTCCAGACCATCATTTTTTGCAAGAGATTGATTGGCATGATAACATCGATGTGTTTCATGATTGGCTTGACTGGGATCTTGATGACTCCAAGCATGGCAATGTTTATATCAGAGTGGTGCAGCGAAAGCTTATTGGAGATTTGCACAAAATTGAATCTGGAAGAGTTAAGGAGGGTGCTCATGCAATGATAAAGCAGCATGAAGATTTCAGTGGATACAACTATCAACACCCGCGCTTGGTTTGGGATCATGGAGCTACGATGACTAATTGCTTGACGAAAAGCAATCTCTAGACGACGAGGATTTGTAATGTCCCCAAATTAACAAAGAGTGATTTAATTAAATTAATTAATTAAGTGATCCCAAAATTTAAATAATATTATAAAGGACCTTTAATTAATTAATAAGGGGGGGCAAGTAATAAAATAATAAATAATGTCGGCCTATTTGTAACCCTTCAGGAAGTTTCCCGGAGCCCTTTATAAGGTCGTGTGTGACATTGTACGTAGTATGGTGAATTTGATATTTTCTTTGTATTTGCGAATTCCAGTTGGAGTTCTGTACTATTGCAGTTTTGGAGGTGCAAGATCCTCCCTATTCTGTATTTGCAGTTTCGGTGGGAGTAAATCTTCACCCTATTCTACCTGTCAATACGAATCTGTGAAGTCTTCATTTGGAGACCAATTCGATGTAAACTGGCATATATCTAAAATTTGAATTATTTGTTCTTGGAGATTCATTCCATTTGGATTTGTAATGTCCCGAAGGTGGAATGGCCCATGAATACTCTATATGGTGCGGAAGACACCAAAAAATCATGTATGGACCTCTAGAAGCACCTGTACGGTTGACTAATACGGTCACGTCGTACGGACCAAACAGCTTGCACATCCACCCTTCGTACGATCAATTGTCTCGGTGTCATACGGTCACCCCATGCGCACGGTGGCTATCTTCCACCGTACTATCCTACCCCCACACCGTACGATTAGCAAGTCCTACACCCATACGGACAATTATTGTACGTCTTGTCCAACCTCACTGTTCGTCGTTTGGTATAGACTATGATCGTTCCGTAAATATTCACAGAATAAATTACTGTTGATAAATCAATTCAAGCATGCAAATCCAAATGGAATGAATCTCCGAGAACAAAGAATTTGAATTTAAGATATATGCCAAATTACATCAAATTGGTCTCCAAATGAAGACTTCACAGGAATATATTGACAGGCAGAATAGGGTGAGGAGTTACTCCCATCGAAACCGCAAGTACAAAATAGGGAGAATCTAGCACCTCCGAAACTGCAATAGTACAGAACTCCAACTGGAATTCGCAAAAAAAAAAGAAAATATCAAATTCACCATACTACCTACATTGCCTCACACGGCCTTATAAAGGACTCCGAGAAACTTCACGGAGGGTTACAAATAGGCTGACAATATTTATTATTTTATTACTTGGGTCCCAACATTTATTAGATAATTAAAGGTCCTTTATAATATTATTTAAAATTTGGGACCACATAATTAATTAATTTAACTAAATCACTCTCTATAAATTTGGGGACATTACATAACAAAACTATATGTCTAGTCATATGCTACACATAGTACATACACAAATTACATAAATAGGTGCAAGAATAAATTCCTTATAAGTGCATTTGAGAACCTTTTGAAAATAAAACAGGCCCAAGGTCTTAAATCTTATGCACTCAAATTATCACATTACAATTATCCAAGGACCTTAATTAATCTATAAACCCACCATTGTGGACTATAAAACAGCCTGAACCTGTGCGAGAAGACTACCACCACAGCCACATGAATGCTTCACAACAGTAATGAATAAGTCCAGACAGAGCCATGTCATTAGCTGACGCACTACTGATACCACCACGAAATGTGATGTTTGGATATGTGTAACAAAGCGTAGTTTAAAAACTCGGACTCGAAGAGTACTCGCCAAGCCAAAAAAATCATCACAAAAACTTGATCATTAAGAAACACTACAATATTTTAATAAAAACATAATATTTTGAAATATATATATATGCAAAATATAGCTACAAAATGTATCAAATGAGTTGGCGAAGGTATGGAAGCTACACCCCAAACAATGTTGAAGCTCAGAACTCCTAATGAGGGTCTGGGCACAACACCCCCAATGGGGTTTAGAGGCAGTACCCCTAATGGGATCTGAGACCAATGCCCCTAGCACATTTCATGATACAAGGCAAGGTTGAGGGGTGCATCCTTCGCCACCAAGCCCGAATGAAGACCTTCAAAACACAAGAAAACTTCATGGTGCACACCATTTTCATTATTTTTTTAAAAGCAAAACAAAAAGTGTTTAGTTAAAAAATAGTGCCCTCATGAAAAGCCATCTTACCTATAGTGGCAAATTATCAGGTTGGACATGCCACGTTTTTGAAAAAAATTGCCAAAAAATTTGGCAAGTTTTCACTAAAGACCTTACTGCTTGACTCAACAACTTAACATTGAAAAATCTTGAGCAAGAAAAAAACTTGCAAGTAGTCAGAAACTCTGTGAGTACAAAACTATGCAATAAAAAATGCCCCATTTAAGGATTCTACTCAAACAAGAGCATTTTCAGTTATGTTAAATCATAACAAGGTGTCAAGTTGTGAGTTAGCCCGAGCAATAAATAGAAAATATTTTTGACATTTTAAAAAACACTTAGTCATTAGAATTGAATTGGAGTATGTCTAAATGAACTTCAATGTCAGTTTACTTCAATCAAAACGAAAAACTTATTCATACATGCCACATTAGAAAAAAAATTAACCTAGACCAATACACATGGCCTTTAGAATAATCTTAACTAAAAGAATTCATGAGTGATCACTAAGGGATCATAAAAAATGTACTACAAATATACGTGAGCATTTAATTTTGTAAATGGTTAAGTGTATTCGTAAAAAGATGTAATGTCCCCATTTTCATGAGCATCAAAGTTTGAGGGATTAGCCTATTATTTTGTCCCTCGGAGGCTAATGAGGTTGGTTAGAGGGTCCTATGAGGGATGCATCTTCTTCAATGGTCAGGGTTTTGTAGCTTTGGCTTTCGTTCGAGGTCTCCAGAACTCCGTATGCAATTATTGCTATTTATAGTAAGTTTTGAGGGGGTTAGTGAGGGACCCCTACTATTTTTAGAAATGGGGTATAGTCGTATGTGTAAGGACCAACCTGTCCTAAAATAAAATAACAGTTGGTGAGAAGGTAAAAATATCATATTAATACAAAGAAGTCAAAATTATTTATTTTACTTTAGTTTTCGGTGTTAATTAATGATTACTCAGGAGGAATCACTCTTTCCACAAGAGAGAGAGAGATCAAGTAAAACAGCCAATCCGAGCTCTTTTGCCCTGGGCCTTAAGGTGATCAATTCGGACCACACCTCTATTCGCACGGAATAGGAGAACATAAGCGGCCTTCAAGGGTTCGTACCTCTACTCGTGTAAAGTCGGGTTGAAATATAAGTAACCTTGAAGTCGTACCTCCATCCTTCATGGGAATTATTATGGACAGGATCTCTTTACTGCTCTGATCAGAGACTTTCACTCTTCGGGACCATCCAGGTCCAGAGTAGCTTGCAAGGAATTTTCACAGTCTGCCCAAAGCTGTGCCAAGCTTCTTTGCAAAGTTTTTAAAATAAGATCTGCACCCTTCCTTGGTTTTCGGGCTTATAGCCAGGTGCAAGACCACCGAGAACATCTTTAAGTCCTATACCCCTTCTCGGCTTTCGGGCATCCGGCCGAGTATAGGTACCTTCCTAAGAAGTCATTTATTTACTGATTTTGATAATTTATAAGTTTATATTATGCCGATGAATAAGAAGCCACATAATCTATGTTCGAGGTACATATGCGCTGGAGGTATTCTTCATCTCCAAACTGCCTACATACCCGTATCCACGGAATCAAGGCCCTGGAACTCGCTCTCTCTCAACGATATGTAGTTTTGGTTTCTACTTTGTTTTACGTAACTGTTGTGGAGACAGGACCCTTTCGGGGTACTGTTTGTTTCCAAACAATTCTTCGCCATCATACACCCTGTTAATGTTTCTAGCTTCAGTCGTATGATCATTAGAATACATATAATACATGTTGATTAATATATAATATATATGTTATATTATTATTAATCATATGAAATTTAATATTCAATATTAAATTATTATATTATTCTTAATTAATAATTGATTGATGAAACATTATAAGATTGATTAAATTATAATTAATGGGAAGAGGCATGTCATTTCTTATAAATAATAGTGAATAGACATGTGCCATGAAAGGACATGTCTCTCCTAGCCTCATTCCCAATATAAATGAAAGAGAGATTGTTGCATTTGGAAAACACATACAACATAGAGTGATATTACATTTGCATCTATCCTAAAAACCTAACATGGTATCAGAGCCAGACTGCAAATGTAAGAGAGTAGTTTGTTGATGATGAATGTGTGACTGTCTCAGAAAATACAGTCTCAGTAAAGGGACCATATCTCTCAAAGCCACCGTTGGATATTTTTGAATTTCGGATATGTTGGTGTAAAATAAATTTTGAAGAATCTCACCGGAACGATTGGAGATATAATATGGGGTTAAAAAGTTAAGACGGACTGTGTACGAGTCTATGTGAAATTCCTGAAAGTGGCTTTCATTAAAGAGATATATTAATTTGTTATGATCGTGGTCAAGAATTAACAAAGAAGAATATATTCAAGGAAGTGTGTCTCTTTATAGGAAAAAAAAAATCAATTATAGAGCTTTACCTCTCTTGGAGCAATCAAGTCATTTAACAAGAAGACATGAGTATTGTTCAACAATATAACAGTGACAATTGTACATTGTGGGGGGAATAATCACCAATGTTACATTTCCATTTGAACCATCCTTAGTGCAGAGTGAGAAAATGGTGATCATCCACTCTAGGTTATCGCTCTATATGAAGGTCGTTGACATGGCTAGCACATATAACATTATGATCTCCTACAGCGTGTCCTCCACAAACAACTTCAAAATTTGATGAGAGTTGATATTTCCTATATGGACTCACCTTACAAAAGGAAATATTTGAAACTTAAGATAAGTATTCTATGTTTTATTAATGTACATGAATTACTGTGTTTGAAATTTATGCTATAATATTGGCTAGTAAAATCTTGTATGCTTCTATCTTTGGTATTTCCGTATGAGATAGTTTAGTTTATAAGATATTTGTAATCTCTCTCTCACATACCTTCAAGAAATTAAGCACAAGAAATTGTTTTCAGAGGGAGTCTGAATCTTCAAAGGTAACTTTGGACAAGGAGCTAAGAAGATTGATATCAGACTCAGAGGGAGTCTAACAGTTCATCTTAAGCAATCTTGGATGATCAACAAATTGATATCTTCTCAATGAGTTCTTCTCTGTGAGAGAAGTTCGAGGTGAAATCCCTTGTTTTCACCCTCTGCGCTGAGGCATGATGGATGTCATGTGTGT
>MU228399.1:1268302-1280444 GCA_018584345.1 Thuja plicata | reverse complement strand
TACTGACTGACCAACATGCTCATCACCGCCCTGCCATAAATGGCGACTGCCAAAAATAGACTTACTATAAATAGTAAGTCCCCAGTCCAAGAAACTAAATAACTGAATATCGGCTGGAGAATTGACCACTGTCGGTCCTACCCTGTCAGAAATGGAAACTGACCAACTGACTTAATAAAAATAGTAAGTCCAGACTTACTAAAAATAGTAAGACTGTCAACTGGAACCCTCAAAACTCTGCATCAGCTCATGAGGGTCGTGATGATGAGCTGACCCGATCACTGCCACAACCTGCTAAAAAATGGGGTCATCATAGTCCACCCTCCCAAGATTGCTTGTCCTCAAGCAATCATCGGAACAAGGAACATCACAATCCACCTGGGTCCCATAGAAAAAAGTACACCCTGCTACTAGCAAAAACTGTGAGTTCTTGTAGCATCACCCAAAATGTGAAATGGATAGCCCTATAGAGAGACCTCAAAAAACCGCTCACCCAAACTCCTGTACTGAATCGGTCTCTGCTCAGATCCCGAAAGAAGTGAGCTTCCGGATCATCAAAAGCCAAGATGTATGGGAGACTGAGATCACATACACCCTGGACTCCCCCTGCACACCCAGCTATCCTGTACTGAGTGTGAAGCCCCTCTACGCAACAGTGATGAATACCCCTGAACAAGGCTGTACCTGGACCCGGATATCCACACCCTGTATACTTCCTGCAGTCACTATAACTCTGCAAGTTACCTGCTACTGACTTGCAGCCAAAACTCCCATCAACTGCTGATGGCGAAAACCCATCCCCAAACAGATGATAAGGACTAGGAGCCAACCCACACCTATGTGCCATCAACTCATCAACATGTGGGTCAATTGAAAACCGATGAGCGCTCCTCACTGTATAGTGCTGGTAAAAAACTCCACTCTCGGTCAGAGAATCATCATTCCCCTGTCGCGGACCCACGGATGGTTCCAATCTCGAACTCTGCACAAATGGTTGGGCAGGGTCCTGGCTGACCCTCTCAGCAAACCCAACCTCAAAATCTCTATGTGGGAGCATCGTAGTCAACGTACCTACAATCTCTCTCACCAAACGTCAGATCGCGCCAGCACCCCGGATGAGAACACCCTCTGAAGCTCGGTAAGATCTCTCATGAAATTCTGAACTCTCAAGCAGGTGGTCCAAAAATGACTCTGTACAGTAAAAATTATAAGTGGAAGCATCCACCTGTTTCCCTGCAACCCACAGCTGGTCCTCCTGCAAATGTGGTACTGCCAACGGTCTACTGTCACCAACTATATGTAATGTGTTAATAGATTTGCTTTCCTTAGCCGGAAGCAAATCACCGTGAGAGCTCATCCCTACTGATGCTCTCACCTCCTCTGTACCTATTGCCCCCGTATCTCAGATAGATGTGTCAGTCACATCATCACATCTCACATCTCCAACCGTGGACATCATCAGATCACCAGACACCACAATATATAGCTGCACTAGATCTGGTACTGGTGTAGACTGAAGCTGCTCTAGTTCCACAGTCACCTTAGCTAATTGAGCCTGTGACTCCCGGAGAGCCAACTCAATGCTCTCTAAAACCTCAAAAGTCGTCATGAGCTCCTGAGTAAGCTCACTCACCTCCTCCTCTCTATCCAAAAGGGCCTCATAAGCTGTACTTCCCCACTCAACTAGGTGATCTTGGTCAGCTACCAAATGAAAATAATCTTGTCTCAAAATCCTAACAGCCTCCCGTAATGAATAAATCTCTGTGAGGGATAAGTAACAACTACCATACTCCTCATCCATCGGAGAACCCCATCCGTGAATAGCTAGGAGCTACCGTGCAGCATCAAAATGCTAAAATGCAGTGACAATATCACACTCACTGACTCTCAACTGACTAGTCACATGATGACTCTGAATAGTCGATCTCCTATGCAACACCTCTGACATATTGTCTATACTGCAAACAGAAGTGGTACCCAATGTACTCCTCTCAGACACACTATCTCCCTGTGTCCTGTCGACTGAGCTCTGTGAACTGACAACTGAACTCATGTCCTCAAACGGAGTATCAGCATCTGACATGTCTCCGTCAAACTCCTTCGTACATGAGGAAGCTACTATCGAGTCTATCTCCTTCACACTCTCAGCTGCCTCATCCCCTGTAACCTCTGGGTAATCCAGATCCTGGGACCGATATGTACTCTCTGGTAACTCGAGGTCCTCTCCCAGGGTCTGCTGCAGACATAGCATAGTACTGGTGGAGTCATCCTCAGGAGTCACATAAGAAGTGTCTGAAGCAATCCCAGATGCTAGAAATTGCTCTACTTCTTCAAGTGTCCCTGAAGGAACCTCAACTGACTCCGTACTAACCCCTGAATCTGGGTCATGCTGGCATGAGTCCGTATCTACTGTCTTGAACTCAGTACTAGCCTCATCACATGTGCTGCTATCCTGATCTGTACCATCTGTCTCCATCCCCTCAAGGCAATCCTCAAAGGTGGTGTCCTCCTGGGAAACTGAACTAGAGTCACTCTCTGACTCGATAATACAATCGGGTGTGGTACTGACATCAACTGCAGTTGTCATCTCGTGACGTATCACAACGTCATCCACACTACAACAAAGTAGCTCCTGGTTCTCGCCTACCCTATCTGAGAGGTGTGCTGCCTCTCGCTCTGATGTTGCACTATGACAGCTGATATATACATCTCCGATAACCAGTCCATCATCAAGAGAAACTGGACCATCAGAGGCAACCACTGCATCAACTGTATCTGCATCCATTGCCGCAACCACACGGAAAGCCTCAATCTACTGAAGCTCAGTCCTGCAGTCTACCGCTGGTAGTGACACGTCCATTTGTCTATCCTCAGATAAATTAGTGGGTGTCGTACTATATACCGGTGGGTCTACATCTCGGACACCTGTAGGGGAAAGCTCAAACTTCCTGCCCTGCAATCTTGATGACGGCCTACGGAAAGCCGAAAACATGTACCTGGCTGCCCTATCCACTGTCTCTGGATCCGACAGATTGTCAGCCAGCCTCTGTTGATGGAGTCTAAGTCTCTCCATCAATGTATCTATCATGTCAGTACTCCATGTACCGCTGCGCCGGCTCTCAAAACTGAGCCGCCTATATCTATCCATCTCAGGAGTGCTGATCACTCTAAATAGACTAGCAAATCTGCATTCAAGTATTTTTCCCTGCCCCACAGGATGGCAAGAAAATGGCTCTGATACCACTGTGATGAGCCTAAATCAGCCTCATCTTAAAACCATGTAAATTCTACCAATTTCTAAGCAAATCATACACTTGGCATTTTACCAAACAGTTGGCAGGCAAGCTATGAATGGTCCTTTGAAGAAATACAAAATAGACAATGCAAATACAGATAATAACTTTGCCAATAGTTGCCTCTTAATTTATATAAACAACTTCAAATGGTAATTTCTCATTCCTTATACCTTTTTATTCCAGCAGATTTACTATGGACCAATCGGAACTATTAACATACATCAATTATTCATTAACATGTGTTGATAGAAGAACCTGATATTGACCATGTCTGCGTTTGGAGTTACTGACAGCAAGTCCCCTTAAATGTCTGCGCAAGGAAATGAATCTCCACCCACAAGTTGCTCCTTCACGCGGCCTGCAGTCTATATTTGCGTGGCCACTCCACACGGCTAGCAACAGTCCACGCACAGGGATGAACTGAACTTAATACCCGGCCAGCCCTCAGAATTCCCACGGCCTACTCTTCTTCACGCGGGCAGATTCTAGATGGGCCACGGTTTCATGTACTAACGTCAAATACTGTGTAGTGGCATTGATATATGATGGCTGTGTTATCCATAATGTGGCGTTCAGACTCTGACAGCTGCCTTCTTCATTGCGTGGAGTTGTAATGGTAATCACTCTGTCTCCTCAATACATTCCAGACATTCGTCATCCAGCAATACAAACACTGGATACAAATCAATTCGATGGAACCAATAACTCAAACCTCTTATGCAAGTCTTCAGTTCAAAACAATCAACTTCAGAATTCAGAACTTCTCGTATACATCAGCACAAAGAAGCAACCATTGATTATACATCAGCAATCAAATGGAGACAACCGATCATACAACAGTGATCGATCGTGGATTAGATGAAGAAGAATCAGTCTTCCATCAACTAATTTGACCCTGGCTAGGGCACAGAAAGTAGGAACAATTCCCAAGAAACAAATTCAATAATCAATATTCAATAGATCCTTTACTTCACAAATGAGCCTGTATTTATAACACCTTGGTCTCCAAAGTTTCCCAAAAACCATCATCAGTTAACTGCCCTTTATAATATAAACTTCCAAAACATTATAATAATAATAAAGTATTATTATTATAATATCGTCTTAATATTAATTAATAACATATTGTTATTAATTAATACAAGTAATTATTAAATATAACTCTGATGATGATTCTTGCAACACCTGCCATACTGACTGACCAACATGCTCATCACCGCCCTGCCATAAATGGCAACTGCCAAAAATAGACTTACTATAAATAGTAAGTCCCCAGTCCAAGAAACTGAATAACTAAATATCGTCTGGAGAATTGACCACTGTCGGTCCTCCCCTGTCAGAAATGGAAACTGACTAACTGACTTACTAAAAATAGTAAGTCTGTCAACTGGGACCCTCAAAACTCTGCATCAACTCACGAGGGTCGTGATGATGAGCTGACCCGGTCGCTGCCATAACCTACTAAAAAATAGGGTCATCACAAGATAACATACAACTGCTCTAGCAGCAACCGCAGCTGAGAATGGACTGAGTATCTTCAAAATACTGTAAAAAAAATATCAAAACTTGTAGCCTAACATATGTAACGTCTCAGACATGAGATATTTATTTTAGAAGAATAGCTATCTCTCTATCTAAATTTGAAACTTAAAGGAAGCAAATCATTTGACTGATTCAGAAAAACCCATTTATATAAGTATAAATATCCAGCAGTATGATATGAGAGAAGCGACCAGTATTAACCTCTAATCTGTGTCATCAAACTGAAATATTTGTTATGGAATATGAAGAAGGATTCCAAATATTATACAACAAACAATTTCTATGTTTTCAGAATCTAATCTAAGTAGGGAAATAAACATTCAAACAAGAAAACTGGAAATTTTTTCATATTTTTTTTTAAAATAAAAGAATTGATGTTTAACATGCTTGGTGAAGTCCAAGGCTGCCGATTTCCTCTCTGCACCTCTAAATTAGCAACCCTCAGCTGAAACTTTTCGCAAGGCTATCAAGGTAGTTTCAAAACACTCCAACTCCAATGCGGCTTCTTCTCTTTTCTTCCTGCGATGTCCTCCCATCGTATTCCGCTTATGCCTTTTTATCTCTACTTAAGTCGGTGAAACCCTTAGGCGGCTATCCCTTCTGGAATGAGTTCGAAGATGCTCTAAGATCTGATTCCCTCTTTTTTTTATTTTCTGGAAACGTTTTTGGATGAACAAAAATCTGATTTCTTTGCATATAGCCTTCCCACTTTGACTGTGGATGACACTAGTCCATTCTTTCTTAGCCACGTTTCCTATTTGGGTTTTCAGCTTCTCCCATGGCTGGACGCGTGCACTATCCTCTCAAGCTTTCACCATTGGTTTCCCGTGCAGCTCACGCATATGGAACCATTTTGCAAAAGAAGTTTGTTTATATTGTCTTACTTTAGGTTTTCGAATTTATTAATGTGTTATCAAATGTAATTTCTTTAGACATCTAAATAATGTATTCTTAATTTATAATGAAGTAATAACCTTTTAATAACATAGAAAGAGACTTGTAGTATTAATAATTATGTTTTTTTTTCTAATAATATCGATGTAATAATATTATAAATATTCTTCGCGAGATTTTTAAATAAATAGAACATAGTGTAAGCAATTCGATCACTTGTCATCTAACATCATTTATATTCTTGCGGGAAATAAATAAACAGTGCAAGTGAACTTATAAAGGATCGTGACAACTATAAATGATTATATTATTTGTTTTATTTATATTATTTTAATTGCCTAATTTAAATTTGATAATTTAATTATACGTAATATTAAATGGATAACTAAAATCAACTAAAATTGAAAATCTATTTAAAATTTGTAAAATACAAGATAATTCAACTCGAATTACTTCACTAAACATCGTCTAAAGAATTTAAAATTAATCAAACTAGTATCAAATAGTATATGACGATTAAAGGCTACACATTAATGTACTTGTCAAATAATACTATTTTAATATAAGCGAATCTCAAAGGTTACCCAAAAAGGGGTCGTGACAATATGCGGCTTGATCATGTCAATTTCTCATTCAAACGGCGTGTAGAGATGATGAGTAATAATAGAGATATTAATATTTATTTGGTATAACTAAAGTCACTTAAGTGAAGGGTCAATTTATCATAGATGGGGCCAAGTGTACAATTTATTTTTAAAGAATTATTTGCACACCAACTATAGAGTTTTAAGTGAAAAGAATTAAAAAGTGGGTATATGTTTTTTATCCCACATTGGCTAGGAAAGTGTTTGAGCTCCCAAAAGAAAAGAATAAAAAAGACTTAAGAGCTCATTCTGATATATTTGTATCATTATTATTGAACTTTGGTTGATTTTTGCTCTTGCTTGGAGAACGAGGGTTTCTACTTGCAGCCGACATTGGAGAACGTGGTTTTCTTTTGTGCTTCCATTTGAACCAGTGAGATACCTGGCGAATTTGGATTACTGAGAGTCTTATTCAGAGTTTCTTATTGTGCTTAAAACAGTGGGTTTACTATCAGTTTGTCGAGAGAAATCAAAGGCTTGCAATTGCAGATTGATAAGGAGAGAATTCTGAGATTAGAAGGAGTTTATAGTGATTTGGGGTACGAAATTATATGCAGATTTCTCCAGGTGTTGAGTGCGGCCCATATTTCAGATTTAGTAGCCAGCATACCTTGCGTAATCCCTCACAAAGGGTTGTTGTTTCATCAGGCAACCCACGTGACAGCAGGGAGAGTTTTGTTTGTGCTGCTAGGGACTGTGTGGAAGTAAAATTCAGAATTCTCAAAGGGTTTGTATCTGCTCAACTACAAGGGAATCTACAAGTTGAACTTTGCTGGGAATACCGGTCCTCAAGCTTATTCCAGGTTCCTATTTGCTGTAGTTAATTTCTAGAATTTCTGAATAATGTTATTCCATGCTTTGTAATTGCATTAATGAATAGTTTCATGGTGGATTAATGAAGAAAAGGTGTTAGAGATTGATGGCAAAGCAACTAGTTCATTTCATGCAGTGTTATATGTAAGCGATTGCAAAACCATTCAATTAAAAACAAAACCAACATACACACTTAAGAAAAATCAGAAATAAGACATTGCATGTCAACTGTTTGACAAAATGCCGAAGTCTCAAAATTGAGTTTCCAGAGTTACAACCAGCAAGGGTTCTTACAAAAGATCATCTAATATATTAACCTATAACTTTGAAGGATCAATTCTTAAAGTGCAAGAGGGATCCACAAGTGCAAAAGTTGTATTAATTGTCGTTGATGTCAAAGGACCAATCAGTGGCTTGTAGACTTTAACGTGTGCTAAATTAAAGGCACCCTAAACGAGTTTCATTTGGCAAGAAAAATTACATATGATGCACATGGGCTGCAATAAGGATCAAAAAGATGCAAAATTTCTTGTGCAAGGATTAAAAAGATGCGAAAATAATATTTTTGTTCGTCAACCCTAAGAGCATCCTTTTCCTAAAGGAATAAATTTTATTTCCTTAGGGATAACTATGCAGTTAGTTGTGTGATGACCCCCTTTTTAGCAGGTATTTGCAGTAGCTTGGTCAGCTCATCATCGTGACCCTCGTGAGCTGATGCCTGGGTTTTAGGGTCCCAGTTGGCAGATTTACTATTTTTAACAAGTCTGGACTTACTATTTTTAGTAAGGCAGCTCGGTCAGTTTCCCTTTCTGGCAAGGCAGTATCGGCAGTGATCAGTTTCCAGACAATGCTCAGTCTGTTCAGTTCCTTGGTTGGGGACTTACTATTTATAGTAAGTCTATTTTCGGCAGTTGCTAATTTTGGCAATACAGTGGATGACTCCGTCAGTCTGGCAGGTTCAGCAGTGGATGCAGGTTTTATCACTGGAGTGCATATTGATTAATTAATTAATAATAAAGTTATATTATTATAATAATACTTTATTATTATAATTTGGAAGTTGCTATTCCGGAGACTGGTTAACTGATATATTCTTTTGGGAAACCATGGCGTCCGAAGAGTTATAAATACGGAGGCATTCTTAATGCTGGGTATCGAATATTGATTATTGAAAATTGTTCTCGGGAATTGTTCCTAATTATCTGACTGATTCTAGTAGACTGATTCTGCTGGAGCTAATCATCAATTGATCGTTGTTGTATGATCGATTGAATCTTCATCGTGCTATTGTATACGATTGAAGAGATTTTGAATTCTAATCTTTGAACTGAGGACCTGCACAAGGGGTTTAAATCATTGGCTTCATCGAATTGAACTGGAGCCAGACTTTTGCATTGTTGGACGTGGATGGTTAGAGGCGCAATCTTCTCACACTTCAACACCACTAGGAGTTTGTATGCACACTGAGGCATTGGGGGTAGAATCCGAAGCTGGTCTATAAGTTGGGACCTGTGCTTACGGTTTGCATGACATTGCATGTTGCGGTTTCATCCTGTGTCGCGGGTGATGAAGGCAGTGATAGTTGCAACTGCCATCGTGTGAAGGAGACTGGAGTAAGAGTGGTGTTAGCCACTGTTTATGGTGCTGCTCTCGCGTGAGGGTCTAACCTGGAGTAGAGCCACGATGCAATGACAGGGTTGTGAACTGCCTAGCAGTCATTACACTAGGAGCTGCCTTTTGTTTGGAGATATCGTGGTTACTATATGCTGGCCGCCATCACCATAGGGTTTACGGCATAGAAAAAATCAGGTTCTTTAATTATTCGTTGATTATGTTTCTTAGAACATCGAATGTAATTTCCAGATTTATCCAATTCATTACATGCTGAGACAAATGGTCTTTGGATTAAGAAATTAATATTCTGAATATGATGAATAAAGAATTACATTTTTGGCAAAGTTATTATTTGTGATTGCAAATTCTATTTAGTCCCGTAGTCCAGATATATCTGCAAATCGATTGGAGGAATGCCACAATATCAAATAAACTTATAGTTTGTAGTCGAAATTGCATAAAGAGACAGCCAGATTCATTACAGAAACATTAAAAGTCAAGAGGTGTTAACTTCAAAGAATTAGTAATTTTAACAAAGACTTTGAATTATTAGAGAAGTTGGATAAGTGTCGAACAAGTTCCTTACAGTGATTGCCTGCCGACTGTTTGACAAAATGCCAAACATATGATTTACACGGAAATTGATTAAAAGTAGATGTTTTTAAGATGAGGCCGAATCAGGCTCATTACAGTGGTATCAGAGCTATTTTCTTGCCATCCTGTGGGGTAGGGAAATATTTATGAATGCAGACTTGCTGTTATATTTAGAATGATCGGCACTCTCCAGATGGACAGGTACAGGCGGCTTAGCTCCGGAAGTCGGCACAGCAGTGCAGAAAATAAAATTTAAATAAATACATTAATGGAGAGTATGGAGAGACTTAGGCTTCATCAGCAGAGGATGGCAGAAAGACTGTCAGATCCTGAGACGGTAGATAGGGCAGGGAGATATATGGTTTCTGCCTTCAGTAGGCCAGCATCGAGATCGCAGGGTAGGAGACTTGAGTTTTCTCCGACAGGTGTCCGAGATGTAGATCCACCAGTATATAATACGACACCTACTCATGGATCTGATGATCTACACTCCATACATAGACAGTTAGATGTGCCAGCACCAGTGGTAGACTGCAGTGCTGAGCTTCAGCAGATTGAGGCTCTCGGAGTAGTCGCTGCTGTTAGTACAGATACAGTTGATACAGTAGTTGCCTCTGATGGTCCAGTTTCTCTCGAGGATGCACTTGTTATCAGAGATGTATATATCAGCTATCGTAGTGTAGCTCCGGAGCAAGAGGCACACACCTCTCAGATGGGATAGGCGAGAGCATGGAGCTACCTTGTTGTGGTGTTGATGATCCAGTGATACAGCAGGAGACGACGACTGTAGTAGATGTCAGAACCACGCCTGATTGTATTATCGAGTCAGACAGTGACTCCAGTTCAGATTGTCGGTTGGACAGTTATATGGTCAATATTAAAGGAGTTGCTGATAGTGGGAGTACTGTAGTATTGGAGGGTATGAGAGTGGACTCTGGATCGCCAGAGGAGGAGGTTACCACTTTTGAGGACTGCCTTGAGGAGATGGAGTCAGATCGTATGGATCTAGATAGCGGTAGTCCCGCGATGGAGTTAGTACAGGAGATGCCAGTATTCTCCTCTATCGAGAATTTTAGCATGGAGTCCGCGTGTGATGATACTAGTGTTGAGTTCGAGACAGTAGGCACGGACTCATGCCGGCGTGACCCAAATTCATTGGTTAGCATGGAGTCAGATGAGGTCCTGAACAGGACACCTGAGGAGATAGAGCCTATGCTGGCATCTAGGCTTTCTTCAGACACTTCCTATGTGACTCCTAAGGATGACTCCACCAGTAGTGAGCCATGTTTGTATCAGGCCCTGAAAGAGGTCTCCGAGTTGTTGGAGAGTGTCGATCAGTCCCAGGATCGGGATTATTCAGAGGTTGTAGAGGATGGGGCAGCTGAGAGTGTGGAGGACGTAGACTCGATAGCAGCTACCTCATGTACAAAGGAGTTTGACGGAGACATGTCAGATGTTGATACTCTGTTTGAGGACGTGAGTTCAATTGTCAGTTCACAGAGTTCAGTCGGCAACACACAGGGAGATAGTGTTTTTGAGAGGAGTACATTGGGTACCACTTCTGTTTGCAGTATGGACAGCATGTCAGAGGTGTTGCATAGGATACCAACTATTCAAAGTCATCATGTGACTAGTCAGTTGAGAGTCAGTGAGCGTGATATTGTCACTGCATCTGAGCATTTTGATGTTGCACGACAACTGCTAGCTGTTCACGGATGGGGTTCTCCTATGGATGAGGAGCATGGTAGTTGTTACTTGTCCCTCACAGAGATTCATTCATTACGGGAGGCTGTCAGGATTTTGAGACAAGATTATTTTCATTTGGTAGTTGACCGAGATCACCTGGTTGAGTGGGGGAGTACAGCATATGAGGCACTTTTGGATAGAGAGGAGGAGGTGAGTGAGCTTACTCAGGAGCTCATGACGACTTCTGAGGTTTTAGAGAGCACTCAGTTGGCTCTTTGGGAGTCACAGGCTTAGTTAGCTGAGGTGACTGTGGAACTGGAGCAGCTTCAGTCTACACCAGTACCAGATCCAATGCAGCTACATATTGTGGTGTCTGGTGATCCGATTATGTCCACGGTTGGAGATGTGGGATGTGATGATGTGACTGACACATCTATCCGAGCTACGGGGGCAGTAGGTACAGAGGATGAGAGAGCATCAGTAGGGACGAGCTCTCACGGTGATTTGCTTCCGACTACGGGAAGTGAATCTATTACCACATTAAATATAGCTGGTGACAGTTGGCAGTGCCACATTTGCAGGAGGACCATATGTGGGTTGCAGGGAAGCAGGTTGATGCTTCCACTTATAATTTTTACTGCACAGAGTCATTCTTGGACCACCTGCTTAAGAGTACAGAATTTCATGAGAGATCTTACCGAGCTTCAAAGGGTCTTCTCATCCGGGGTGCTGGCACGATCCGGCGTTTGGTGAGAGAGATTGTAGGTACCTTGACTACGATGCTCCCACACAGAGATTTTGAGGTTGGGTTTGCTGAGAGGGTCACCCGGGACCCTACCCAACCATTTGTGCAGAGTTCGAGATTGGAACCATCCGTGGGTCCGCGACTGGGGGATGATGAGCTTCTGACCGAGAGCGGAGTTTTTTACCAGTTGAAATGACCCTAACCGGCCATTTACTGATTTCGACCAATAAATCTTAAACAGATTTAAAATAAACAGTAACATGCAAATAACCAGAAGATATTCTCGAATAACCAACAGATTTATTCATAAAACC
>MU228399.1:1241073-1261874 GCA_018584345.1 Thuja plicata | reverse complement strand
TCCACCAAGAAATGCTGAAGGTTTCCGTCCTCAGATTTCTGATTCGATAGCTGAAGCTTCTCGAATTCTCAAGGAGAAATAAAATCTATAATACTGAAGCATGCTCAAATGAGATCCTCAACCTCCTTATGGCTGCAGCTATGACTCTTCAGTTTCCCCACTGTGACTCTTCGTTTGCCCACTTTCGTCTCATTATAAACTCACTTTAAGTCATTTAAAATAAATGACCGTTGAGACAAATAATAAGTGAGGAATCGTCCGGCATTAAAACGGAAGCCCAAACGAGCTCAGATGCCGTCGTGTAATAGCTCGCCGGAAAGCTCTCAACGAGGCGCTCCAAGACCACCTACTGAAAAGTCGTGAATCCTGAACCCCTGTTGACTTACTATAAATAGTAAGTACTCCGGAAACCTGCATAAACTGCACTGGATGGCCTGGAACTGGAAACACCTAGGCCGCTCATCCCCTGGAACACGACCACACTCCGGTTAGCCCACCGAGCCAAAGTGGAAAGGGCTAACAAACTGGCACAATATAATGTACCCTAAAAGGGGACATTACACCAGCACTATACAATGAGGAGCGCTCATCGGTTTTCATTTGACCCACATGTTAATGAGTTGATGGCACATAGGTGTGGGTTGGCTCCTAGTCCTTATCATCTGTTTTGGAATGGGTTCTCGCCATCAGTAGTTGATGGAAGTTTTGGCTGCAAGTTAGTAGCAGGTAACTTGCAGAGTTATGGTGACTGCAGGGATTATACAGTGTGTGGATATCCGGATCCAGGTACAGCTTTGTTCAAGGGTATTCATCACTATTCCGTAGAGGGTCTTCACACTCAGTATGGGTCAGTTGGGTGTGCAGGGGGAGTTCAGGGTGTATGTGATCTCAGTCTCCCATACATCTTGGTTTTTGATGATCCTGAAGCTCACTTCTTTCGGGATCCAGGCAGAGATAGATTCAGTACAGGAGTTTGGGTAAATGGTTGTCTTGGGTCTCTTTACAGAGCTATCCGGTTTGCATTGAGGGTAATACTACAGGAGCTGACAGTTTATGTCGGGGGCATGGTTTACTTTTTCCTGTGGGATCCAGGTGGATTGCGATGTACATTTGTTTAGGGATTGCTTGAGGACAAGCAATCTTGGGGAGGGCGGACTGTGATGACCCCCTTTTTAGCAGGTCTTTGGAGTAGCTTGGTCAGCTCATCATCGTGACCCTCGTGAGCTGATGTCAGGGTTTTAGGGTCCCAGTTGGCAGATTTACTATTTTTAGTAAATCTGGACTTACTATTTTTAGTAAGTCAGTTCGCTTAGTTTCCCTTTCTAGCAGGGCAGTATCGACAGTGATCAGTTTCCAGACAATGCTCAGTTTGTTCAGTTCCTTGGTTGGGGACTTACTATTTATAGTAAGTCTATTTTCGGCAGTTGCTAATTTTGGCAATACAGTGGATGACTCCGTCAGTCTGGCAGGTTCAGCAGTGGATGCAGGTTTTATCACTGGAGTGCATATTAATTAATAACGATATGTTATTAATTAATAATAAAGTTGTATTATTATATTAATACTTTATTATTATAATTTGGAAGTTGCTATTCCGGAGACTGGTTAACTGATATATCCTTTTGGGAAACCATGGCGTCCGAAGAGTTATAAATACGGAGGCATTCTTAATGCTGGGTATCGAATATTGATTATTGAAAATTGTTCTCGGGAATTGTTCCTAATTATCTAAGCCCTGGCTGAAGGGTCAAATTAGTTTCTAGTAGACTGATTCTGCTTGAGCTAATTATCAATTGATCGTTGTTGTATGATCGATTGAATCTTCATCGTGTTGTTGTATACGATTGAAGAGATTCTGAATTCTGATCTTTGAACTGAGGACCTACACAAGAGGTTTAAATCATTGGCTTCATCAAATTGAACTGGAGCCAGACTTCTGTATTGCTGGACGTGGATGGTTAGAGGCGCGATCTTCTCACACTTCAACGCCACTGGGAGTTTGTATGCACACTGAGGCATTGGGGGTAGAATCCGAAGCTGGTCTATAAGCTGGGACCTGTGCTTACGGGTTGCATGACATTGCATGCTGCGGTTTGACATTGCATGCTGCGGTTTCATCCTGTGCCGCGGGTGATGAAGGCAGTGATAGCTGTGACTGCCATCGTGTGAAGGAGGAGACTGGAGTAAGAGTGGCGTTAGCCACTGTTTATGGTGCTGCTCTCGCGTGAGGGTCTAACCTGGAGTAGAGCCGCGATGCAATGACAGGGCTATGAACTGCCTAGCAGTCATTACGCTGGGAGCCGCCTTTTGTTTGGAGATATCGTGGTTACTATATGCTGGCCGCCATCACCATAGGGTTTACGACATAGCAAAAATCAGGTTCTTTAATTATTCATTGATTATGTTTCTTAGAACATCGAATGTAATTTCCAGATTTATCCAATTCATTACATGCTGAGACAAATGGTCTTTGGATTAAGAAATTAATATTCTAAACATGATGAATAAAGAATTACATTTTTGGCAAAGTTATTATTTGTGATTGCAAATTCTATTTAGTCCCGTAGTCCAAATCTATCTGCAAATCGATTGGAGGAATGCCACAATATCAAATAAACTTATAGTTTGCAGTCGAAATTGCATAAAGAGACAGCCAGATTCATTACAGAAACATTAAAAGTCAAGAGGTGTTAACTTCAAAGAATTAGTAATTTTAACAAAGACTTTGAATTATTAGAGAAGTTGGGTAAGAGTCGAACAAGTTCCTTACAGTGATTGCCTGCCAACTGTTTGACAAAATGCCAAACATATGATTTACACGGAAATTGATTAAAAGTAGATGTTTTTAAGATGAGGCCAAATCAGGCTTATTACATTGTGGGAAAAAAAGAAAGCAAATGGTGTAGTGGGAAAGATTTAAAGCTCCAATTTGTAAAAAGAAATTATCCAATCAGTCACAAGCCTGATAAAAATAATGCAGGATTACACAAAGGAATTTCAAGGACAGGCCAAGTTAATAGGAATCGACTTGGAAGAAGAAGATATTTTTATCAAGTACCTTGGTGGTATCCACACTCATATCACAAGAAAAGCAATCACCACTGACCCACAAGCCTTGAATGAAGCAAGTGCCTAATTACATAGACAGCAAAGAAAATACCCCACCCTCTCTCAGGAAGAGGAAATGGTGAGATCTTCTCCTCAATCAAACTTCCATTAAGCTTTTGTGGAGCCAAAACCCTCTCTAATAATGAGGTGTGATCCATATGGGATGATAAAAATGTATTAAAATAATATGTAGGCATGTAATTTTGTGAACAATAATGTGAATTCGTGGCAACATCAACTACAATAACAATCTGGAACTTTACAGTATTGATTGTGGCTCTGTCAGATGGATCTGCAAGTGTGCTGGATCAGATCCCCAGGTACAGAAGTGACCATATTGAGTCTATAAGTGCAGAAGTGACCTCATTGACTCCATTTATGCTAAAGAGAACTTGAACTGAACAAGCAACTTTTCAGCTTCCAACTTCTAAAAGGTTTCTCCTTGGACCTCTGGAAATACTCTAGCATCCCTAAAAGTTGTAAGTAAATGTGGGAAGTATGTCTTTACATGGGGAAGGATTTAATTAATTTGTATTGATCAAAGAAAGGAGATTTATCTGTTCATTAGTGGTTTAGGTAACTGATACAACTGTGTTTGTCATGGAAGAGCAAGGCTTGCATCCAATCAACTTGTACGTTGTTTTTCTATATCAATCTAGGTATTTGCAACTGGCATAATCTGATTTCCCCTCATTGCGAGTTTCCAAGATAAATTTCTGAGTTCTTGTGTGGAATCCAATTTGTTACATGTTGTCTTTCTAATTTGCTCAACAACTCCCTCTCTCCAATACTGTAATTTAAAAATTCAAACACAACAGTATGTTACAACTTTAAGGTTCTTAAATTCTATTGATTTTAAAGAATCTACAGATCAATTAGAGATCCACCAACTAGACATGTGATCTACTCCTAAACTAATCACTGGTTATCTTGTCCGAAGGAATTCAAAAGTTGTCCTATCAAGTTGTATGGAATCCCTTTTTGCTACATGTTGTCTTTCTAATTTGCTCAACAACTCCCTCTCTCCAATACTGTAATTTAAAAATTCAAAAAGAACAGTATGCTACAACTTCATGGTTCTTAAATTCTATTTATTTTAAAGAATCTACAGATCAATTTAGAGATCGACCAACTAAACAGGTTTCCTAAAATAATCGCTGGTTATCTTGTCTGAAGGAATTCAAAAGTTGTCCTATCAAGTATTATACATACAAGCACATGCTAAACCTGCAAGTCATGTGATTTAGTCACTTCAAAACATCATTAAAGAGCTTCATAGTGAATAACAAAACATAGAGGTCCAATGGATAGGTTTACAAAAACCATGGTGTAATAAGACCACATAACTAGACATCTGCTGAAACATTATGCAACAGTGAAATACCTGAATGAGGTATTGTGCTCTGCAAGCATGATGAAGCTAGTAGTTCATGATTACATATAACTTAAGTTTTCTTATGAAGATAGATTATATTCTATAAATATGAATTTAATTCGATACGAAAAATAAAGAATAAAAGCTTATATCATCTACATGGTTTAACTAAAGGCATTCTTCTGGGTTGAAGTTGACTCACAGATCACAAAGATTGTGACGAGTCTTACAACAAAAGGCTTTGTGATGAGCAAGACCAACTAAGATAGTAAGTGGACCCTAAACTAAATGATTTATATTTTTTAAGCCAATCAATGCAGGCTGTGCTACAAAATTTTCAAATTGAATGATTTACATTTTTAAAAAGCTAATCATCATCATAAATGTTACATTCATTCCCCGTTATCTTCCCTAGTAAAAAAATAGCATGCAACATGCACTTAAAGGGGAAAAGATAATACCATTGCCCCAATGACAGCATCAGTCGCAAGGGTTGCCTTCAAGATTTCCGACTGCAAAATGAAGAGGATGGTTAGTCTCCTGCATTTATTTAATTACTTTCAATTGCACATATTCAAGGTTCAAAAACATGAACTCAGTATATATTTTCCACAGATTATAAGAGTGACCTTCTGATGGCATCATTCTTATATAACCCCGAAAATAATTTCACTATAAAAAAGAAAGAATAATTATAGATCAGCCTGGGTAGGAAATCATACAAGTCAGTCTGAATGATCATAGCATCAAAGAAGTTTTAAAACTTCCCATTAAGAACATGTCAAGAACTATTTGGAGATTATATTCAGAACAATATGTCTATAAGACCCAGCCAAAGCAGAATAATTTACAGTCACTTCCATTTATTTCATATCACAGTAACAATATAACAATGATTGTTAATATCAAGCCAATTTATGTGACAATAAAATTGTTAAACGTTTATATCACAGTTTACCACAGTAGGCCATGAACATTCACAAAACAATTTACAGGTTAAATGAGAAAACAACAGCATATCTACTACCCATTAGCAGATTTTAATCATGCCGAAAATATTGATCAGCCTCACTCATGGAATAGTTGCAGCACAAGGGACTGTCACACAATTCATTCATCCTTGCTTCTTTGGTCAAGTAAGCAGCCATTGTCTCTCAGCCATGAAGACAACCAAAAAATACATTAAACATAACTCAACTCTCACAACTTCAATATTTACATGCACCAAAGTCATCTTAACTTTTTGCTGTAAGTAATTGCCTATCAGGAAATCAAAAGCAGTTTGTTAAGTTGCCTGATGTAGCAAAAACAAAAATTTGTACATGTTTCTCAGTACATTCACTTAAGTACATTTCATTAGGAGTGCTTGTTTATTCTGAAACTATAAAACTGAAGCTCTTTGTCCTTCCTAATTTACATATCACTAAAATAAATATCCAGTTATCTACTAAAGTAAAAATCATCCCTTCATAAAGTCCCATACCCTAAGATTGGACAGGAGATTTAAAGGAGGACACAAAAAACTTGCAATGGCTCAGTTGAAAACTCGCAACCTGCAAAATACAGCAGTAAACCCTTGGAAGGCTTCAAAGCTGTCAAACCTGGATTCGTATGCTCCCACTCGGACTGGTATTAGGGTCAATGTTATTCAGAAGGATGTCTCCCATATATCGGATTCACATACGAAGGAGAAGTAAGTCAAGATATGAAAGAAGGACTGCAATCAGAAACTATTAAAAACCAAAAATACTCACAAAATCAAGAAACCCAGGAACACTCCACGGGACAACATCCTATTATGGAAAAACAATCACATATTCAGGCAGAAACTATCAAAAAAGTAAAAGAAGATATGGATTTCCTATATGAGCTTATCAAAAATGTTATAAATGTCCATAAAGAAATTAAGGACAAACTAATACAACGGCATATAATAGATGCAGGAAACTGCTCAAATGAAAACTTAGAAGACTCAACAAAGCTTGAAAATCGGGGGGATGTCAATATACCGATAGAACTAGAAACGGTCTATAATAATATTGGCCATCATATAGTTGACAACCAAATAATAGAGGACTTTGGTGAAAGCCATTCCAACCAAGTAGAGGAATCAGATCAAAGCCCCTACTCTCAGAACATGGATAAAATAATTATGAGAGTTAGTCCTACAATCATAGATCATCAAAACAACACAGATGAACAAAATATCAAACATAATCATAAAAGAACGTCTTCTATACTAGAAAATAATGATCCATTCACGAAAGATCAATTGTGTTTAAATAAAGAAAACTTATGATCAGACAAACATACTAATATAGAATTCAAGGAGTTAAATGAAGAAACAAATGAGGACACACAAATAGAATATCATACAGATAATGAATCAGAAATTGAGATTTTCTCAAATATTCTAGAACAAGGAATCAGAAACGAAGTAATGGCGGAAGAAGAGCACGGAGAGAAAATACAAGATATAGCCGATGACATCAAAGATATTACAAATACAAACAGAAACTTAGGTATAGGGGAATTGATTAATGGATTAAACTCACCAATAATACCTAAAGAACCTAAGAAAAGAGGAAGAAAGCCACCCGCTGAATTAACAAAAAGGGATGGAAATGCTGAAAACCAAACCAAAATAACAAAACTACTCCATGTAGGGAAGGAGAAGCACCTTCCCCTGGGCCAATGAAAATCACTACCTAGAATGTTAGGGGTACTGATGCCCTTAACAAACAAAGAATACTTAAAAGAAACCCTAAAACCTTTAATTCAGAAATAATAATCCTTCAGGAAACCAAACTCAATAAAGAAGAAGCCAACAAATTAAAGCTTAAACTAGGAATATGGAAATCAAAATAGATAGAATCTAATGGTGCTTCAGGAGATCTTGCCGTCATATGGGATCCCAGAAAAAAGAACTTTGAGACAAAACTATCAAGAGAAAATCGGATGATGGCAGCAATAAGAAGCATAAATAGAAGATTAAAATTTATCTCAAAGTTCAAAATCCTTAAAACCTTTAATTCGGAAATAATAATCCTTCAGGAAACCAAACTCAATAAAGAAGAAGCCAACAAATTAACGCTTAAACTAGGAATATGGAAATCAAAATGGATAGAATCTAATGGTGCTTCAAGAGGTCTTGTCGTCATATGGGATCCCAGAAAAGTGAACTTTGAGACAAAACTATCAAGAGAAAATTGGATGATGGCAGCAGTAAGAAGCATAAATAGAAAATTAAAATTTATCTCAAAGTTCAAAATCCTTAAAACCTTTAATTCAGAAATAATAATCCTTCAGGAAACCAAACTCAATAAAGAAGCCAACAAATTAATGCTTAAACTAGGAATATGGAACTCAAAATGGATAGAATCTAATGGTGCTTCAGGAGGTCTTGTCGTCATATGAGATCCCAGAAAAGTGAACTTTGAGACAAAACTATCAAGAGAAAATTGGATGATGGCAGCAGTAAGAAGCATAAATAGAAGATTAAAATTTATCTCAAAGCTCAGAAACCTTAAAACCTTTAATTCAGAATTAATAATCCTTCAGGAAACCAAACTCAATAAAGAAGAAGCCAACAAATTAACGCTTAAACTAGGAATATGGAAATCAAAATGGATAGAATCTAATGGTGCTTCAGGAGGTCTTGCCGTCATATGGGATCCTAGAAAAGTGAACTTTGAGACAAAACTATCAAGACAAAATTGGATGATGGGAGCAGTAAAAAGCATAAATAGCAAATTATAATTTATCCTATGTAATATTTACAGTCCTATTGAGAATAATAGGAAAAGAGAAGTATGGAAGGACATAGAAGAACACCTAGGAAATTATGAAAATGAATTCATTATTGTAGGAGGAGACTTCAATGCTATCCTACACTGCTCGGAAAAAATTTCGAGGCTCTACATATATTTCTCAATCACAAAAAGACTTCTGCTCATGGGTAAACATTAACAACTTCCTAGACCTAAAAGCCAAGAATGGCACATTCACTTGGAATAACAAAAAAGTAGGTTACAGCCACATGGCAGAAAGACTAGATAGATTCAAAGTTAAGGGTGACTTGGGCTAATTTGATTTCGATATATCCACAAAAATCCTTACTAGGGTGGAGATGGATCATTTTCAGGTCAAACTTGATATTTTAGATCAAAGCAAACCTATTAGAAACCCTTTCAAATTTGAAAATATGTGGTTCCAACACAGGGAATTTTTAAGCCTATTAGAAAAATGGTGGAATGAAGAAACCTTCAAAGGATCTAAAATGTTTTGCTTCGTATGAAAACTCAGAACCATAAAAAACAAAATTCTTAAATGGAACAAAGAACAATACCTCAACATATTTGAAGAAAAAACCGAAGTTGAAAAAGATAGAAAACCTAAATGAAGATGTAATTAAGCTCGGAATGAATGAAGAAAGATATCACAAAGAGACAGACCTAATGACCAAATATGAAGACCTCTTAACCAAAGAAGAATTATTCTGGGAACAAAAATCAAGGGAAGTTTGGTTATAAGCAGGTGACAAAAACACAAAAAATTTCCATAACAGTACTAAATCCAAGAGAAACATCAATAGGATAACAAAAATTAAAGACGCTCAAGGTAAAACGATTGAAAAACATGAAGAAATGGCAAAAGAATTTGTCAAATACTATGAAAACACTATAAACAACTACGAAACATCAAACCTTGAATCACAAAAAATTATGCTAACTTCAATCCCGAAATTAATCACAGATAATGATAACAAATGGCTAAACAGTAAATTCATGCTAGAAGAGATAAAAGAAGCTCTATTTCAAATGAACCTGGACAAAGCACCAGGACCTGACAGTTTTCAAGCCCTTTTCTTTCAAAAATGTTGGCACTTCATAGGAGTAGAACTGTGGCAAGCTTTGGAAGCTACACGCAACTCTGGAACTTTGTTGTCAGAAATCAACAATACCTTTCTCACACTCATTCTTTAAAAAAAATCACGAGGAAATGGAGGACTTTAGATCAATAGCCCTGTGCAACACCATTTACAAAATACTATCCAAAGCAATTACAAATCAACTAAAAAAGTTTCTACCTAAAATCATTTCAAAAGAACAGACAGGGTTTGTACCTAACAGATCAATACCTGAAGGGATAATCATAGCTCAAGAAATTATACACACAGCCCAAAACAATAAAGAGTCATGCATGTTAATCAAACTAGACATTCAAAAAGCATACGATAAAGTAGATTCGAGATTCTTATGCAAATGTTTAGAAGCATTTGGTTTTTCCAAAACATGGATCAATATGATTTTCAATTATATATCTATCCCATAGATGTTAGTTCTTGTTAACGGAACCCTTGAAGGTTTTATCAACATATCACGTCGCATTAGACAAGGAGACCCTATATCGCCATTTCTATTTGTTATAATGGCGGAAGCGTTAGGGAGAACAATAGCCAGAAATCAACAAGAAGGAAACATTACAGGAGTCAAGGTTGCTGACAATGTACCCAACTTCACACACCAACAATTTGCGGATGATACAATCCTTCCAGGGAAAAGCTCCAAAGCAGAAGCAAAAAACTACAAAAGAATACTCAATAAATATATGGAAGCATCAGGTCAAAAATTTAATGCTGATAAATCGGAGATATTCTTTCTTAACACTAATCCCAGCTTACAACAAGACATGTAAAATCTTGGGTTTCAAGATTGGAAATTTTCCATGCAAGTATCTAGGGGTCCCCCTAGACATAGGTATAAGAAACAACCAACTTTGGGATCAAACTATATCCGAACTCCAAAATAAAATGGACAATTGGAAAGGAAGTTGGTTATCTAATGTTGGGAGAACAACCATGATCAAATCAGTCCTATTAGCAATCCCAACGTATCAAATGTCAGTCCTACCAATTACCAATAATGTTAAAAGAAAACTGGATTCTAATCTTAGGAATTTTTTTTGGCAAGGTACATCTAATAATAGGAAAATGGTATTAATCAAATGAGAAAATATTTGCAAACCTATTAAAGCAGGAGTGTTAGGGATCAAAAACTATCTATGGCAAAATAAGGCACTAGCAGAAAAACTAGTTTGGAATATGTTTAAAGAACCCGAAAGAAAATGGGCTTCAATCGTCCTAAATAAATATATTAAAGATGCCAAGCCAATCAATATATTTAGAACAAAAAATCATGTTAAAGGATCCCGAATTTGGAATTTCATGACAGAATGTAAAGACGTCATCAACAATAAATTAACATGCGACATTGGGAATGGGGAAGAAGCTCTATTTTGGGAAGACTCATGGGCTGGTTTTGAATCCATGGATTCATTCAATCTGGATCCCATCATCAAAACCACCCTAACGCTTAGATGGGGTCATAAACTTTGTAATTATATTTCTAAAGGATCATCAAAGTCAAAGTAACTCTATAGTCATCTGCTCTCCAATACAATCATTTTTCCAGCATTCACACACCATATTGAAAAGAATAGAAAACGAAATGCCAACAGAGTTGATAAGCCGCCTCGTTGTTGGTGATTGATGAGAGGACATTGATTGTCCTCCTTCATCCACTGCTCCTGCTTCCAATGATTTACTACTTAGCAAAATTGATTTTGAAGATCAATTGTATAAAGCCCCCCCTCAAGTTGAATGTCGCCTACAAGCGATAATGCATCAAATTACAACTGAGGCAATTTTTCTTTTTCATAACTTTTGACACTTTTACATTCAAACATGTGACAATTAAAACTCATGAAAATAGACCCTATTTGTACTAATGCCACATGAGCAATGTAAAATACTTAAAATAGGTTTAATCTCATACCACGATAGGACAGCGCTATACCTTTAAAATGACACAAGGAAAGGGCGATTTCCTTTTCACACAACCATATTCTCCTTGTGACCATGGAATATCTCCATGCAATCCTTAATATTGAACGATATATATCTCCACAACTCTTCAAATATTTGTTCCATTAATTTCAAATTGTGGTGTTATTAGAGTCTCCAGCAACACCACACAAGAAATATTAATCGAATATAGAAACCAAACAGGAAATATCGATTCATATACCACCGATCAAAACATTACCAAACAGTTATTCAAACAATAATTTATCTAATCAAAAACAAAGTGTGGTACCCCCATCAAATTTGATTCCAATAAAGAATTAATAACGTCGCCTGTGGAATAGACAATGGAGATCACAACTAGTTGAACTAGGATGCTCAAGCTGTAAATGAGAATCAATATGCTTCTTGGGAATCACGTGGACTAGTACCTACCAGTTAAATTCGACCAATGTAAAACAAACAACTCCCAAATACGAGAAATAGATCATGGCGATAATGAGATCACTAGAAATATATGGGCCAGTGACAAATTTGAGACCATTGATCTGCATTCCTCCTATAGAGGAATGTAACCACTGACAAAACAATGTGTCTGAGGGTGGCCAATGTAACTGCTTAAATCTTACACGAGAAAGAACAACGCAACCCTCAATGATAGCTTGGATAACCTGGTAAAATTCAGGGACAAACAACGAAACAGTGGTATATCATCAAACCTTCACTAAAACTTCAGCAAGGAACTTTAGGTCAATACAATCTTGAATCCAAAGACCAACTACAGTAACTATTCTCCTCCTTTATAGCCAACATTCTCTCTTCCTCCCATATTAATAGGCATAGAAATTTTATGAATCATGCCTGCTTTGATACCATATTAGAAATATGGGCAAAGATAGAGAAGCCAAATAATCAAAAGCAAAATAATTCATGCTTCTTTATATAATTCATTCAATAGATATTACATATTTATAGTATATGTATTCCTATATTGTAAAAGAACTTCCTATAACAACTCCCGAAAAATATAAGTTATTTTAACAACTCAAATCCCTACAAAAAATCTTAGATCTCTACATGAGTTGCACTAACAACTCACACTATTATTTTCACACATATCAACACACTTACTATAATATTAAGTTGTTTCTCAACAACATAATATTTGTTACACATAATCAAACATGTGATCACTAATAATACATATGCTACTGGCAACTTACAAAATTCCTACTTCTTGTCCAAACACTACAAAATAATTGTTCCCACGAGTCCACATGTGCTGCTGCCTTAGCTTCTCATAAATTCACGAGCATTACCATTCCTTAGAGGCATACAATCTAATAATAAATTCTTAAACACGATGAAATCCTATTTCTTCAGCCTCGTCATTAATTCTAGAATCAGTACCTTGATCAATTTCTTAAACCCTAGAAATTGTTAATCAAATCAGCAATTGCTTTTGAGATTTAACATTTCCCTCCATATATTCATCCACTGGACGAATTCGTCTAAAACAGCAAGAATCCATGACCAGAGTTAGCTAAAAAAAGTTATTCAATCATCTAAAGTTCTAAACATGTCACAAATGTTGGACTTGTTACAAGATTATGGAAGCTTTCTCACCAAAAATATACCAGCAAGCTCACTATTACTTTTAGTATCTAAATAATTGCTTAAAAACTTCTGACTCTTTATTCACTGACCCAAACAGCATTTTCCTGAAAAGATATGCAAAACTCTATTCATGTTGCATGTATAAACTTATTTAGGATTCCCACAACCGGAAATTCCATACTGCACTAATCATCATATTGTAGTGTCCTACCCCAATTTCTACCAAATTTTTTGCACCTTTCTTCTTACTTCAGTTTACAGGCATTAAAACAAATAGTTGGCATAAAGGCAAATAAGGAAGTTTCTGCAGATGTTTGAATGAAGTTGTGATTGCAATTATCCCTTTTAACTCACCCACATTATTTAGCATCCATAATTGCAATATCAAAGTTGCAAGAGTTTGTTTAACTGATAAAGATAAAATTTCATTGAGCTAAAAGCAACAACAGATTACAAAGATATATGGCCTATGAACTCTGACCTTTTAGCAGATTCAAGCTTCGAAACAGGAACTCAACCTTACAATGAACAGCTTAAGAATCCAAAGCCAATTCAACAGCCACACACTCTAACTATGCATCTGCTGTTATCTTCAGTTTCCAAACATTCAGATAATTTTGTAAGTCTATCGGTCTTAATTCGAAGGATCTGTATTTTGTGTTGCTCAATCAGCAAACAACCATACTGAAAGCGCATCATGATTAATCACACTTCAATACATGAATCAACTCTTCCAAATGCAGTGACACATCACAAGTTATCTACCACAATCTTGAACAGCTTCAGATTCACAAATTCCTTCAGCAATTATGAACATGGGACAGGTTTGAATTTGTGATAAGCCAGGTCAATGTCTGCAGCTGCAATATACCCAATAACTCAATCAATACTAATCTCGAGGAGCAGCAACTGGGCTCAAAGGCATCTTCTCAGGGCTATTTTCACCAAATAATGCCAGGATTAAATCTGGACTCCAACATCTCAAAACAGGTAGAAATGAAGACAAGGCAAAATGGTCTTCAAATATGCTGTCCCTATTTCTCCACAGAAATGACCCAAGAGCAGAGGAAAACTTCAAAGTAAATTCCAATCTGGAAAACATCTCCATGTACAAGTCATTGATAGCTCACATCCACTTTGCGGAGCCTCACATCCCAACTATGGAAGCAAATATTAAATGATAAACCCGTGTTGCTGATACAGACCAGGAAATAGCAGAAATAATCCCCAATGTCCCTTTTTTGCCAGCAAATCTCTCTTGAATGGGTCGATATTAATACCATATGGAGCCACGAACTGAAACGAAAGACGTCGTGCACGGGAGAAAATTCTCAAGCACAACAATGACACAAGGAGCAGCTCTCAAACAGACATACACCAAAACTTCAACACTCCTTTGAATGCTAATGTCCTCAAATGAGGTTGAACTATAATGCCCACTCAACTACCAAAACTCCTCGATTCCTTATAAGAGACTGAACACCATTAGCAGGAGTTCCCATGTTTCCAAAGTCCTTCAACCATTTCATTTTTCCCATTGCTTCGTAATTCATTTTTTTGGCAATAAATGATATATTCTTTGAACAATAAGCTTCCCCACATGAATAATCATATCAATATTATTCATCATAATATAAGTTTGCTCAAACACATTACTCTTTCACTGCTATGCTTCTCAGGATGATTGTGTGTGAGTTTTTAGCATCAACGTTTCCGATCATACTCCATGATCTATCATCAGGATGAGAGAGCTCAAGAATATATGGCTATTCCTTTCCTCACGCCAAGATATAAAAATAGCCAATATTAAATAATACCACACCAAAATAATATTTATTATCAAAAGATAATTTGAAGTAATGTGCAATATGTGGTAAACTCTGTAATTTTGTCTTTGAAGAGACAAAATTGAAACAACCTGCAATACAACATGAGATACTGGTTGGCACCTCCAACTGGAACTAGGTTTTCGTCCAATTCCTAAGAAATCTTAAGGGTTTTCGTCCTCAGATTCTTGAACTAAAAGCCAAATGCTCTCAAACTTGTCCAAGAGGAAAATAATAAAACCGAAACATATTCAAAATAAGCCTCTCAATGTTCTTAAATAGTACATCCCCATGATTCTTCATTTACATTTTGTCTATCTCTTGATATGCCTATTCTTTGTCTCTTTATTATCCCCCTTTTTTAGTTTGAAATTAGGGAAATAATAATAAAATTACTTTATTAATTTTTCACTAAACTCACTATCAAAGATTTTAATACTTTATTAAATAATTAAATTAAGTTGTCATTAAATTTGATTTAATTTGACAACCTAAAGCTTAATTATTTAATTGACTACTAATGTCCCAAAAAGGGGACATTATAGTCCTCCCTTCCCAGAGATTGCTTGCCCTAAAGCGATCTGCACCTACATGCCGAAACCTAAAGCCTGGATCCCATATCAACCTCAGGAATGTTGCTCTGCCAATCCGCTACGCTACTCTGATGTAAACATCACCATAGATGGAGTTGTGAAGCAACTCGCCAAGATCACACTAAAGGAAAGCACCAAACATGCCAATGCCAGGATCCCAAACCATCATCTAGTCACAATTGTCAAATATAAGTAGATGGAAGTATCTCAAGGAGCTATCAACACTGAACGACTCTTCAACTTCAAATGATCCTTCATGGAAGTGCAAAACACTCATCATAGGTACACGATAAATCATATCAACCCATCCTAAGTTGTTGGTGTAAACAAGAACAACTCCCATAGGTATGAAAACTCTAAGAGGGTTCAAATCAATGTCATGTAATATATCCTGCCAAGGTAACTCAAGAAAGACCAAATCAACAAACTCAATAACCCATTCAACCAAAAAGTAAAAATCTAAATATCTCCCCTCATGAAGACCCAAACAAGAATCTAATCTGTCGTTGTCAAGGGACTGGAATAGAAGTCAGCATAACCAAACTTGAAATCAACTAACCAAGTATTACTTCGATGGTCAATCACCGAAAACATGACATCAATAGATAGCCTCCAAGTGTGTCATGTCCCCTTTCAAATAGGATTTTGATAATAATTAAATAATTAAATATTATTTAAATAATAATAGTATTGATAATAAGATTAAATATTAAAACTATTAATAAAAATAAAATTAAAATGTTAAATTAATTCAAATATTAAATAATATAAATCTATTCTATTACTAATATATCATTAATATAATGATATATAATTAATATAATAATATGCTATATGGTTAATATAATAATACCTTATTATTATTAACAATGTAATATAATAATGAATATCAATATAAACTACTAGCAATATTATAATAATTAATAATAATATAAATTATTAACAAAGTATGATAATAATATATATTAATAACTAATAATAAATTATTAATATAAATAACTACAAAGCGACTGAGAGAAAGTCGCGACCAAGGAAAGGTCACGACCTTTCCCTCAGCGCTCCCTGCGTACATATGGAAGGGGATTTGGCATCAATTAAAGATGAACGACACGGTTGTCGAAGAAGATATCATTTGAACCATCACAATGAGTTTACACCACAAAAACGTCTCTAATCATTAAATGGACATTCCAGTCCCATCATTGTCAATGCAAAATATATAGGAATCACAAACGTTTCTGATATTGGCAGAACGATCACCTATACAAGCTGTGATTCATAAACTAACGATATATATCTTTGCCAAACCAATGAACATTGTTGAGTAAGCATCTGAAATATACAGCAGAGTCATGAATGGTAGTATCACCGGAATAAAATATTTGGGATTATCAATACATTTGCGTAGAAGTATTACCGTATGAAAGGGTGATTCTTCTCATAGGCTACAAGGTATATATTGATAGTGGCGTAGCTGTTCTCTTGGCGTATGAGATTTTATGTGAGAATTCCAAGGAAGTCAATCAATGCTTTGTTCATACTAGAAGCTTCAACTGTGTTTAGCAGTGGTACCAATCTGCGATTGAAGACAAGATAGAATTTCTAACAATACCTCACTGGAATTAGTGTTCGATTAGATTCTTTGATTGGTGGATATCTTGCTTGTTGTATGTGGGGAGTCCTTAAGTACTTTTAGATATTTGTAGTATTACCTCTGTTGCATATCATCAGACTTGGACGCTTTTTCAAGTGGACTGGATTAAAATAAATCTCAAAGGGGATATTGCAGTATTGCATAAATGCATATCGGAAATAGCGTTGAATATTTTGGTGATATAATTGACTTGATTAATTCAACTATTTGACAAGTGAGAAGTCAGAATAAGGCAAAGGTTCCCTATTTCCTAACCGAGCCAACTAGGGACATTACAGTGGTATCAGAGCATAATCCTATCATCCTATGGAGGATAGTTTATGATAACATACAAACAGAAGAAAGGCAAGAAAGCTATAGACGAGCAGTTGACAAATGAAATAAGGGCCTTCATGGAACAAACGGCCCAAACTACCCAAGCCATCATGGAACAATTTCGGCTTCTACTCCAAACCATACGAAGTATGAGTAATAATATGTCTAGACCTAATGGGAGAGATACAAATTCTAATCATTCTGAAAATAACCATAACCTCTCCCCAAGAATGTCCCACCCAAGGCCATCAAAACCCCTCTTCTTGCCTAGAGAAGAGGAAGAAGGGGAAGCAAATGAACCACTTAGGGATAATGTTGACGAAATCCTAGAAGCATATTCTAGATTAGCACCTGAACTAAGAGACCATACATCCTTTAAGGACTATTGTGATGCCAAGATGAAAGCCAAACACACCTTCAAAAAGAAAAAGCAATCGGATAAAGACCTTAAAGAGAAAATAAATAAACCCTACAAAATTTTGAACGTGGACATGACAAAGTGCTAGCATAGGGAAATTGAATATTCCAACAAACCCAAACTCATTGCAATCAACCCATCATCACACATACTAAAATTATGAAGTGACCGTAGTGACCCAAATTCTCCCAAGTGGAAGTGAAGAATAACTGAGTTGTGCCCATGTAATGTCCCCATTTTTCGTGAGCATCAAAGTTCGAGGGATTAGCCTATCAGTGATCCTTGTAGGCTAATCAATTGGTTAGAGGGTCTTAGTTGGTCGAACCAAAGGCTATTTTCCCACTCCATAGGTCAGGGATGTTCAGGTTTGCTCTACGTTTGAGTTAGATTGGCACACTTAGGTGACTATTTCGGGAAAGTCAGAGTTATTATATTTAGTAGGGCACCTGAAGAGTTTGATAACAGTATGGAGTTGTGGGGATTTCGGCAGAGCTTTTAGTTTGAGACTTACTATAAATAGTAAGTCAATTATGGCCAGTGCTAATTTGTGGCAAGGCATCGAGGCATCAGGCTCAGGCAATGAACACTTGGAATTGGCATTGATCATCAGAAGGAATTAATAAGCTAGTTATTCGTTTTATAATTATTAATTAACTTATACTTAATTAATAAGTAAATTAAAGCTTATTATAAAGTATGTCAAGTGCCTTTATTTATTATTTCATTAAAGTGTCTTTGGTGCCTAAGTTTAGGAGGAATTATAATAATTTGAATTGCAACAAAAGCAAATATATTAAAAGCTAAGTTATAATTTAAGTTATGCGAGGTGTGCATTTGAAGCTACCAGGTCGATCTTCAATTGAGAATTATAAAAGGCTTCATTGGTGAAAATGAATTCATTCATGACTAGGTATTTGCTTTTGTTGTGTGAAGAGAAATTTGGAACAAGGGTTTCAAGTTCTGAGCTTGAAGAATTGTAAATTCTTCTAAGTAGTTTTGCACTCTAAGCTAGTGAAACTATCCAATGAAATTCTGCCTATAGGTGGCATCTTTCAGTGCCATCCATTCTTACAATTTGTGGTTGATTTTGTAGAAGTTTTTTCAGCGTCTGGTTCAGACATTAATTTGCAAGGGTTTGGAGATTATCATTATTGCACGTAGCATGGTCAATGAAGGCCCGCGTTCTAGGATTGGGGCCAGCATTTCACAAATAGAGGTGTGTGTTTGGGCATTATAAGTTGCCCCAGCTTGATAGAAGGAAGACATTTATTACTACAGGCTGCATTTCAGTTGCAGGGGCCAGCATTGTCTCCCAAGAGGCACATTTTTGTTGTTAGTGCCTTCATACAAAGATTCTGAGCCTTAGAAGAAAAATGAGATCATTCAAAAGGGCTGCAAACTAATCTGGAATATGCTACAGGCATGCAAATTATTACAGGTTCTTCATATTTGGTTTTCAGACATATATTATCAGCATTGCATACATATTTGTAACTCTTGTTTGGATGAGAATAAATTAAGTTGATAGGAAGGATTGAATTGTGATAATAAAATTTTCTGATCGGTTCTCCAAATCAGCCCTATGAGCGTCAACTTCTTGATATATTTTAGATTCACAAGTTAGGACAGCCCCTTGGTCAATAGACAATTCTAATAAAATTTTCTGATCGGTTCTCCAAATCAGCCCTATGAGCGTCAACTTCTTGATATATTTTAGATTCACAAGTTAGGACAGCCCCTTGGTCAATAGACAATTCACCATCTGCTGCAACAGTTTCAGATTTGTAAAGTAGACCTTCTAACAACATGTTGATCTTATCCATTTCAAAATTTACCAAATGGGCATCCTCAATGACATTCACTCTCTCACCAAATTTGGGCCCTTTCAAGTTATTAGTTTTGTCATCCAAAACATTATCACGCATAAGTGAAATTTTGTTATTATAAACACGTGATTCATCATACCTTTCGATGTTACCATAGGCCTCCAAACCCTTGTTTGATTGATCTGTATGCGAAGTCAAGGCTATTGTTGTGTCATCATTTTTAAGCAATTTCTCATCATATGAAGATTCATTTCCTTCCTTGGAAACATCTTGAGTCTCCAACATGCTCTCTCCTTGAGTAAGACCATCGTCATCATAATGTTTGTCAATAACAACTTCCAAGTCACCAATATAGAGATTCATATATGCCTTATTTATAACAACAGTTGAACCCATCTCCTCGCAAGCATTTGTGTTATTTTGTTGGAACCAAACTGTGAGATTCTAATCTTCTTCATTTCTGGTCCAAACCTGTTTGGCTGACTTATCTTCCTTACCAACCCCACAATTGTTTTCCGGTGACCAAGTCTCCTAACATGTGAAACAAATCTACTCCCTTCTCATTTGGTTCTTAAATTCTTTGGGAGACCCTGCAACCTGTATGCCCATTGAGATTAGTTCATTTTTAGTCATTTGTTTCTTTAACCTTTAGGGCCCGTTTGGTTGGCGGAATTTGTGCATGCTGGAATTGCCAATTCTAGAATTGAATCCATTCTAGGTTTGTGCTATTCTCAAAATGAATTCTAGAATATGGCTGTCCTGTTTGGTTCACNTGGAAGATGACTGAGAAGATGCAAATTCTGTGTTTGGTTCCACACAACTAGAATTGGAATTGGAATTTTGTTTTTGTACACATACACATATATACACACATATACACACATACACATATATACACACACACATGTGTATATATACACACATATACGCACATGTGTGTGTGTATATACACGCACACACATGTGTATATATACACACACACGTGTGTGTGTATACACACATGTATATATACACATGTACACACATATATATACACATACATACATACATGTGTATATATACACATGTATACACATACATACATGTGTATATATACACATGTATACACATATACACATATGTGTATATATATACACACATACACACGTGTGTATACACACACATATATACACATACACACATATACACATGTGTATATACACAC
>MU228399.1:1224617-1240594 GCA_018584345.1 Thuja plicata | reverse complement strand
TATATATACATTCTGATAGCAATATAATATTAACACAAAAATGGGAATGAATTTTCCTTCACAAAATAATACTCTCAATTCCAATTCCAATTTTCAATTCCAATTCCAGGTCCTGAGGGGGAATTGTAGAATGCTCAAAAAGGCCCAAAATTAGAATTCACATAACCCTATTCCAATTTTTAATTTTGGAACCAAACAGGGAATTGAACATTTTGGGAATTCGGAAATGCCAATTCCCGTTCAATTCCAATTCCACCCCTCAACCAAACGGGCCCTTAAATCAATCAACCCTTTTGAGAACTCATAAGCCATAGGTGAGATATTATACTCTTTTCTCCAAATGGCCAACAAGTTTGATTGCAGCTACTTGTAGATATCATCATCCTCATCCAAGATTAACGACATAATAGTTTGCATAAAAGCCCTCACATTATGGTCATGTAGTTTTATGATTTTGGTTTAAAAACTTTGAAATAGTTGAAGAATCAATTTATCACATTTGAGATCCAAAATAATATTGAATGATCTGGCTCTTGCCATAATTTCTAAAATCTTAGCCCTCTTCCCAAAAGTAGGGGCTTTGACATCATGTAACCCATGTAGGCTCTCCACAATCAGTTGCAGAACCTTCTTCAATATGTCATCATTATAGGGTGCTACAAGGGTCGTTATTTTTACCCATGTAGGCTCTCCACAATCAGCTGTAGAACCTTCTTCAATATGTCATCATTATAGGGTGCTACAAGGGTTGTTATTCTTATGATCTCACTGTAACAAGAAGCAACAAGTCTCACCTCTTCATAAGGATGTTCCATAAACTTGAGCTGGAACCAAAGCAGGGCTGCAAACCCCAATTCAAAAGCCTCCAATCTGACTGGTCTACTTTGGACAAATATGGGTCTAATTCCTCCAACTTAGAGAGAACAGCACAAGGAAATTTTATGGACTCCAATTGTAATCTAATTACATAGAGCCAATTCCCTACTTCATTTTCTTTTTGCAAGTCCCTTAGCTGATCACCATTGAATATATCATTAAATTCTTTTGAAAAAATATCACTTTTCCGATCTACCATTGTCTTCATTTTATTTTCTGAGATAAACTTTGTGAATTTCAAAAAATCTAATGAACACTTAAACAAAACTCCACAGGCTGGCAAGAACTTTAGTTCTGATACCACTGTGGTGTCCTACCCCAATTCTACCAACTTTTTTGCACCTTTCTTCTTACTTCAGTTCACAGGCATTAAAACAAACAGTTGGCACAAAGGTGAATATGGAAGCTTCTGCAGTTCTTTGAATGAAGTTGTGATTGCAATTATCCCTTTTAACTCACCCACATTATTTAGCATCCATAGTTGCAATATCCAAGTTGCAAGAGTTATTTTAACCGGTCAAGATATAATTTCATTGAACTAAAAGCAACAACATGTTACAAAGATATATAGCATATGAACTCTGACCTTCTAGCAGATTCAAGCTTCTAAATAGGAACTCAGCCTTACAATGACCAGCTTAAGAATCCAAAGCCAATTCAACAGCCACACACTCTAACTATGCATCTGCTGCTATCTTTAGTTTCCAAGCATTCAGATAATTCTATAAGTCTATCAGTATTAATTCAAAGGATCTGTATTTTGTGTTGCTCGATCAGCAAAGAACCATACTGCAAGCACATCATGATTAATCACACTTCAATACATGAATCAACTCTTCCAAATGATGTGACACATCACAAGTTATCTACCACAATCTTGAACAGCTTCAGATTCACGAATTCCTTCAGCAATTATGAACATGGGACAGGTCGGATTTTGTGATAAGCCAGGTCAATGTCTGCAGATGCAATATACCCAATAACTCAACCAATCGTAATTTCCAGGAGCGACTGGGCTCAAAGGCTTCTTCTCAGGTTATTTTCACCAAACAATGCCAGGATTAAATCTGGCCTTTAACATCTCAATACAGGTAGAAATGAAGGCAAGACAAAATGGTCTTCAAATATGTTGTTCCTATTTCTCCATGCAAATGACTAAGAACAGAGGAAAACTTCAAAATAAATTGAAAAATTCCAATCTGGACTACATCTCCCTGTACAAGGCATTGATAGCTCACGTCCACTCTGTGGAGCATCATGTCCCAACTATGGAAGCAAAGATTAGATGATAAACCCGTGTTGCTAATACAGACCAGGAAATAGCAGAAATAATCCCCATTGTCCCTTTTTTGCCAGCAAATCCCTCTTGCATAGGGTCAATATTGATACCAAATGGAGCCACGAACTGAAAGGAAAGACCTAGCTCATGGGAGAAGATTCGCAGGCACGGCAATGACACAAGGAGCAGCTCTCGAACAGACATACACCCAAACTTCAACACTCCTTTGAATGCTAATGTCCTCAAATTAGGTTGAGCTGTAATACCCATTCAACTAACAAGACTCCTCGAATCCTCGTAATAGACTAAACTCCATTAGTAAAAGTTCTCGTGTTTCCAAAGTCGCTTCAAACATTTCATTTTTCCCGTTGCTTCAGAATTCGTTTTTCAAACAATAAGCTCCCCCACATGAAGAATCATATCAATATTATTCATCATAAAATAAATTTACTCAAACACATTACTCTTATTAAAAATGCGGCTATTCCTTTCCTCACGCCAAGATATAAAAATAACCAATATTAAATAATACCGCATTACACTAAAGAGACTTACAAAATTGAAACAACCTGCAATACAACGTGAGATACTTAGTTGGCACCTCCAACTAGAACTGGGTTTCCGTCCAATTCTTGAGAAATCTTAAGGGTTTTCATCCTCAGGTTCCTGAACTGAAAGTCAAATGCTCTCAAACTTCTCCAAGATAAAAAAATTAACACGAAAACATATTCAGAACTAGTCTCTCAATGTTCGTTATTAGCACATCCCTGTGACTCTTCGTTTTCCCCCTGCTTGTCTCTTGATATTACTTTTCTTTGTCTCTTTATTATCCCCCTTTTTTAATTTGAAATCGGAGAAATAGTAATAAAATGACTATTAATTTTTAACTAATCTCACCATTAAAGTCATTTTAATATTTTATTAAATAATTAAATAAAATTGGATAAAACTTAATTATTGAATTGACTACTAATGAAAATTCTCTAGAAAAACATAAAGGTAAGATACCAAGAATGCTTTGCATTGCAGACAAGATTTGCAAATCATCAATAAAAATAAATCCTAGATAATGCTCTCTTTAATGACCAGCTAAAGTAATTGTCTCTTGTAAAACGTGTTCCGATGCAGAGGCCATGTCTACCATTTGTATAGGAGAAATGTACATCTGCCAATCATTGTTTCTTGCAGACTTAAAGATACTCATGTATGAGGTACAAATTTTTGGGAGCACAAGGTGGTGTTGGGCTCATTTGAACAATTTCCCTGTAAGGCAACCATCACCCTGTTATGATTGCAGTTTTCACTTTTCTCCAAAAGTGGATCCCTATAGTTAAGATCCATCGAAATTTAGAGAATCTGAAACACCTTTTTTGTCATTTGTGCAATCATGACTGATTTCATGTTCAATTTATATTTTCTTGTGAAAAGATGTTGTGGCTTTAAGATCAATTTACTATATAATTACAAATAAGGATATTAATATGACAACACTTAAGGGGAAACTGTTTCAAGGAAGATAATTACCATCATTTGTCAAAAGATCTTGTATCTTGACTGAATAGTCCAAATATCTTTCAGATGCATCAGTAAACCTTAAACCAAATTCATGGAAGTTGCAGTTACTGGATAGGATAATCATCTACCTTATATACACACTTCAAAGGAAATAACTAGTCTCAGAAAATGAGTTTCAAAGTAATACTTCAAAAATCATTTTATCAAGAATTGCTGGTATTACCATTCATATCAAAAGCATAAAACAAGAATGTAAAACAAACAATTGCTTTACCAAGGATTGCTGGCAGAACAATAGACAGAAAAAGCCAAGAAGAGTAATGTAAAAGAAGCAAGCCACCAAAACAAAGGCATGTGTAGGAAAACAACCTCAAACCAATCATTGAGAACCTTTGATGCTGGAGCAAGAAGTAAATTTATGAACTCTCTGCAAAGAAAAATTAATAATTTGGCATCAAACTCTTATAAACTTGAAAGATGTTGGTTTCTATCCAAAAACTTAATAATACATGCACCATTCAAAAAAAATCAGCTATAGGTCCACAATTATAAGGACACATGAGACAAACAAAAGAAAAAGTCTACATTAAGGTAGAAAAAGGAAAAAACAAAATTAAAATTTGACCCTGATTGAGTTACCAACAAAATATTGATTCCCAAAAACAATGTTATCCTACACAAAATTGTCAACTACCCATTTTATAATGTAGAAAACTATGTTGCAAGGATAAACTCAAGCACTGACACAAAGGTCCATGACCACGTTTGCCAGCACAATTAACATGCCTTGACACCTATTCCATCATTATATAAAGATGCAACTCACAAGACATCATAAAGTAGAATTAAGGGACATACATCATATCTTTTTGGCCCAATGAAATGAATTTCCGCATTAATCGAGCCCAAAATGCTAATCTCTGTAGTTTATTCATCGTCTTGCCCATTGCTGACATTTGATTTGTGACTTCTGGAGGTGATATATCAAGAACAGACTCCATGAAGCCAGAAAATTTTTCCAGCTGCTGCTCATACCTATAAAAACATAAACAGCTAAGTTTAATTAAAATATGCACCTTATTCAGAAAAAAAAGGAGGTTTTAATAACACATGAATGCCTTATTGAAAAGAAATCAAGAATAAAATTCTTTCAAACTAAGCTAATTCTCTCAAGATACAACAAAGGCAAGTCTCTATGTCTTAGATGCTCCTCTCAAAACTTATACAAGAACAAAGAATTTCCCTAAGAGAACCAGTCACATGGAGTCCCTAAACCCTGTTGACAATCCTATTTAGGAGCTCATTCGATATACATGTACTAATATTCTGGATGAGGACGAGCACAATACCCCTCTCTCCATGATCAGGTTTTCTGACAACGATATTAGTGATTTGCAGACTTCTGTGGACAAACCTATCAGACATAGAGGTAAGTACAACCCCCATATCTGCTTTATCACCTTATAGTGCTAATATGGCTCCCTTCCTTGAACAACCCACTAGAGTCTTATGTGTTGAAAACATTATTTATGAAAAGCCTTGTGTCAGTAAAATGTTGATGTCTGTCCCCCAATACGAAATTTTTTCTCCCAACCACATCTACCCCTAAATCTACAAATTCCTTTGCCATCTATTGAAATAATAAAATCTCTGCAATCTCCTCTAAGGCACCTGAAATATGCCTGATCAAAATTGGTGCAATATTTCTCTACACTTTTCCAAACTCAACTAAGAGGCATTATAACAAACAGTTTGCTTTGATTTAAGGCATGATCATATGGCCTCAAACTGACACCCGATTGATATTTGCAATATTTCCAGAAGCATGATTAAATTAATAATGAATCAGACTGCAATGGAATGCCTAATTCGGATTCCTGGATTCCAGCAGTCCCTTTGACAATCTTTGTGGTCTTTCGTTTGACATTAATAAATTTATCTTATCTTATCTTCCTTGCTCTAGTGAAAGATGTAAAGATGATCTAGTCCTCCCACTCTGTTGCAGCTCCACTCTATTGTGGGTATGTATGGTTTAAAGGGCCAATAACTGTGGTTTTTCCACATTGAATGAGAGATTTTCCCACATTGACACATTTAAACCGCATATAGTGTTTTTTATGCTTAAGACTCACTAAGTACTTGTAGCAAGTCAAAGCATAAGTTCTTTACTTGTTGAGTCACAAGCTAACATGCGTGGGACTCAATTTTTTAAAAAACTTGTGAGCACTCAATAACTTGGTCAGTCCTTAGCAAGTTTGTAAACTGTGCAAGTCCTATTGAAAAATGGGAAACAAAGAAAGAACCAGAGGCTCCAACACCACGAATTCAGTCATTCGTCTTCAACACTTTCATTATTACTTTCAATGGCTTTACATAGCCATACAACCTACAAGTATCCAACAACTAACTACTAACATAGAATAAATTAACATTAGCATGTTAATTTATTATTTATTAAATTATTCTGTCATGCACTATAATTTCTAACAACCCCCTTTAGTGCTGACACTGGGACTTTATTCTAGTGTTGTGGTATCAACAACTGGCATTCCTCAAATTTGCCACCTTCAATGAAAAAAAATCTTTGAATGCCAATTTCTACCGATAATACATCCAATTACAATGCGCAACTGGAAAATCTGTTAATGCTTATGAATTCAAAATCCTTATACAAAATCAAAAAAATAAATTATATTGGCAGTAACCATTGAAATACCTCTATCTTCTTAATTCAACTACAAATTAAGTATTGATGAAATTCTCAAATACTTTCTGAGATTTGTGCTCCAATGAAACAGAATTCCAGAACATTTTCAATTTCTTTATTTTGTTCTTTTATCAGTAAAAGGTTATATTTGTATTATATTAAGAAATATGAAGTTACAAAAAAAGCAACAAAAAGTCAACAGCTATTCAGATTTGATTTTATTTGCCTACTGAGTCTCCCACTCGTCATCTTTTGAAAACTTCCATTCGCGTTTCTTCAGCACCTGCTCTTTGGAGACTCCCGCTTCCAGCTCCTTCAAATATTCTTTTATGTGTTGCCAGCCTGCTTGTGCTTAGTGGGTTCTCCATTCCTCTTTATCCGATGCACCACTCCACAAAAAAAACAGATGCAATTGTGGTTCAAGCTCAGCCGAATGAATCCACTTCCCACCTCAAGCCTTGATACCCTTCCCCGGTATGACCATGGCTATAAACACCTCCATACCATAGCATCATTCCCCTTTAACACTAGTGTTTTTCATCCACCTGATCTCATCTTTACTCCCAAATTCAAGGCACCAAGCTAAGAACAGTGAGGCAATGTCAGCATTTGTGCGATTTTGTGTTCCGTTTTCATCACCTCATCACCAAACAACATCTTCAGCATCTGCAAAAACATGGGGTCATCAATACTAAAAACATTTTTCAATCTCTCATTGGAAGTCTTGCCAAGTAAAGCAAGTTGCTACTTTCTGGTGCGCAGCGTGAAGGAAGCCTCCATCCTGTCCAAATTTCACCACACCACACCCTGGCACAACCCAACGGCCAACAATGGCAGCTTCACTGCAATCCAACCCACTGCAATTAACCACCACCAATGTTCGCTCCAAATAGAAAGCGAACTATTTGCAAATGAAAAAGCCACCAACAAAATCCACACAAAAAGCCCACCGAAATGAGTGGTTTTTTCCAGAAAAATGTGCCTTGTTGGTTCGCACAGGGACCTGTAGGCAAAGTAAAGGCATCATTAAATTTCTTTCCCATCAACACCTGCGGAAACTCTACCACCGTGCCTTCCAACACCTCTGAAGTACTACGGATCCTCTAGCCAAAGATTACAGAAATCTTCCCAAACTATGTCATCATTTCCAGATTTTAGTGCTACTACCAAGTTGGACAATTTGTCTGCCGACTCCTAGCCTGATCTATATATACATGGGTGACCTTGATGTCCAGCAAGGATGCTAACATGGCACAAAATTGTTTGATTATTTTATTGATTTTCCACACTTGAGATGCCCCATTAATAATGGCATTTATAATTATCTGGGAATCACCTTCCAAATGTAATTTATGTACTCTCAATTTACCAACTAAGTAGACAGACAATAGGGATGCCTTCACTTCAACTTCATTGTTAGTGCCCACTTCAAGCTTATCACCTCCCATCATCAAGATATTGCCTTTACAATCCCAAGCCACACACGCAGCACCAGAAAGACGAAGATTCCCTTTTGACACCCCATATAAATTAATCTTAATCCAACCTTCATTTGGAGATGACCATATAACATTCTTATCCTTTAAGGAAGTTGGATTAACCAAAGAATGCCCATTGACAAACAGAATTTCTAAAATTTGTTAAGAAATCAGAAAGATATCACAATTGAAGTAAGATCATGTTAAGCTACCATTTAAAAACAATACAATGCACCAATAATAGAATGGTACCTGATGTGAACATAATTCCTCCTTTCCATATAATGACTATCCATTAGAAAGAAGCATAATAAATACATTCCAATCTTCACAAAAGAGAACACTCAAAACTAAAGGATAAAACACTTATTTTCAACCATCTTAACCTCTTGCACTTTTCTGCAACACCTTTGATTTTTGCATTTCTGAATATTTAATTTTTTGAAATTTTAACATGAAAATGAATAAAGTGGAATGGAAAAACTATGACAAGGGTGAACAAGATGGAGAGACAAGAGCAACCAAATGCACAAGGATGATGAATGCCAAGACATTTGAACATGGTGGACGGACATCAATAGTTGTTGCATGTGATCTGCACTTCTCGGCCCATGTATGCACCACTTTGGAGAGAAAAAGCAAGTGAATGGAAGGAAACCAAAGAGCTCCATAAAACCTACTCTGATACCATATTGAAAAAAGGAAAACAAAGAAAGAACCAAACGCACCAACAACACAAATTCAGTCATTCATTTTCAACACTTCTATTATTGCATTCAATGGCTTTATATAGCCATACAAGCTACAACTACCCAACAACTAACTAGCAACTAACTAATAACTAATATATAATAAGTTAATATTAACATGTTGATTTATTATTTATTACATTACTCTATGTCAAGCACTATAATTCCTAACAAGCCCCAACCATGCATTGAATATAAGATTTATCTTTTTTAAGTTTTGAATGCTAAGTTACCGGATTCGCTTGCTAGGTGTCCAGATGCGGAGGCGGAGGTGTAAGGATGCGGAGGCGAAGGTGGATGCATGTGGAAGCCCATGCATGCGCGTGGATGCACAGCCCTGTGCATCCTCACGCTTCATGTGGGCTTCCACAAGCATCCGGGTGCATCTGGATATCCAGTCAACAAAAAAAGCCTGAAACCAATGAAAAATTAAAAGTTTTCACTTAAAGCATGTGCTAAAATGACTTTATTTTATTTTTTTACCACTAAACCCTAAAACGGCCCTAACAGAGGTCATTCATTGTTTTTGCATCTCATTTTGTTTGCTATTTCGCTCTCTTCTCATTGGTCTCCATTTTGGCATTTAAAAGGGCATGTGATTATTTTTCAAGAGGATCATTCATGGGTTGCCAGTTAGCTTCCACAAAGAAGATCTAAGAGTCTAAGGTAAGCATTTGACCTTATTCTTGAGTCTTTTAATGAATTTTTTTGAGATTTTGATGAATTGTTTCAATTTTGGGATGAAATTTTTTCCCAGATTTTTTTTTAAGAAATAAAGAAACAAGTTTAGCTCTCTATTTTAATGTTTTTGTATCTTTTTTTGCACTAGTATGCTTGAATTTTTTATTTTTTTTCTTAATTTTTTCTAATTTCTTATAATAGCGAGAAATCAGATTGCATTGTGCAAGAATGGCCGGTAGTGAGTGTTCAGTGGGAGGGTTAGGAGCCGATAAATTCAAAATTGATGTAGAATATCCTTTATGGAGACATAACACAACAATGTCACAGGTTCCAGTGGATCATATATTTGGAAGTGTAATTATTGTGATAGTAAACCATTTAATAGCTCATATTCTCGAGTTAAACCTGACTTTATGAGCCCTGCTGATAAAGGGATTGGAATGTGCAAACGCAAAGATAAGAAGAGGATGACTTTTGCACAAATAGCAGAATTTGTAAAAGAACGAGAAGAGGCTGATAGATTGGTTAAAAGATCAAAACAAACTTCTTATGTCAGCCCATCCAGAAAGAAAAAAATGCAATTACTCACTGAATTAGTTGTATCCTCCAAACATCCATTCTTGCTTATACAGGAAGTGGAAAATGAAGAAGTAGAAATTACCAGCCACAAAAGAGGTCCCTTGGACGCGGCATTTAAAATGGAGGCAAGAGACATTGTTGTCAAGCCATTGCACGTTGCCTCTATGCCAATGGTCTTCCTTTCAACTTGGTGAGATCACCATATTGGAAGGAAATGGTGTCGGCCATCAATAGTGCACCGGCTGGTTACACAAGTCCTAGGTATGTAAAGGTGCGTACCACCATATTGCAAAAAGAGAGGACAGCTATAGAGAAATCTCTTCAACCAATTAGAGATTCTTGGATTACTTTGGGTGTTTCTATTGTTTTTGATGGATGGAAAGATACCAGAAACCGTCCATTGATGAATGTTATTGCAGTTTCCCCCAAAGAGGCACTGTTTTTTAAGGCAGTTGATTGTGAAGGGGAAGTGAAAGATGCACAGTTCATTTCCAAAATTCTCATTGAATCCATAGAGATGGTGGGTAGTGAGAATGTGGTCCAGGTAATCAAAGACAATGCAAAAATTGTAGGGATGCAGGTGCTTTGGTTGAGGGCCGATATGACCACATTTTTTGAACACCATGCACCGTACACTCCCTCAACTTGGTGATGCAAGAAATTGGCACTCAAATAGATTGGGTGAAACGACAATACCAAGAGGGGGAGGAGATTCAGATGTTTGTGACGAACCACCAAATGTCACAATCAATATTCAGAAGTTTCTCAAAATTGGAGTTGTTGAAGGTAATTACTAAATTTAATTTATTTATTTAATTTTAATAAATTGTCATTTTCAATTATCAAATTGTATATAAATTTGCTTAATCTTTATTGACATATTGTCATTAACTTATTTAGGTTGTTGAGACCTGATTTGCATCTCATACTATTGTTATGAGACGACTTCTCAAGGTGCAAGAGGCATTGAGCCAAATAGTTATTTCCAACCAATGGGGTGTATGGAAGGCTTCACATTTAAAGAGGGCCCAAAAGGTCAAGACATTGGTCTTGGATGACAGTTGGTGGGCTCGTGTGCAATATGTATTGGATTTCACCGATATCATGACTATGCTCTGATTTGCTGATACAAATGCACCTTGTTTGGGGGATGTCTATGATGGCATGGACACAATGGTAGAGAAGGTAAAAGTTGCAATACAAAAACATGAGAATGACCCCATAAAATGTGAAACCTTATACAATAAGGTGGAAACAATCATTCATCATCGTTCGGAAAAGATGACCACCCCATTGCACCTCCTTGCATATGCCCTATCTCCTAGGTACTGTAGCAAGAAAGTACTTTCTATGCCAGAGAGATTAGCACCATATAGAGATGAAGAAGTTGTTAATGGGTGCATGAAAGCTTTTGACAGACTCTTCCCAGATGAAGAAGTGCAACCAAAAGTTAGGACATAATTTGACTTGCTTGCCTCAGGAAGAAATCATAGTGCAACAGTTATTAATGACCAATACGGCATGGAAACTATCACATGGTGGTACCTCCATGGTCAACCATATAAGTATCTACAACCTCTTGCAATCAAGATCCTCTCACAAGTAAGTTTTTTTTTGTTTTTTTTTACCAATTGTATTCTACAATTTAGTACTTAACATTCTTTAATTTACTTTGCATTTTTATTTTTAATTTTGTGAACATTGTCCAAGCTGCAAATTCTTTTGTCGCTAAACGGAATTGGAGTACATACTCCTTTATCCACTCGGTGAAGCGTAACCGGTTAGGCTCAAAAAAAGTTGGTGACTTGGTTTATATTCATTGCAACTGACATCTTCTGTCATGTAAGGATCCAAACTACAAGGATGGGGCAGCAAAGCTTTGGGATGTAGCCCCTGAGTGTGCCAACTTGGATGCAACCATTGAGGATCTTACTAGACTCACTACAGATTATGATGATGATGATTACATCCCGACACATGGTGCATCTAGTGCAAGTGGAACCACTTTGGGTTCAAATGATCTTGAACTTGCAGCAGCTGAAGATGAAGATGATTTTTTTGAGAATCACTATGACTCTGATTAGAGAATCTTGATTGATGAACATTGAATCATGAACTACATTTTGATTTTGTAATTGTAATAATTTTATGCTTTTCATTGGAATCGTGAACATAGACATGTATGATATGGCTTATTTGAATATTTGTGAACTATCAATTGGCATTTAATATTTAACTTGATCAATGATGGAGTATCATACTATCAAATGATTTAATTTTGTATATTTCTTCCATGTTTTTGTATGTATATATATAAACGCACCCAAAACCCCCTAAAAAAGTTTCACACATCCGCGTACTGGATTCTCATACTCGCATCCGCATCCACACCCAAATCGGTAACTTAGTTTGAATGGATATGTATCTATGCAATCCAAAATTTTGTATCAATGATCTTACTTGGTAATGAAGCATGGATTATCAATAAAATAAATGTGTGACCATTTAAATCACATGACCTTATGACTCAAGTATATAAACAAGCATTTTGCACTCAACATAAAGAAGAATATTATCTACCCATCAAATGTTCCATTTATAAATAGCTCTGTCACAAGGTCTGAATTTGCATTCATGTTTGGCAACAATAAAATTTGGATGATGTTCGAGGAGGAAAAAAAATGTGATTAAATTTGACTTCTATAAATTTTATTTTTTTTTTTAAATATGTAATATCCCATAAAAATAAAACTATATTATGTTAAATTTATTTGAATACAGCTTAATATATTCAAAAATATTATAATATTATAAAAAAGTTTAAGAGATTAATTTATTTCTAATATACAAATAATTAATATATCATAATTGAAAAACTAGTTTTAATATTTTGAAATATTTAATTTTAGTATATGAATGAAAAATTAAAAACTAATCACCATTGTTTAAAAAACAAAATATAAAGATTTTAAATTTTATTTAAAAAGTTAAAATAAAAACTAAACTAAAAACTTAAAATATTTCTATTCAATATATAAGACTATGAAGGCACAATTTCCCATCTTAGGTTTTATGATCACCCTGCATCTCCTCCTATTATTCTTTCCTCCATTGTTTCACAACCAAGTAGCACAAGAGCAAAATGAACTAATATTTTGGTGGAGTTTTCCAGAATATCTCTATTGTCAAATGCGACTCACCTACAACACCAGATTTCAATCTTTTGTCATGCAAATTGAAGGAAACACATCAAAAACTCATCAGTCATACTTGTTGAGTCGTCACTATTAATTGAACATCATAGTCCAGAAAAAGGAATGATAAGCCCTCGCCCCTACTAATTTTAAGGCAAACAAGTAGAATTTTTAGAACTTCTTTGAAGTTTTCTAAATTCTGAATTTCAAATGACTTAGACAAATAGTAAAATCTTATTCACAGACTTCAATTTAAAAAATAATTTCCAGACAAGAAGAAAACTGTTTTCAGCATATCTACACAAAAAATTGGTTGGATGAAAGGAAATCACTTATGTAAAAGCAAAAAACAATAATTGTGTTAATGTTTGTTGTGTTTATGGATAGAATTTTGAAAATAAAAACATTTGAAAGTGTAATGTCCCCTTTACTGAAGTAGGATATAACAATAAATAATAAAATTAAAATAAATAAATAATAAAATATTATGTATTATAATTACAAATTAATTAAGTTTAATGAAAGTGCAATGAAGAGTTTGTGTCCCCCTCAAATGTAAAGATATAAGAAGGAAGACGAAATCATTTGGGGGATCAGCAAGTTTGGGAATTTGGATCATAAACCAGAAAAATGTAAAGAGAATAATAAAAGATTAAATTATATCTAACGCCAACAGCAGTGATTAATTTGTGAGGGGATGTATTCCTTGAGAATGGTATGGTTTTAGTGAAAGGATGTGACCTCCCACCACTAAAAATAAAGATATAAAAAAGGCAAAGCACTTCATTGTGGAAAAAAGGAAGGATAAGAATATACATTGGGAAAGCAGGAATTTAAAAAGAAAAGCAGAAATCGAATAGGTGAGTCTATGTGTGTAGATTGACAGCTAGGGAATCAAATCTGATTAAATTAAAGCAGAAATAGCAGATCAACAAATGAAATAAGAAAATAAGAGATTCCGAGATCTGATATGGATAAAGGATGATAGTCTGGTATAGAAGGTAAGATAGTTCTGATCTGCATCAAGGAAGAATTGGTGGAAGAAAAAAGGAATGAGCAGGAAATGAGGAAGTGACTCTTTAAAAAGATTGTGACTATTGCAAAAGGGCAGACATGATGAAGAGATGTAACTCTCTTACATTCAAAGATATAAATCGAAGAAGGAAGAAGACAGCATCAGGATGACTGAGCAAACTAAAAAGGACAGTTTCAAAAAACCCATACATTAAACTGCAGTTTCTATACTCGTCCAATTCGATGGTATAATGTATATCGTAATGAATTGAATAATAATCATTGAACTTCCATCTGTTATGGAATAGTCCACCTTGCTACTGATGTACATATTATATGTTGTTGACTTTCTATATCTCTGCTTGTATATATATGACACATATGGAGATTCCTTTAGAGATTCTCATCCATTCAGTCATCTCATTTTGGAGGGGGGATATAGTAAATGCGAAGGATGCAAGTAGCTAGGAAGTCACACCGGTAGAGACACCCCAAGTGGGGCTGGAAGGCTGGATGAAGGTTATCATTCCGTGCTCTTGGGCTGATGTGAGTGTTCCAAGGCTTGCTAGCACTTCAACCAAGAGACCTTAGCTTGTCTCTTCTAGGAACCTAATCTCCTCTAGGTCCTAATTGGCTTAGATGATTAACTAAGTCCAATTCCAACTCTTCTCTAAGAGTTCTCAACTCATGTGCTTCAGCTTGAAAGACTAACACCTTTTAGTTAGTTCAAATCTTCACTTCTTCCACTACACCTAGAAAGATCCAAGTGCCAACTCCACTCTAGCATTCAAAGATTCATTGCAGGGGTCATCATCATCATGGAAACATTCCATTTACTTCCATTTGGATCCATTTTGAGGGATCTCATGACCATTTTCAGTCGAGTCCAAATTTATGTCTTCAAGAGGCCTAATTGGGCTTATTTCCTTGTAGCCTTTAACAGTGTGTTTTTCCCACTTCTTTCAAAACTTTCCCAAAGAAGTTGAAAAACCAGTCACACATTCAAATACCCTTTATCACTTTACAAGAGATTTTGAAGGTTTTAGTTTCCCAAGCCCTCCGTACATAGGGTTCCTACAATCTAGGTCCAATAGGGCTAATAGGCCTAATTTCTAGGACTGTCTGCAACCTAGTTGAAAACTTGCTCAAAACCTGGTCTCAGTGATTGGTATGAACTCGACCATTACAGTAGGTCAAGATATGACCATACCCTATCTGGAACTGTACTTGGCCCGTACAGTACTTCTCTACCCTGCAAGATATCTTCAATTCTTCAGCACTAAACCTCTAACCGGGCACTGTCTGCTCGCCTAGGGCTTAGTAGTAAAAATAGCTCTCCATCTTCCTAAGACTCCTAATCCTAAACATATATACACTACTGACTCCCCTAACATATCCATCCATCCTTAGGTGTTTCCCATGGCTAGATTTCATGGGGGAGCCATGAACTGACTGACTGGTCAGGACAGGACCAGTGGACTTCCTAGATTGAAAACAATTTAACTACGACCCTAGACCAACTCCAAACTACTAGATCACTGAATGAAAAACACTGTAAACTAGCCTAAGAACACAAAACAACAACCAAGTTGGGGCATTCAACCCATTTGATATCACTGTCACACACAAATGCTCGGATTCTCTGAAAAACACAGAATTGCAGAGTTCTATTCAAATTCCAAAACTTGTTACAATGTCTCTCCCTCTCGAGATTCGAGCCTCCACTCACATTAGATGCCTCATTACATGTTTTTAGGCCTTGTTGGTCGATTCCCCATTCCTATTTTGTAGGGGGATCCAAGGTAACCGAGTTGCATGCAACATTTGCAATAATTGCAAATGTTGTCATGACAACATTTTAGCAACTTTTGGCATCTTTGCCATTATGCCTCCTCCCTGAGTTTT
>MU228399.1:1209747-1224567 GCA_018584345.1 Thuja plicata | reverse complement strand
AGATCATTTAAGGCCTTATGGCATCTCCATGACATCATTTATGTGTTTAAGACACATTCATGGCTCAAATCCAACATTAAGCAACTAAGCCTAAGAAATATAAAAACTACTAACAATGGCTAATTTAATGACCTTAGTCCTAATGACTAACTCACTTAGCCCACATTGCAATGACCTTCTAAGGTCCAAAAACAACCTAACTATCTTGACTTGGCCAATGTCAAGTACAAGCCAAAAATGACTAAAACATGTAAGTTAGCCTAGGTGTGCTCCTACACCATGGGCTGGGTGGAATGGCTCGAGGCACCTTGTATGATCTCCCAACTAGTGCTCCATAACGATGATGAGTTTGTTGGATAGAACTTCAAAGGAGCCCCGTCTGAATATTTGGAATATTACAATAGTGGATTTGAGTTCTATTTGTATACTATTGGCTTATATGTTTATTTATCTTGTGATACTAACCTAGTTGCAAGACCCATATCAAGACACTTAAGTGACAATTCCCATTCCCAAGTATTCAAACATTAAAAGAGAATTTTAGGGAACAATAAAATTTGGATGCAGTTCAACAATTGAAAAAATTCAAAACAAAATCGTCATCAAATTTGCTTGAAATAAATTTAAATTTTTGAAGTATAAGTAATATATCAATAGTATTATCAAAATAGCTTAGCATCGCTAAATAACTAAGTTCCAAGTATGACATTTCATATAATATGATCATAATATTATAAATATAGTATTTCTATTTATTATTTTAAATTTATTTATATATTTTCATTAATAAAATATATATATATATATATTAAGAATCCATAAACATAATATATTTTCTACAACATAAATATGTAATTTTATTTAGATGTATTTATATTAATTTAATAATGATTAATATATAAATATAAATATAAATATAAATGAACACATAATATAAATAAATAATTTTAAAAATTATGAAAACACAATAAAATAAATTATATTTAGAACATGTTACAAAAAATACATCGGAGGGCCTAAGAATTACGCATGGTGAGGAAGCCGAAGATGAAGATCCAAACTGTGCCCTGCACACTGAAACTAGCGAACACCCAGGGCAACTCAGACCCACTCAAGCTAAATGTTAAAGCAAAAAAATACCCAAAACATATTTTAAAAAAAAGAACTGTGCAGCTTCATCAATAGAAATGTTCGATGAATTTTGATGGCTTTTTTATATTGTTTCTAAGTTCGCCGAATTTTGAACTTCATGGATGATTTGCTGAACCTTGTGACTTAGCTCCCATGTATTAAGGTGTGCTTTTTTGTCCTAATAGGGAACATAACAAGATGCCTTTGGTTTAAGCCATACTTAAAAAACTTGGACTCAGTAAAGTTTCGAAACATTAAACACACATAAATTTGTAAAAAATCTTTAAAAACATGCATAAAATTGAATTTACAAAGGTCATAAGTAGTTTTCCCTTCATTTATAGATCAAAAACGAAGTTAAATTCAAATCACAATGTCGTGTGATTATAAATTGAATATCCCTAATTATATTTGACAAATTTCATCAATGGAAAACCTGGGCCCATAATACATTTTAGTTTTTTGCTTTTTAAAACTAGAGCAAGGGTGTAGGGGTAGCAGCCTTGGAGGGGTCCAAAGGCAGCACCTGTCATAGGGGATCTAGGGGCACAGCCCCCACTACTAAGCCTAAATTACGGCTTTTCAGACCACACAAACCTTTGTGGTGCATGCTCGCATGCTCGGGAAACTATGTGACAAATGAAGTTCTCCTAGGTGACCAAACTAACAAAGCCATAGCCGAGCTGTTTTCATGATTTCATGAGTTTTTTCTGAGTTATTTGGCAATTATCTCATGAGCCTGAATGACTCAAGAGTCAAAACCTTAGCGATTTTATCAACCATGGTTCAAGCCATCATTTTAAATCTTATACAAGAAGATATAAGCTATTTTAGACAAATGAAATAGGCAGTAATTTTTTTATGCAAATTATAATAGCATACAAACATAAATATTTCATATTCCATTTTACAGGTCAAAGAGACTTATAGAAATTTTCTGGTTTAATATCAACCTTCAAATCTATCATAGTATTATGTGCAAAGACTTCTCTTACTATGACCATAGCATGCTTATAAAATTAAAAATAGACATATCTATATAATAACAACATGGAACTAATATTTTCAATATTTTTAGTCAGTTTTACAGGTCAAAGAGACTTAACGAAATTTTTTGGTTCCATAACAACCTTCATATGGTACCAACAGAAATCTTTCGTAATATGCCCAAGTACTTCTACTATGACCGTAGCATGCTAATACAAGACACACAACATTGTAAATAAATGAAACCTTGAGAATCTAGTAATAGGTCTAGTTCATACATAACAAGTGAACCAGGTCCCACAACCTTGAATAGGCCTCTGCGTCCCGTTTTGAGAACTTGGAAATTTGTGCATAGTTTAATGTTGTATCAGGGCCCAAGAGAAGATAGTTCCCATCTAATGCAGGAGTGAACGATGATGGATTCCTTGCTAGAAGCTTCAACCCATGTCTCTCCAAATCAAGCTCACTGTAAATAAACATTAAGCAAATGACTAAAGCATATCACTAAGGATTAAAAACATTATAACTCGTCAGAAGAAGTCAAATGTAAAATAATCCAATTCAAGCCTGCAAAAATTCAATAGTAATATGTCCAAACTTCAACACAAAGATAGAAATAGTATAATACTAAAATGCATAAGCACCGTGAAAGACAACAAAACCAAAATAAAACAAGAACGGAGTATAATCACTAAGATTATTTCAATAAACAAACAATTATGACCAATGGATATCAAAATATGAAATACAACCACATAAAAACGGAAACATTCAAAAATTGATCAAAAAGGAAACAAGCATGGAATTTCATATTATTTGATAAATAGCCTATCTAGTAATGGATCAGCCATGATTCTAATTTCTAATAGTTGAAGATTCTAGTATATCACAAATCATTTATGAAATCATTACTAAGGTATATGTAAGAAAAAAAATAATAGATATACTCCATCTACGGGGGAGTGATTGTGATCATTAGGATTTAGCATTAGCATAAATATAAAACCACTATTGTCTAAAATTATCCCAAAAAAGTCAGATCTTGGCCAATAACATAGCATCTGCTCATGCCAATTCTTCGCTAATGTTATCCTCCACTAAAAATTAATGTGCATAAGATTCACTGGCAATACATGTGAAACATGTCACAATTTGAGTTTGTAATGAAATGAAGACAAGCTTGGGTTGACAGTGCAGTGAGAAGAAAGATTTCAGGCACGAAAGCAGAGACTAGTAAACAAGACAATTTTACAAATGCTACTTTTGACCAATATCATTTGGCATGCCCTAACACTGTTGGCAGGTATTAAGCAAATTTGATGCGTTTTGGAAGATAAAAGCCTATGAATCATGCAAGCTGTATGCTAGTGAGTATAGAAGCATGGGAACGAGCACCCACCCCTTGATTGTGACCATCTTGGAGATGCATACCAAGGGAGATATAATGTAGATTTGATAATATGAGTAGAGTATAACAGCCAAGGAACTGACACCAAAATTGATAATGAGTCTTTGTCAGTTGTTATACAAAATAAAAAATCATGCCAGTTTCTTGACAACTCAGGACTCTGTATGAAGTTCCATCTATTTTGACAGTATAATCGTGGAACTGACTGAAGTTGGAGAAAGGGTTTCTTTCAGCTGTAAAAATAAATGTCAGTACCTTGGTATGTCAAGACTTGGAATCTATATTGGCAGTACAATCGTTATATTCATACAATCTCAATTTTTTTGAGCCTATAACATAGTCTACTTCAATACCAAGATATCATTTAAATACATATACCAATTTTTTAAATTTTCCGTAATCTTGTAATATTTTCATTTTTTTAAATTATTAGTATTACAGGTTTCTGTATGTGTGCATATACACAAACCACACATTAGTAATTTTTAATACCCCCATACCCTGTTTCCCCAATGCTGTATGCCTATAGGTTGTTGAAGTTCTGATAGCTGCGATAGAGATTATTCATTCATCTGATGGTGTTCTATATCCATCGTTCCAACTTGACTTCTGGTTCTCTGTCTTGCGTTGGCTTTCTTGTCGTGATTAAGATGTTTCTCTTCAGTATTCTATTCCTTTGGTTTACGTATCCTCCTCACCGCTGGAAATGGTTGATATGGCATCGTGTATGATCTATATTTGTGTGTGTGACGACTTGGCATCACAATAGGTTTATCTAAGGCATATGTTTGCAATGTGAGATAAGAAACGACCGTTCACGCCTATGTTTGCTGCTGTTGGCTTTTGGTTTCTTTTCGTAAATGCCTTAATGACGTCAGTTTCAATATAATGTGTCTCTTCGTGCATACATATGGAGACTCTTCGAATTCTTGAAGAATTTTGTATTTCGTTTTTTCAGTGAGAAAAGTGAGTTCCGAGATTGAGTTGCATTCAATCTGTATAAGATCATTATTATCATCTAAGTCTTTCTGTAGTGTATGCTTTTAGCATTGATCTGTATATTTCTCTTCATGATAGGTTAATTCTACGAATTATTATTAATCTCTCTTGGTTGCAAGATGGATCGAGAAGCAACGGGATGATGAGAGATTCGTGCAAAGTCATGCAAGCTGTAGAAATGAACATGGGGACGCTGCTTGGAGCCATGCAACTGAATTGGTGACACATAACTTCATTAAAGAGGAAGATCCTATACAGGTTGTCATTATGATTAGTTTCTTCGAAGAGGAAGAAATGATATTCAAAGGGAGCTTGTGTGGCAAAGGGAGAGTGCAAAAGCTCCTTGCTTGGTCAAACATTGGAGTCAATTAATTATTGTGATAATCAAAGCCATGAGAATGCTGCCCCTGTTGAGAGGGAGTCTCAGCCTTCAGATGATATTTTATGTGTTTTAATGAGTTCTTCACTGAGAGGGAGAAGTTCGGGGTGCAATCCCTTGTTAATGAGTTCTTCTCTGAGAGGGAGAAGTTCGAGGAGCAATCCATTGTTAATGAGTTCTTCTCTATGAGGGAGAAGTTCGAGGTGCAATCCCTTGCTAATGAGTTCTTCTCTGTGAGGGAGAAGTTCGAGGTGCTATGGTGGATCCACCCTCTGGGAGTAGCCATGGTGGAAGTCATGTGTGAGACTCCATGACTTAGTTTATTTATTTCACCCTTTGGGAGTAGCTATGGTGAATGTCATGCTAAGATAACAATATTATGTTGAGAAAATCTGTGATGAGATTTTGTTATTGACACATTTTGGGTGCAGCCTTTTGTGTTTGTCATGATGAGAGACTTCATGATATGATACCTGCAAATGATTTCTCCTTTGCTAAGAGGGAAACATTTTTGGATGCAGCTTCTTATGTTTGTCATATTCAGAATAATCTCTCGCTTGCTAAGAGGGAGTGTTGAAGTTTTTATAGCTGCGATAGAGATTATTCATTCATCTGATGGTGTTCTATATTCATCGTTCCAACTTGACTTCCAGTTCTTTGTCTTGTGTTGGCTTTTGCATTGGCTTTCTTATTGTGATTAAGATATTTCTCTTCAGTATTCTATTCCTTAGGTTTACGTATCCTCCTCACCACTGGAAATGGTTGATATCGCATTGTGTATGATCCGTATTTGTGCGTTTGATGACTTGGCATCAAAATAGGTTTATCTAAGGCATATGTTTGCAATGTGAGATAAGTAACGACCGTTCACGCCTATGTTTGCTGTCGTTGGCTTTTGGTTTCTTTTTGTAAATGCCTTAATGAGGTCGGTTTCAATATAACGTTTGTTTCTTCCTGCGTACATATGGAGACTCTTCAAATTCTTGAAGAATTTTGTATTTCATTTTTTCAGTGAGAAAAGCGAGTTCTGAGATTGAGTTGCATTCGATCTGTATAAGATCATTATTATCATCTAAGTCTTTCTGTTGTATTTGTATCTAAGAGATACGTACATTTTCTTTTATGATTTTGTGTATTCGAGTGATTAAAAGGCTTATTTATTGATTGATCAGAGAGCTCAATCATAAGCAAGAAGTTTATTGTAGTTGTTTGAAGAACTCAATAAAGGATATTTCTTTGTGCGGCTGGGTTTTTCCCTCGAGTAGGAGGGTTTTCCCAGGATAAATAATTGTGTCATCTAATCGTATGCTTTTCTGGTTTTTCTGTATATTGCATTTATATTATTCTAGTTCAAAACATTAACATAGGTATCATACATCTTTACCCATCCCCATCTCCTAGACCCTATGCTCATGAGTTGAACTAGCCAACTCGTTATTTGGATTTGTCGGTGATGATACATGCAAGGAAAATATAACATCACTATTTGTTGGGAAGAATAATTTTTCTCAGAATCCATGATCAGAGTTTGTGGTATTTGTTTAACTACCTGCCCCACCTCCTTTGCCCCCAACGTGAATGAATAAAAAAGCAGTTGATGTACTTTGTAGTTCAAGAGGTCAACAGATTGAGCAGTGTGAGGATCAAATTACAGGAGTAATTCATAAAAGCATCAGATATGGACAAGTGGTGTAACAAAATCAAGTGAATCCTTTTGAAAGAATAGAAGTGATGCAAATATCGCCAAGAATTGGTTATTCCTGAATGTACATAGTTTATTGCAATATAAAGGGCATACTATTGTGTTGAATTGAAAGTTTGAGGAATATGATCATGCATAAGACACATGATATGAAATATGCAACACTTACAAAGCCAAACAATGCTTATGGCCTAAATATTCCTTTCTGTTGGCTGTAAATGCAGGACGCCGCAAAGCACGCGTTGAATTTAAGTTGAGAGAATGCCAAGACAGAGCATTGTGATTTGATAGGATTGCTGCGACCACGAGACCTTCTTTGTAGAGGACAAAAGAAAAATCTCTTGACTTCATAATTTGTCAAAGGCAGTTGAGAGGTATAACATAATTTCACTATTGCAGATAAACTAATCAAATCAATTCATCCAATAAATCCGACAGATAGTAGACCTAATATTGCGTAGAGATCTCAAAAAACTGCAGAGTACTTCTAGGAAAAAGGAAACTAGGCTTCCATCTAAATTTTAAAAGGATTTACTTGCAGGTATTCACACAAAGATTGAATTACATCATTGAAGACATGCTACAAAAGTGTTGGTAGACCATCGAACCAAGTCAATCACCTATTCACATCTAATAGATTTACCACGATTATTGAAAGCAATGTTCTCTTGGCATGTTGAGTTTTTTAGCCCAGATAGAAACTTCCACACAGACTCAGTATGAAAGTGTGCAAAGAATCAGGTGGTTTGAGTTAGTCTATTTTGCATTTCACTTTCAAGGATAAAGCTAAATAAGTCTAAAGTGCAGCGGCCAATTATTCATTAGTTATTTAGCTTTATCTTCAGTCCTCTCCTTATAAGTGATTAGGATACTTTTGTAATTCAAGCTAATTTTTGGAAGATTAGATTCTTTGTTGAATTTATACAAAGATAGGAGCAAGATAGAGGAATGTATGGCTTCAAAAAAAATTAGAAGGATTGAGAAACTGACATACCAGAACAAAATAGTAAATGTTGTTAATTTCCATGCAACTGCGACTTATATCAGTTGCGAAGGTTGCCTTGTAAGTTTTTTGAATAAATGAAAGACTGATTTGAAAGTGTAATTATCTGTGTATGCCTCCATATTTGTAGTTTTCATTATTATGCGATTTATGCTATATTATTTAGTGCTTGGAGATGTGTTGTATGGTTGATTTTGCAAGTGTCATTATGCTACTGGAATTACTCCAAATTTACATACTAATGATACTCCTGTAGAGGCATAGCGTGAATATTTTATTGTTACCTTTGTTGTAATACAATTGATCTTGTTTCTGAAGCGTGGGGTTTCTCTCTTGAAAGGGTTTTCCCTACATAAACCTCGTGTTACAATATGTTTTATTGTTTATACTTTTCTATAACCGTAAATAATGAATTTACTTGCGCATACATCTCCTTTTTCTGCACCTCTACTTCCATTCACTAATGACCAAAAGTCTAAAAGTATTGTTCCGACGATGTGGTGAAGGTTTATAACAACTAGTCAAAAGAATAATCCTTCCAATATTCTAACAAGAAAATAGAAAAGCTAAGAATCATGTTTCCATAGATATTGGGAGAGAGCCCAACTAACACTTTTTTAAGAATGTCAAAATTAAGAACTAGAGATGGAACAAACCAAATTGAATGAGGCATCTCTAAGAATTGAATACAGATACATGATCTTTCCAGTCAAGAACTTGCCATGAAAAAGCAAATTATCACAAAATATTGGTGGAGAAAGGATATTGCCAAAAATTGCTTTAAATGATCTAAAACCAAACTTGCCATGAAAAAGCAAATTATCACAAAATATTGGTGGAGAAAGGATATTGCCAAAAATTGCTTTAAAATGATCTAAAACCTTGAATGTTGCTAAATCTACAACCTAGGAAAGAACCATTATTAATAGTTGGACTATGGCATCACACCAAGAATTTCATAAAGGCGTAGCAGGGTTTCAAATGCCGAAACCAACCAAAGTCTATAAGAAAAAGAAAAGGAAAAAGAAAAAAGAAAAAAGTAGTTTAAGATTGTATTGCCTAGTGCTACCAGATAATTCTTTCAAGAATATTGCTCCTGCATATGATTCTGATTGGATTTTCCAAATCATCTATTCACACTGAAATCAGCTATAGATTGTTTGTCATGTCCAAAAGATGCTCAACTCCTAAATACATAAAGGGAAGTGTTTTAAAAATGTTGAAACCTGCACATTGCAGGAGATGCAATATCAAACATTGCATTTGGGGACGTTTCTTGATGGATACCATTCATGTCCATTTAGTGTTCATGAATAACCTAAAGGAAATCAAAAGGATCTCTACGTCATGTTTCAATATTTGTCTGAGTGAATTTCTGTAAGGATATGCCTCCCCTAGGTTTTAGAAATTTAGATTCTAGAAACCTAGAGAGGAAGTTCTTACTCTGAGATGTCCGTGAGAAGATTTTGTAAGTTATAAATTATGTCAAAATTCGGAGTCACTGTTACAGATAAGTTGATAACAGAGCTTACATGGTGTGAAGCTTTTTTCCAATAGGGTCTGTATTTCCTCACCTACTGATACCTCAAGTTTTTCAGGACCAAAAGCCACATAATTACTGAGGCGTAATTTGAACTGAATCATGAATAATGTCCTCCATCAATTTGATTGAGACAACCAGACCAACTTCATAGTTTATCAAATGTACGAGTAATGAAATATTTTCAGGCAAGCTCGCATATACACCATAAAAGCAAAATTGAACAAAAACACAAGTTAAAGTTGAACAGAATCAGACCACAGATGCAAGAAAGCCTAAGGATGATCCAAACACTGTGAAACCTGTGATAATTGTTGGAATTAACTACGATGACAAATTTGGCAGGTCCAGAATACAGAGACCTGATTGGCACATACCAAATTCATCCAGTTGCAGCAGAAAGAATACAAGTTGATTCAAAAATTTCAGAATCCACTATCCAGTCTCACATTAAGACTCATAAAAGTTATAGAATTTAAAATGGAAGGCAAAAGAATTGTGAAACATGATCAAAAGATTTATGCTAACTTTGACTTCATCCACGATAATTTAAAATTTAAATGATGACCCTTTCATGTTCAATGGATTTTCATAAATAATCTAACAAAATGAAGATCTCTGGATCATATTTGAATATTTGTCTGAATGGATATATGTAAAGGTGCATCTCTCCTAGTTTTTAGCAATTTTAAGAGAGAATCTTGTCTCTAAGTTATCATCAAGTAGATTTCTGCAATATGCAATTTGAAATACAAACTGCTGTAATCATTCTGAGTTATAATGGATATTATATGTCATGAAGATATTACCTATGAAGATGATGTTTCACAATGGATCTGTGCTTGCCCCTACTTACATCAGCCTGGATGGATTCTGTGTAACTTCTTTCTCAACCTTACCTTTCTATCCTTGAGGTTTTTTAAGCGAGAACAAACAAGCTGTAAAACTGTGATTCTCTTCTTTCTAATTGTATATTTGACAACTTAAGAACTGCCCAACTCTGCATTTCAAATTTTATGGTCTTTTAGAGACCTACACGGGAAGATCATTAGCACCAGCACCTACAGTTCTGGCAACCTTACTTAAAATCTTACTTAAAATATGTTTTGATTGGCAAGGGGAATGCATCATCAAGCTTAGATTATCATTTAGATTAGAATTTATATTGCAGTGGGAGCTTGAACTTGTGGCATCATCAGTACAACAATTGCTGTGCCTGCCATGTCACTAAACCATGGTCGACTAGATTGGCAATTTAGAAAGATAAAAAATAACCTTCTAAGTTCTAAACTGGGTGAGGTTACAAGTTGTCTTGTAATACAGTGTAGGGTAACCTTTTAGACCACAATCTTAAAATTTGTGATAGAACTCCCTAGAGTGGATGAAATAACTGGTGGTTGGGATGTATAGATTCATTCCAAACAGCTTAAAATGAGTTTACACCATCTCATACAGTAATTAGTTTAACCACTTTAATGAGCTTCATTGGTTACACCCTAAGTTGCCGATTCGGGTGTGGATGCGGATGCGGATGCGGATGCGGATGCAAGTGCGGGTGCGCGGATTCGTGAAAAAAAAATTTGGGTGGATGTGGATGCGTTTATATATATATGTATATATATATAAACGCATATATATATATATATATATATGCAAAGAAATACTATATATTATATATTATATATACTATATATTATATTTTGTGATTAAATTCGCCTTTATTCATTTTATTTTTTAAATATAAGTAATAAATCGATAAAAAAATAGCGATGGCTCGTCTGCAGAACGAGTTTCACAAAATTCTATTATCTAACAGCGAGGCCATCGATTCCAACCGAGTATCATCGGCCCGACCGTCCTTCTATTTGAGCACAGAGGATAGCGTAACTAGCTCCACATGGTCTGACAGCGACGATGTCAACAGCATCCATTCTAGCTCCATCTGTTCGTCAACAGACAGAATCTGCAAATTCCGCATGGCTCCGTTGGACGTCATGGTGGATCTCTCGAGTATAGCACATTGCATGGTGAAAAGTGGGTATACGAGTGAATGTCTTCAAGTCTTTACTCTCACCAAAAATTCTGTGGTGGATGAGAGTTTATGATCCAATGCGCCCGAATGCTCTATGGATGTCTACCGGAAGCGCATCCCAGGCATCCAGATGCTTTTGAATGCCTCTAGGAGGCATCCTCAAGCATCTGAATGCCTGGGATGCGCTTTTGGCCAGCATCCACAAGGCATCTGCGCCGGAATCAACATCCGGACGCATCCGGTTACATCCCAGGCGCATCGGTATCTTAGGTTACACCACAACATTACCACATGTACCTTTGGCATGCATTATTGAATGAAGGAATTTTAATGATGTCCACAAGACCAGCGGTCTAAGGGACCAAGAGAAAACCAATTAATCTGCATGTTGAATCTTCTCTATGTTGACCCTTCTATTGTGGATCCGAAGTATGAAAGTTGTCATTTTGTGTAATCTTGCCTCTTCAAAAAGTTCATTCAAACTGTTCACCTTTAAGTTGTCTTTGTATTAATGTGGATATCTTCATATGCTGCACATTCTTTGATAAAATGTCATTCTGTTTCCACCACCCCTTTGCTGCAAAAATTACAGGTTCTTTCCTCCCACACCTCTTTGGGTACTTTCCATCTACCAGTTTCACATCTCAAATCATGAGAGCTGGTCCTCAGTTGAGCAATTGGAATTTTGGCCTTTCCTTTGATTGTGGATCTTAAATAGTCTTTATCACCGTGCTCCCACATGGGGTTAAATTCTTTGACCTAGTAAGTTTTTTTCTATCTGGCTGTTTGCCCACGTGGGAGTCTTGAATTTTTCAAACTCTCACGTTTTTATCTCTTCAATAGTATTCAGGCACTCCTGGGAATTTATGTTCCATTTGTCCAACCACTTGCTATTTTGTTTCTTCCATGTTTTTTTCCTACGTTCTAACTCCTCTTCAACCACCATCTTTGGCCAGCAATGTTTATCCATATTTCCAACCTTTTTTAAGTAACTTAGCAAACAAATGATCGTTAAGGCCTCGACTAGAAACATACCAGCCTCCGCCAAGAAAAATCTCGTAAGGGACCGTAGACTTGACCTAAAGCTACTAGTGATAAGATATTTTTGAATTCTTTCTATTTGTCGTCATTTGTGATTTGACACTTTACTCCCCCAAACCTCACATCCGTAAAGAATAACCAGAACCACCAAAAGACCAAAGAGAGTTTTCTTAGTCTTCCAATCCAACAGCTCAGCCTTCCTGCACCTATTCTGGAGAAGGTAAGAGGATTTCCATCCTCCGTGTTCTTTTTGATCTGCATGTCTCCCAACTTAGTCTACAGTGGAAATTAATTCCTAGGTATTTGTACTCATCCACAATCTGTAAAGAGCTGCCCTCAAATATTAAAGTATTCGGCTGCTTTTTCTTTTTCAAAAAAAAGATCATGACTTTTGTCTTAGTGGTATTAACTTGCATCCCTACTTCTTGGCAAAAGAGCTCCAAATTTTTCAAATGTTCTCTCAAACCTTGAGCAGATTTGGCAATAAGGATATAAAAGTAATCTCACCACTTATCCTGCCAAATGTATATTGTGATGCGAAATTTGACCCTGAGTTAGACTGCTACAAATATTCCCCGCTCCAGTACAACATAACCACTTATGATGGCAATAGGCAACACTAACACAATTCATTGCCCTTATTTTGCAGTTTATGAGAGCTTTTTTTGTCTTATAAACTAAATTCGTATTCGTTAAAATTATGGGCAGTGTTGGGGTAAGCAATGAATAAAAATCATACCGTATAATGCAAGGGCGAAGAAGACTCTGCAAATAACTTGCCCTGGAAAATTTGAACCCTGGGATAAGCTCTTCTGTTACAGCTGCACCACCCAACAAGTGGCGCCTCTCCAGAACAGCCACCTGGAGGCCTGATTTAGCTAGGTAAGCAGCAGCAGTCAGGCCGTTATGACCTCCTCCAATGACCAAAGCATCCCATTTCCTGTTACGAAGATAGCGAAAAAAGATAACGGCTATATAAGTATGTGGTATTCAAAAATTATCAGAATGGTTTGCAAAAATATGATATAGTACAGAATCCTTTTAAGTTTGTTTTACCTCTGAGCCAAGAAGTTGGTGCCTTTAACCTTGGCATCAGTGGTGAAAGAAGCAGAAAAGGGCCTTAAAAATGTCTTCTTATTCAAAATCTTCATTATGGTTGACATGGTGTTGTGCGATAACCCTGAACTGAAATGGGCTCTGCGGATGAAAAATGAATTTACACAGGAATTTCATTTCCTTGCATTTAAATATAATCCGCTCCGGAACTTTAAAAATAGTATGGCATATTCCTTGTTGCCAAACTTGAGCAGCAAAAGCAATTTTATTATTGATTTTTGTCTCATTATTGAACTTTTTGTCGTTGCTTTTTGTCACCTCTTCAGAGGTGTGAGAGATCAACAGAATGCGTTTTATTGGGTTTGATGTTTGAACTCTTTCTTCCCCTACATTCAAATTGTCTCTGATTCTTTGTTTTTCCCTCTCTTTCTCTGAATATGTTTCATTTCCCATGACCATTGTTCAGGTGATAAAGGAGTATATCCCTTTTATACTTATGTTTTCTATTATTTTGTGCAGATATATTAATTATATTTTATGATTTCGGTCATTTCAATTTTAACTGTTCTTATTCATCATTTTTTATGGTATTTTTTATTTCAACTATAATCTTATTTTTTTTATTTCAGTTGTACAAAGGATTATTATATTATGTTAAAGACTAATGAATCTTACTCCTTGAATTCATTTTCTACATAGTAACAATTACCTTATTGTCTTTGTAACAAATATATTGAGCAATAACTTATATTTATAAGAGTCTCCTAGGTCATTAGTAACACGAAAAATGATACTTCATTTAATTATTATAGCATGAAATGAGAGTAATCTACATCATAGTAATCTATCACATATGCATCATCACATGTGTGGTGTGTCTTTAGATTTATTCATCAACAAAGGGAGCTGACTCACAATTGAGATAAGTCGATGTCATCAGGCTTTTGCCTCTAGATAAGACTCAAGTCATGCTTCTCATCATGACCAGTTTTCAAAGATAGGGAGAGGAACACAAGCAAGCTTATTCACACGTCCACAATGATAAAGATTGTGTTTGGCATAGTTTAAGAGTGGGAGATATCAATAGTATGTTATGTTTGATTATCATTTAGTTATCACATCTATTATAATATATTAGGTTAGAAATTTCAAATCGCAACCTATAATCTTTTATAGTAAAGGTTGTCCTCCCCTAAACAACAAAACTAGGTAATTGTAATGTTAGGTTATGATTATGAGATCATTTCAAAGAAAATCAAAAGAAAACATATCGGCTAATGGACTTCCATGCAAGTATGAGGAGTTGGTGCTAATACCCTCTTTGATGGAGACTACTTAAGAATAGATGACTATTACGAAAATTTATCATATTATTCACTAATTAGATCAAGATCTTTATTCAATATTGGGGTTTACATGGTAGGAACACCAATTGAAATATCATGATCATATCTTCTTATGTCACAACTTCCATTAGAAGGGTTGCTTATACACAAAACTTCATTATGCCCCCACAACATGTCACTTAGATTTTTAATATAT
>MU228399.1:1176310-1193008 GCA_018584345.1 Thuja plicata | reverse complement strand
TGCATTCCAAGACTAAATACATTGCAATCAAGTATCATTATTTAAGAGAACAAGTTCAAGAAAAAGAGGTGATACTTGAGTATGTGCAATCAAAAGAACAATTAGCTGATATCTTCACCAAGCCACTTCGCAAGGATACATTTGAGTACTTGAGAAAGAGAATAGGGGTCAAACCCTTGTCTACCAGTCAGTAAATGACTGAAGGCTGCATCAACCTATATATTATCAGAATATCATTCATGTTGATGTAAGAAAAAAGATGAACTTCAAAGCTACATCTATATACAAAAAGGTATATATCAGAACCGAGCACCAGCGCATATTGTTGTATTGCTGATGGATAAGGGAAATTCAAGGAATATATTATGGATAGAAGAAAATGATTATTTGACATTAATGTAATATATTTGTTTGGCATTATTCTCAAAGGGAGAGAAAGTATCCATATTATCACAGTTTTCAGAAAAAGAAGAAAGATTATCCATTATCAGATTACTTCAACAGGGAGAGATCATATCCATAGGGAGAGAGTTTGTATAAAGGAGATAATACAAAGGGAGAGTTGCTAACAAGAGACAAAGACATCAAAGAAGAAGAACATTAAAAAGAGAGATCTTGACACAAGGAAAGGATGTAACACATCAGAACAAGAAACATAGAGAACTGCAAGAATCAAATCTAAGCCAACACAGAGCTTACCGACAGTTAGAAATTTTTATTGGTTATCAAACAAAGATTGGTAGTTTGATGAATATCAATAAAATGTATTTCACATTGTATTAGAAATAGTATAGTGTGATAATATAAGTTTGTGTCCATCAATGCCAAAGGGAGATATTGATGACATGTAACTGATTGAATATTTGATAATGTTAAGTTGAAGATAATGCAAGACATTAAATCAGTTAATGGTTTGTATTGTCATTGATGTCAACTTGATATCATCTGTATGGTCATGTATATAATGCCAAAGACTTCAAAGAATCAATGTAACTAAGATTATGCTTTCAGCAATGCATACAAGTCAAGTATTAACTAAGTGACAGATAACACCGACGGAGTGCACACCATTGGTAAAGGCAAAGAACCGAAGTCACAGTGATACCCGACGAGCAGAAGACAGTGTTGCTCGACAAAGAAAAATCACAGGATGTCTGACAAGCTGAAAATAGGAGTTTCCCGATGAGTAAAATCCAATGATGCTCGATGACGGAGATCCCGAAGCCGACTGGAGTCACACCGACGAAACTAGTAGTTGTCACTGATGACTAATTGCAGAGTTGACCGACAAAATATCTAGCTGGCAAGAGCTAAAGATAGACTTAACTGGTTGTTTTCATTATTTTATTCGACCAAAGTTAAGTGATTGATTTAAAGAAGATTTGTACAGTTGGCATAAAGATAACTATGAGATAAATCAAGAGTTATGCTTTAAATCATATTGGCTGGATTGTTTTTCATACCAAGAATCAAGAATCAAGAAACAGTGAATATCATGTCTACATAAGAGACAAGCTTAATTCATTTCCGTAATCACATGAAGGGGATGAAAGGGATGAATATAAGGAGGATGCTGAAGAGAAATTGATGAAGGATAACTTCATACAGTCTTGATCAATCAAGCTGAAGGAGAGCTATAGAATTCTACAAACATCGACGAGCAGTGAAGCACAACATCACAGAGCAGAAAGTGTGGAGCAAAAAGAATTGAATTGATACATTGATCAGAGAGGTAATGTACTTAAATAGATTTGGAAATCTGCAATTCAAGTTGCATTAGAAACAGGTCATTGTGTTTCAGTTTAACCATTGAAGCATCAAGTCTCTTAACAGATCAGGACTTAACAGTCTTCTATATATTGAGGTACATCCCAAGGAGTGTCAAAAAGGTCGATTCATGAAAGTAGCATTGGAATTTCCAGATACATATTGACAGTCTAAGAAGGAGGCTGATTCAAGGATGGTAGCAAGATTTTCCTAAAGCCTATTGACAGTCTAAGAAGGAGGCTAATTCAAGGATGGTAGAAAATAGATGCTTGATACTAAGTGAAAATCTCTATGTATAAAATCCTCTAACAAGGTCACACCTAACAGTGTGTTTGTAACCTTTAATAGGGTTGGCTTATAACAGGGCTCACTTAAGAAGAGTGAAAATTTAGGGTACCGGTCCCAGTGGTTTTTTCCCTTAACAGGGTTTCCACATTAAAAATTCATGTGTTATGTGTGTATGGTTTATTAATTTACTATTTTACATTTCACATATGCATTTAAGGATTGATCGGTATACTTTGCATATTTACTAAGTGTCGATAAATAGTTTTTACTGCTTATCGATAATCAAGGAGAATAAGGTCAGAAAAGGAAAACCGACAGACAATTAAATCATTATTAGTATTTCATGGCATGCATATTGTAGGGACTTAATAATATGAGATTTATTGATTGGTGGTTAAGTTTAAGGATAAGTTTTTGAAGCCACTGATTCACCCCCCCGCTCTCAGTTATTACTAACACTATTATCCTATACCTTTATGATTTTTACCATGTTCTCTTATTTTTAATATTTATTTTACACAATTACCTATATTGTTAACAATTTTGTGTTGCAAAATCTAATATTTTAACCGTATATATACAATTTTTTTATATTAAAGTGAAACAAAATAAGGGTTTGTCGCTTTACAACCCAGCCTAGAGGGCGACCGACAACAGAGTTACCACAAAATCAAACACATTAATCAGGACATCAATAGTAACAAAAAATTTACTTTATCAACACTTCATCAACATAAGGGAAAACAAAACCAACAACCCTAGCATCAATACCAAAAACAACAACTAGTAATAGGACATGAACAAATCTATTGCTAGGATTCAACAACATAACCAAAATGACACTAGTAACCATAATAATAACAACCAAAATTTTACCAGTGTCCAACATAGTAACTATCAAAATGATACTACAAGTTCTAAGCCAAGACCACTGAGGGTCATACCCAACAATAAAGATAACATAAGTCCACATTGTAATATAGAATTTTAAACAAAATATACCAAGGCCATAACAAGTGAAACTAGCAGAAAAGAAAAAATAAAGGGAGTCTCTCCCTAATTCTTCATCTTCCTTCATTCCTTAGTCAACATCATGGTTGCTCAGTCCTCCATGAGGAACTAGTTCCTTGTAGTCAGCTTCCTCGTTGTCTCCATTTGCAATGGAAATCTGCAGAAAATAAAGAGTGGTAGCAAAACTATGCATAACCTTTAGGGCGAAGTGGGACAAATTGTAAAGTCTCTCTTCCACCTCTTCCATACTCTTCTTCAGTTGATTAATTTCCTCCTAGACAAGATTTTTCCTGGTGCATTCTCCTTCCATCGGGGCTTTACCTTTGTTAGTGACCACAGGTGCAATCTTAACCTCTTTCATCTAACTGCAGGTGGGCTCAGCAGAGTCTAACTTAATACTAGAAGATACATAGGATGAACTACCACCAGAGGCCGAAAGAGACTCTTCCTCCACATTTTTTTTACCTTAGATTTAATTTCACTTTGAAACCAACATCATAGTCTGAATCCTCTTTGAGGTTGGTATCCTTCTCAGGTTTGATGGAAAGATGGGTAAACCTACGGGGGGTGCTAGCTTCCTCTATTATCTCCACATCATAATCAATTTGGTGGAGACTAAATTTGGCTTTCTTAGCAGTTTTGGCTTTGGTTTTTAGAGGAGGGGTCACCCTTTTCTTTTCTTTCTCTAGATTAACCTTCTTGGAATCAGGGGATGTATCTTGAGGAATTTCCAAGCCAGGGTTATACAATTGTTATTTACAAAATTCTTGATATTATACTATTATACACACAAGACATATAACCACTAAAAATTTAAGAACTATGGAAAATCACAATCAATTTAATATTAAAAACCAAAGTCATAAGAACAATCTCACAAGATAATTAATATTGTGGCAAATCAATGCATAACCCTCAAACAAGAACTTTTTAAGAATTATAAGTTTAGATTTATCATTCAAAATGAAAAATATCAACATGGTCATTACTTATGTACATCTTGAGGTTTTCTTTTAGTTATCTTCATAAATATATACAGTTAAGTCAATAAATATCCCACAATAATTTGTTCTAATATAAGGAAATTCCTCTATTTAATTGTTTTGTTTCTAAGAGTAATTTATCATTTAATTTTAGTTTTATGTTCTTTAAAATGTTGCTATTGATGAATTCTTATCTTCTATAAATTTTCATTCTCAGTCAATCATATAACAAAATAACATAGTGCTTGCACCAGAAGGTGGTGCAAGAGTTATGCTGATAGGATCTTATACATAAGTTGTATAGAATAGTATTTTTTATTATAGAATTCTTGAGTTTAGATTGATAATTTATTTTCAAGTTATTGTTTCTCTATATATAGGTTGCTTCATGCTTGTCATGGTCTAATTGTTATAGAAATTAATTGGTTATTTGAATTTAAATTCATATTCTAATGGTTTATAAATTTTGTAGTTGCATCGAATCAATACAAATATCTTATGTATAGAACAATATGTTTTATTATAGAATTATTGAGTTTAGGTTGACGATTTCTTTTCAAGCTATCATTTCTCTATATATATTTTGCTTCATGCTTGTCATGCTCTAATTGAATTGGTTATTTCGATTTAAATTTATATTCTAATGGTTTATAAAATTGATAGTGACATTGAATCAATATGGATAGCCAAGAATTTTGTAAAAGATGTTAAAAAAATGTTTAGCACATCTTGGTCTAAAATAAGAATGGCTTTGATCCTTAAATAAGGATAAACAACATGGTTTTGAAAGGAATTATAATATAGTTTGTATGTGCACTAAGAGTACATCTAATGGTTTATTTGCTCAATAGCTCTAAACATTCAATTCACAAGTGAAGGAAACTAAAATAAAATTGTCAAAATTAGGTACAATTTAGGAGCTTAGGGTGTGTGAAGTGACTATAATATCTATTGGTACATTGTGATCAATGTGTCACTTTTACATTTGAACCATGAAAAAAACTTGCACACTAACACAAACCTTTAAGCTTGTGATATTTTTTACTCATCTCTTAATGCAATTTCATATTGACTAGTGTCGGGTCCAAATTTGCATTAGCTCAGTTGATTCGATTAATTGTATACTTATTTTTTGCATTTATTAAGTAAATGAGACATATTTTCTTCCTCTCTATATATTTATATACTCTTTAAACAATCGTAGATATAAAGTTAGCTAAAAAATAGGTTGCATGATTAGAGCACAAAGGGAGGGAGGTAGTTTTGTATTCAAATCCCACACACATCACCAAAAGGGACTAACCAACCCTATTTAAATTGTAATCCATAATAAATCTAACCCTAATCTTAATTTAATCCTAATTAAACCCAAATTGAATCCTTATTAAATCCTAACCCTTATTACCACCTAATACTAACCTGGACTATAAGAATAATCCTAATTGAACCCTAACCCTAATACAAACATAACCATAAATTAAAACCTACAATCTTAATTGTACCAAAACCCTAATTAAATCTTAATCCCAATTGGAACTTAACCCTAATTGAACCCTACACCCAATTACAATATTGATCATATCCTTAACCATAATTGTAACCCTCATTTTAAACCTACCTATAACCTTAACTCTAACCATAATTTTGTGATGTCCTTGACACCAACTCTAACCCAAGTTATAATTATAATCAATACTACATATATATCTTGACATGAGTATAATATAGGTGGAACACAAAAATATTATGTTTTACATCTATTTGGAGACCTCTACCTAGAAATTTACATACATATATTTGTTAGCAAACATTTCCATATCATTTCCTACATACAAATTTGTCTAAAATAATATAAGGCAAACATTCAAAATTAAAGAGGGAAATTTTTACATTGAATTACATACATGTAATGTGCATAGTTTTACCTGTAAACATAGCCAACACTAACTATATATATATATATATCCTTGACATTTATTTGGAGAGTTGTGCTTGACTTAAAAGTCGCATTATAGAACTCTCCTATTGTCATTTCCTGGAAATGTCAAAAAATAGAAGCTTGCACATGTCTTCCATGCCATGTATGACAATAATGTACTCTCATCGGATTCAGTGATAACAGAGTGTATGTGTGAGGAGGCCAGTGAATGACTTGTTCAAATGTAATATGCAGCTATGAAGTATGGAAAATATTGCCTTTGTTGGTTATTCTCTACTTGTAGTATCAGAATCTTGGTAGTTGGACTTCACCATTGCTTTAATTTCATGAAAATATTTTTGGCATTTGTGTGATGTTGAAAATTTATGCTTTCATGGTTGTCACTCATGTCAAACTTTTCTTAGTGATTGTAAAACACATCAAAAGCCTTTTTGAAGTTGGAAGCTGGGCGCTATGTCACTAGTTAGCTACTCTCAAATTTATATAAACTTTATAAGCAAGAGAGAGGGTTTGAAAAGACCAAAGAAATACATAAAAGCTAGGGAAGATTTAAAAAAGCATTAAAGCGTCTATATTGAAGTAATGAAGAAATTGTGCGTGTGAAATTATGTACCTGTTCTTGCAGCTGCAAACACACACTTCAATGAACCATTACAGGGTTACCTTATGAGAAAATGAAAAAATTAGAAGACTGAAATGCCAAAGGCTAACCGACATCGGCTCATTGCCTTCTAGTAGGCAGGAGTTTGAATCTTGGTCTCAGGTCATTGCAAGACTCAGTGACTACACCAGATCCTAAATGAAGAATTTGAAACCTAAATAAAATGATTAATCTATATGATATGCAAATACAAAGTTTTGTTCCTTTCAAAGCCCAATTTGAAATATACTCTAGATTATGAAGTTTACAATGCAACTAAAAACAATTAACAAATCTAAGTAATTGAAACTAAGAATGCAAAATGCTTGAATGCTAAGAACAGTATAATAACGATAGCTAAAACTGAGATCCTTTGTGAAGGAAATGAAGCTCTCTTTTATAGAAAATCTCTCCCAAAATTGACAGTCGATATTAGAGGAAATGAGTGGCTCAGATTCGATTTGAGGAAGCACAATCCATGTGCAAGCAATTTGATTGGTCGAAAGATTCAATCTTTTTGGAAACTTCCAAATTGATTTTCAGTTAACAGTTTTATTTTCAAAATGATAAATAGATAAGATTAAATTAACTGAATAAAACAGATTTGTTTCCAAAATGAGAAAAGATAATAATAAATCAACTGAATAAAACATATTTATTTCCAATTTGAGAAAATATAAGATTAAATCAATTGAATAAAACATATTTATTTCCAAAAAATAGGTGATGACATCATAAGCATTTTTAAAGATTTAATTGATTTAAATGCATATTTTAATTCAAAAATCAGTTGATGATATCATATGGATTTTTAAAGTTTTAATTGATTTTAAATACATCTTTTGTTTTTATTAATTAATTTAATTACTTTTTGAATTTTATTGACAATTTAGTAATTTTATTTAGTTAATATATCTGAATATCAATCAAATAATTAACATAAGGTTTATTTGCCAATATATTTTATTTTTAGGAATTAATTAATTAATCAAGTACGATGATTAATTAGGACCTAGGATTCAGGTCAGATTAGCTTGAAATTGATGAATTACCAAGATTAGGGTTTCTTTATATGAGACTGAGATTAGGGGTCTAGGGTTTAGGTGACCACTTTTAGGTCATTACATTTTCCCCTCTTTGAATTGATGTGCGATCAACGCATTGATTCAAAGACCTGTTACCAAGAAGACCCAAAACAGTTTGATTTGAAGTGATGAAACCTTTCTTTTGAAGAAGACCGACTTCAAGATTGGTTGGACGAAGATTGATCAAAAGATATAAAATAGAATGCTCAGTTTGATTTGAAGCGATGAAACTGAACATCTGTCAGGAACTCTTAAACCTTTTGATTGGTTTGAATGAATATCCAGTTTGATTTGAAGCGATGAAACTAATTATCGTTAAGAGATTTGACTAGCAAGCAAATTGACTTGATTTGAAGTGATGAAGCCAATTTGATCAATGTATCTGGTTTCAATAATGAACAACTCGTATAAGACCGATCCATTCTGGTTTCGAGTGTATTCATCACTGTATAAGACCATTGATTAGGTTGCCTTTGATTTTAAGATGATCTCAACTTGATTTGAGGTGATGAAGCTAAGATGCCCCAAGTGATGGAGTTTTCATTGAGGATATGATCACTGGAATGTTGATGTCCTGATCTTGCCCCCTCGGGAGCAAAATTGAAATATGGCTAGGTGCCCTAGTGGTGAGAAGCAATTCGATTACTAACATGATGCAAGAAGAAGCTGGTCTAATTTGAAATAGGTCCCACGTGGTTAGGAAAAAAGATGTACTTGATGAGAGGTCTTGTTGACCAAGATTGAACAAAGTAAGATACATGGATTGACTTGAAGAAAAGCATCAGAGATTTCCATTGGTTGTGCAAGCGGTCAGCTGCAGTTGACTGAAAAAATCAAATGTCAGATTTCAATTTTGATCCTGGAAAATGGAATCAGGACAGTCGAATTAGCGAGGGGTGTCATCTTCCTGTCAATCAACACATAACTGACCACTTGGCAAAAGGAAGATTGATCCATAAGAATCTCAGATCCTTCACATTGTAGATAGATATTGATATTATGCAGATTTCAACACCATGCAGATGCAGATGCATATATAAGACTAAAATGAATGCAACCTAAGGTGTAGTCACTGAACCTTTAGCAGTGAAATTTTTCATCATCGAGCATTTTTGGAACATCAGAGTCAATACAATCCTTACTGGTGCCACTGCGACCATAATAATATGAATATGACTTTCATCAGATAATATATGAGAAACTAACGTAAGCATCAGGGCACAAAAGCTGAGATGACTTGAACATTGTTTCTAGTTGATGTTGCAAGAGTACACCAGTATCAAGGCATTCAAAGCCAAGATAACCATGAGTGTGATCTTGCGTAAACAACAAAGCAATAACAGTCAAGGAGATAGTTCTGACCTCACCTTGGCATACAAATAAATAGGATCGAGGGATGTGAGGCTTTTCTTCCCTAATGCAAGAGCTCTTTCCACATACACCATGTTTATTTGACGTTGTTGGATCATTAGGACCACACCAACAAGCAGTAGACAAAGAAAAGATTGATGAAAAATCAATAAAAATAGACAACATACAAATAGAAGTTCAGCATAGGTCAGCCAGTTTCAAAGTTTTTGAATGTGTATATGTATGAGGTGTTGAGAAACATCATCGTGCTTGTGAGTGTGATGTGTTTCAGTGCTATAGATCTGTTGTTTATGTTTGTGGTATCCAATGTGTGTTAAGAAACACAGATGCACCCAAAGATAGTGTTAAGAAACACTTTTGATTAGGGTGTTGAGAAACACCTGTTTGTGTCAGTTGTGAGTTGTCCTTCAAAAATAACGAGATTAATGACTCTAGTGTAAACCAAATATGTGATATGATTAGAAATAAAATCTAATTGTGATGAATGACTTGACTCGTACTGCAAGGACAATCCGATTTGATTGCCCCTAGACTATGACTACGGATCGGTTTCAAGCCAGGAGGGTTCTCAGAAGAACCAAAGTGTTCATTCTCAAGCAAGATTACCGCAATCTCTAGCAAGGTGTAGGACATTGCAGATGGATTAGAAATTTGATAGATGAGGAAAATAGACAATGGTGGATGCAATCCTCAAGGAAAATCTCCTCAAGATTACCCAAGCTACGGAAAAAGGAGTCTAGCAATGAAGGCTCATGAAGTGGTGCTGGATAGCATATAGGATAACGACATGATGTCATGAAAAGCATGTGGTCCAAAAGAGTGGACATGTCAAGAGACTTCTAAGGACTTTTTTTTTTCAATTTTGATCAAGACCAAGGGGTCAATTAGATAGGATAGTGATGGGATACCATGATTGGGATAAGGGCTGATGGAGGTATATGTGAATGTTTTGGGATTAGTGCAAAGGATGTTCAGAGATAGGGAAGATAGGCTTGGGATAAGCAAGATCACAATAGGGTGCCATGGATGAGAGAAAGTGAATAGGCTGATGGAAAGGATAATGGATGTCAAGATACATGTGTTCATGGATAGGCTCAAACTTGTCAAGATCACCAGAAGGAATGTGGATGCTCATGAGCTTGTTGAATGTAATATATGATGGATAAGATGACATGGAAGGAACTTGCCCGCAAGTGAAGAGTGCAAGTAGGAGGAATTACGCATGAAGCCTGTTTGCCAAGTTTTCATCATGGTACTTATCCAAGGCGCCACAAGAAGTTGTTTTCACCATAGGATGGATTTATTTCTCTTTGCTTTTGCTACCAAGGTGCCCGTTTACCAGGTTTTCACCAAGGTATTTTTTCTCTCTCTCTCTCTCTCTTTTTTTTTCCTTTTTTTTGTACTTTTGATTTTATGGAGGAACTTTAGCTTCTTGCTCTTTAGATAGTGCTCTTTTGAAGGATATGCTATGCTGGGCCAAGGCCTCTGAAAGTATGCTCAAAGATGTTGATAGGGTGATGGTAGAGAAGAATGATATGGAGGATAAGGGAGATGGTAGCCAAGGATTTATGTGATGGATTGGATAAGAGGGATGGAAGGATATGGGATGGATGGGTAGGAGGTAGGTGAGGGATATTGGATAGGGTATTGAAAGTTTTGTGTAGGGGTAGATGGAAATGGTGATAAGATCAACATTGACACACATCTTGAAGGGTAGTGGCCGAATGGAGGAAAACTGGATGGAATAGCGTGAGGTTTTGATGTACGAGTGGATATGGATCTTGGTACACAAGGACCCGAGATGGATGATGAAGGGGTGGAGTATTCAAGGTAATGAATTTTGGGAAATAAGGACCCAAAATATATTTAGAAGATGGGAGATGTTTAGATGGAGATGGAGTGGAAGACTTTGGAAGCTTGGATGCCAACTCTGACTTTTCCTTTTTGTTCAAGCATTTTAAGAGAGACTTGGGAATCCACATAACTTTTGATTTTCTTTTTGTATCCAATTCCTTTGGAAGAGACTTGGGAATCCATATATCTTTTATTTCCCTTTTCTTTTGGATGATTTAGAAAGCAATTCTTCCATGATGGATTTAGGAACCCATATTTTCTTTGATATTATTCTTTGCTTAGATTTAGAACGGAATTCTTCCATGATGGATTTAGGAACCCATATTTTCTTTGATATTAATCTTTTCTCAGTGGACCTTTGTGGTCTCTTGAATATTTCCTTTTTCTTTGTAGTCACATGTTGATTAGATTGGACATAGTGATCTTCATATGTAAGTGGATTCTTGAATTTTTTATTTCTTCGTTGCACATCCAAATTACTTCCAAAAGACGTAGGAATTGTGGATGAATAGGGTTGATATGGATGGTTCATATGGGTGGGTTGAAAGGAAGATTTCAAGGATGCATGTCTTTATTGATCTTGATAGGGGATAGGGTAAGTGGATGACAAGCCAGTAGTTATAGGCATGTTGGATGGAGGGATATAAGGACCCAATATAGATGGAAGGTTTGAAGGTTTTATATTTGGGATATAAGGACCAAGGATGGATTTGGAAGATGGATATGAAACACGATTACGTTTGAATGGAGGGAGATAAGGTGTGGAAGGGATATCAACATCTTTAGAATGAGTTGAATTGCCAAGGATCTCATCATTTGAATTCATCTTCATATCAATAGGTGCGTGAGTAGCTTTGATAGGAGCAACTTGGATAGGAGCAACTGAAGCTTGAGGGGATTTATTTTTCTGCAAGGGATTTTGAGGAATGATGGTTTCTGGATATGGAAGAATATGACAAGGCGAAGATGGGATGTTTTGATATTGACAAGGATCTTTAGATGGTTTAGAAAGGGTACTTTTCTCTTGATTTTCAATAGGCTCATTAGAGATGGTGGAAAGGATATCTTGATCTTGCTTGGGAGATGGAGGGCAATCTTCTTGGAAGAAATGGAAATGGATCATAAACTCATCATGGGACTCTTGAGGTATGTGACTTTTGTCAACCATTAGATAAGGATGGATGGTGTCTTTATTGTGATCATTACTGATATTTATTTCTTCACACTGTGGATTGTCCGCTTGACATGGAGCCACTTCTAAGGATGAGGTAGGAGTTTTGATCTGCATGAGGGATTCTTCTAAGGCTAATGGAGTATCATTTTGAGTAGGCATGATAGTCGTTGAAGCACATGGAAGCTTTGGGTCTATGATTTGTGAAGTCTAAGAAAGACTTGCAGGCGTATGTTGATTAGCTTGGATCTCTTTTAGAGATAGTCCTTGAGGGTAGACATATTCATCATTAGGCTCAGTTCTTGATAGAGATGGTGTGGCTAGTTTTGAAGCATTAGGAGATGGAGGAATGGTGGAAGAAGTAGATGTGATATGTGAACTATTGCTAGACATGGATTCCTGAAAGTGATCATGCTTGAGATTATTTTCTTGTTCTTCTTGAGATAAATCATTAGGATTGTCTGGTTTAATTATGCCATCATCAAGAAGATCTTGGATTTTATGCTTCAACTCCATGCAAGATGAAGTTTTATGCTCATTTCTTTGATGATATGCACAATAGGTACTCAAGAACTTTAATCCACGTGATGTGACTTGAGGTAATGTGATGAGGTCATGCTCAAGAAGTTCTCCCAAAGATGATTCATAAGATTTTCCCAAAGGAGTGAAGTCCCTCTTGCGTTTAACCTAAGGTTTTTCTTTCCTGAGGTTACTAATCCCGTTGGAGGAAGACTCCGTGGTGTTTTCTACAGCTTTTAGGGCTTTGGAGCCACTCCCTTGATCAAATATAGGATTGTCATGAAATTATTCTTGATCAAAGATGGGTTTGTTGTGCTTAGATGCCTCTTTGTTTAAAGAAAAAGGAAGTATGGATGACTCATGACCATAGAGAAAATGAAAGATTAATGAGGACCTGTTGGATGGTGTATCCTTTTCCCCCTTTAATTCCTGGAGTTCAGATTTCAAAGTTTGAAGTTGTTTTGATACAACTACCATAAGAATCTCTTATTTCGCATAATTAGGACCATAAGTTTTAGCCCATTTGCTTTTAGACATTGTAAGAGTGTCTTGATGCACTTTCTTAGAAAATTGAAGTGAAGGTATGATGAATCAATTGATTACCTGACAGGTGCTGAAGTGATATATAAAGTAGTGACTAAGTCCAAGACCAAAAGACAAAGGAGATAATGTCCAACTAAGAGAGAGAAGCAAAGACTCTGATTTTTATACAAGGTTAACGAACCTGCTCTCACAACTTAGGATAAGGACAACGTAGACAAAGATGATTAAGATAACAAGTCACTTGGACTAGCACAAAAAGTCAGATTTTGAGACAAAAATGATTCAGACTGTCAATAGATTACAGTCAAAGAAAGACTAGTAGTGATGTTGTGAGAACACATATTTTGTGAAAATTTGGACAAAATCGTCATGACAGAATACCAACTTGGACAACAATTCGACTAATTTTCAGAGTTTTGACACTAGATGCAGAAACTTGGACAAGAGTTGGACAGTTTAACACCTAAGAGTGTAGATTTGGAATTATTTGAGCATTTTGATGTTTGTTTTGAATGTTTGGTTTCTATTTTGATGTTTCACTCACGCAAGACACGTCAAGAAGAATGTTTGTTGTAAAAAGAACAGACACACCACAATCCCAGGTAAGCCAGGGCAATATCTGTTGAATTCCCACTTGAATCGAAGTTCAGCCATGCCTACTCATAGCAGACAACTTAGAAGCTTGGAGGAATGAGCTTCTCCTTATAGTGCACTCACTTCTCAGGCACACCAAGCTTCGAATCACAAGGGAATCACTTCCCAAAGGACTATTGTCTCTACTAAGAGCCGTGAAAATGTGGGACGTCTTAGTCGGTCTCTGACCTTCCACACCATCAAATAGAGGGATTTTGGTCACTAGAACAAAGTTTTTAGTCAAGGCATCCATTTAGGCGGCTATACATGGGGCAGATTAGCTCCGTTAAGGATGCCTCCCAACCTACATAAGTTATGTTCTGTAAGTTTTTATGCACCATGAGGGTACTGAGGGAGATCTTCTGTCGACATAGCGAAATCAACACATGTTCACTGTGAGATTAATCACAATGACATTTTTTATATACCAGTTTGGAAAGGCTTGGTTTTAGCCTATTATCGGTTGGGTAATCCACTCTCACCGGCTCTGCTAAAGCTCTTGGGAGGTAGCCACGCTAAAATATTTGCCTGAATTTCTCTTGCACCCAAGATTCAATAAAGGCGAGGGGAGAGGATAGGTTCATGCAATTCTTTGGGATTACAAATCTAGAGAACACTTCAAACACATAAGCAAAGTGATTCTTTTTAAGCACTAAATTTGAAGTTTTATTTGACTAAAAAATGCAGACATGATAGTTTTAGAAGACACACAAAGTCTTCGACAAGCACCCTACATCAAACTCATTAGTAGTTTATGATTTTGTCTTCATTTACAATGTCCTGCAAACCACTGCTGGGTTGTAACCAAAGATAAGCATCAAGAACAACAAAGCCAAAGATAAGCATCAAGAACAACAAAGCCAAATATTGGTCAGCATTAGAAAAATCTAAAAATAAAAAATCTGATTGCATATTTAGAAATTAGACAAAAAATTATGCACCAAAAAATGTTACCGTATGAGCCCGTACGAGGCTTTGGAAGCTGCAAAAAAGAGGATTAGAAAGGTACAGTGATGAAAACCTACAATTTCTGATAAATATGTCACTCAAATCTAGAAACTAAGAACCACCCAGAAATCTTCAGACAATTCTACCCAAAATATTAAAAAAATTGCACTCAATTTGGAGCAAAAATGAGCAAGATATGATAGTTTGAAGTTAGACTGCAATTTTAAAAACTCCAATGGTGAAGGCAGAGAAAATCAAATCCTTGCTGACGTAAGCAAACTAGAAGCTTAAATCCCAAATTGAAATGTATTCTAGATTATGAAGTTTGCAATGCAACTAAAAACAATTAACAAATCTAAGTAATTGAAACTAAGAATGCGAAATGCTTGAATGCTAAAAATAGTATAATAACAATAGCTAAAACTGAGATCCTTTATGAAGGAAATGAAGCTCTCTTTTATATAAAATATCTCGCAAAATTGACGGTCGAGATTAGAGGAAATGAGTGGCTTAGATTCGATTTGAGGAAGCACAATCCATGTGCAAGCAATTTGATTGGTCGAAAGATTCAGTCTTTTTGGAAACTTCCAAATTGATTTTCAGTTAACAACTTTATTTTCAAAATGATAAATAGATAAGATTAAATTAACTGAATAAAACAGATTTGTTTCCAAAATAAGAAAAGGTTATAATAAATCAACTGAATAAAACAAATTTATTTCCTATTTGAGAAAATATAAGATTAAATCAATTGAATAAAATAGATTTATTTCCAAAAATCAGTTGATGACATCATATGCTTTTTTAAAGATTTAATTGATTTAAATGCATATTTTAATTCAAAAAGCAGTTGATGGTATCATATGCATTTTTAAAAATTTAATTGATTTTAAATGCATATTTTGTTTTATTAATTAATTTAAATCCTTTTTGAATTTTATTGACAATTTAGTAATTTTATTTAATTAATATATCAGAATTTCAATTAAATAATTAACATAAGGTTTATTTGCCAATATATTTGTATGCAAAATAGATGGGCAATTACTCTAAATGAAATATTAATCAATCTAATTAACAAATCAGTCTAAATGCAAACACAATGAAGATTACAAGTTTAAATGAAGAAAAATAATAAAGTTACCTTCACCTACCCAATGTAGCTTGTCTCCATTGCCCTCCTAGCTTTGGTTTCTTGAATGTATGTTGAGCCCTCAAATTTCCAAATGAAGCCCTTTTGTTCAAGATGCTACCAAAGTGTGGAGATTATACGAATGAATGCAAAATGGTCTAAAACCTTGATAATGTAAATGGATGATGGAATGCTTGTGTGAAGGCTTGATTGCTTGAAGTGGATGCTTGGATGCTTGTTAAAATGGTTGATTGCTTGAATGCTTGGATGCTTGAGTGCTTGATCACTTGAATTCTTGAATGCCTATTGCTTGAATGCTTGATGGTACTAGGTCACAAAGGGGAAATGAGGCTCCTTTTATAGGATTTTGGAGGACCTAAGCTTAGGTGGCACAATCTTAGGGTGGAGAATGAAAGGTGGAAGATCCTAGGGTTGCTATTGAATTGGTTGAAGGGGTTGAGAGAAAAGGGGATATAGTTGGGATGTGAGAGAGAGAGAATAGGGAAGATGTTCCTCCTACATTGACATAAGGGAGAATAAGATGGAAGGGAAAGACACATGTCAAGTGTCTCACAGAGACCATGGAGAGGAAAGGGGAAGGACTTCTTCCTCATGAGGACTCTTGGTACAAGTGTCCCATGAGTCATCTTGGACTCTTAGAGGTGGCTTGAGAAGCTCCTAAAGAACAGGGATTACCTCTTGACTTGGTATAGGAGAAGACATGTGGTCATGAGACCAAGTCTTGTAAGGCCACATAGCCCTTAATAATAGGACATGTGTGGGTGAGGATAATGATTAATTATTAATTAATAAT
>MU228399.1:1132727-1161558 GCA_018584345.1 Thuja plicata | reverse complement strand
GAAGGGAAAGACACATGTCAAGTGTCTCACAAAGACCATGGAGAGGAAAGGGGAAGGACTTCTTCCTCATGAGGACTCTTGGTACAAGTGTCCCATGAGTCATCTTGGACTCTTAGAGGTGACTTGATAAGCTCCTTAAGAATAGGGATTACCTCTTGAATTGGTATAGGAGAAGAAATGTGGTCATGAGATCAAGTCTTGTAAGGCCACATAGCCGTTAATAATAGGACATGTGTGGGTGAGGATAATGATTAATTATTAATTAATAATAATTAATTATTTTAGTCAAGGTGATGTGTAAGGTGACTAGGTTTATGAGGTGGACTAGGGGACTTAGTCATATTTAGTGATTGTGTATTTTAATTAAATCACTTTTAATAGAACTAAATATGAAGACCTAGGATAAGAAGAATAGACTATAGACTATAGTGAATTTATCTAATAAATATAATAATTTATTAAACAAATAGAAGAAATAGACATTAATTAAATAATAAATATTTAATTAATTGATTAATTAACGAAGCCATTTTTTAGTGTATACAATATTATATTTTTAGGAATTAATTAATTAATCAAGTACGATGATTAATTAGGACCTAGGATTCAGGTCAGATTAGCTTGAAAATGATGAATTGCATGTTTGGTTTAGGACTTAGAATTATCAAGATTAGGGTTTCTTGATGTGAGACCGAGATAAGGGGTCTAGGGTTTAGGTGAACACTTTTAGGTCATTACAGAAACCACATGATTTTGTAGTACAAAATAGATTACATCTTTGAACCAAGGAGATGTATGTAAAGTTGCAAGATTTAACCCTAGAAGAAAATGGGAGGGCATGGACTTGGGGACACTTGATGTCAAGCAGATGCAAAATTTACTCACTCAAAAGAGTAGAAAGCTAAATATGGATGTTAGAGTCATCAATATATTTCATGGTTGTTTGTAGACTGCCACCCTGCCTTACATCATAAATTGGTGAAAAATCTATTGTTTATGTACTAACCTCTACCATCATTTAAAGAACGATGCAAATTCATATGAAGACTTCTGGTGAAGCTTAACCAAATTAACTAATGGAACTATAATTTGAATTATCTATCTTGATAGTCAGTAATAAAACACAAAAAAATTGTTGGAGCCATTAATACCAAGGAACTTCTTGAGCAAGGATCCAATTATCCAAGAAGATATTATACTTGATCAAATTGTTTGTGTAATTTTGTGCAATTGCTCAAGTTGAAGAGTGTTTGTTTAATGTGATACCAAATAGGTAGCTCTTTAACAATAGATAAACTTGGGTCAAAAATCTTGTAAAAGAGTCTAAATCAAAGTGCTTGGTAAGTTGCATGATACTTAGTACAAATGTATCCTCAACTTCATTTTTTTAGGGGCAGAAATCCATGGAACAAAATAACTTAGTATCGCTAAAACTATAATGGCAGACAAAAAATAGTTTTTCATCTTGAAGATTTTAAAATACCCTACTAAGTCTTCTCAAAGGCAGGAACTTGCAACACTAATGATTAAGCTCCTTCCATTTATAGACAACCTAACATGCTTATTAATGGGAGGTGGTAAAATCAGTAAGAGAAAAATAATGCAGCAAGACCACTTACGATTTGTTTTATACATTATTATATTATTACATGCATACATAAAACATTAGTGGGGTCTTTTTCATGCAAATGGTTTTAAATTATAATGTTGAGCCAATGTATTTTTCATGATTGCATTCTTATTTCCATAAATTACATTTAAAGTTATTTTTAATATATTTTCTAAGATTTCATTCCCCGCCATTGGCAATCATCAAAATGGATTTAAGACGACCAAAATTTTAGATTTTAGATTTAATATTCAGGATGAGTTGTGTATGTTTAGGATTAGTACCATTGAGGATGCTTATCAATATGCATTGAAGGTACAATATAAGTTGAAGAAGAGAATAGGTAACCATAGAGGAAAAAAAATCAAGTTAACAATGGCAAAGAGAAGCAAAATCATTGAAGTTGAATCTGCTTAGAAGATACCTAGAAGGTGGAATGGTAGCAAGGAGTTCAAGGGCACTTGTTTCATATGTGGTGGCATAGGACATAGGGCTTTTCAATGTTCTGAAGGATCTTGAAAGAACATGGGCAAACATAATCTTATGGAACATGAGGAACAAACTGTTGGTGATGTTTTGGAAAATGAAGTTGAGCCTAAGATAGGAGAGTCTCTTATGCTTAAAAGAGTTATGTTGACCTTACAGAGATGAAGTGTTATGCTATGTTTGGTTAATTTCAACATTGGACCTTACAGAGATGAAGTGTTATGTGATGTGGTATCTATGAGTGCTCTTCATGTCCTACTGGGAAGACATTGGCAATTTGATAGGGGAGCTATTCATGATTGCAAAAGAAATTTGGTCACAATAGAGAAAGATGGACATAATTTTACTCTTGTTCCTTTGAAGGAAGCAAAAAGGAGGAATGCAAGGAATATGAGTATGGTAAAGAATTATTATTCATAGAAGAAGACTATAGATGTTAGTATTGATCGGAGGAAGGATCTTGCAGGTAGATCTGATGAAGGCAAGTGAATATCTGATTGTAAGAAGGGTAAAGAGGGGCAACAAGTCACTTCGGTTACTAAAAGGATGAGGGTTTATAACAGAGGTAGATCAGTTATCTAGAAAGGAAGAGGTAGTGATCAGAGATTTGGTATTGATAGAAGGTATGATGGAGTGAGTACAGAGAGGATTAAGTGGGTGGATCTGATAGAGGAGAGTGCAGAGGTAGACAGTTGCAGATGAAGAGGATGTTTGGCTCAAAAAAAGCATGGGATTTATGTTCCACGACTTGTCAAATGTTCATAAGTTGCTCTTATGGAATATTTATTTTACCTGGGGTGTCTGATGTAGGAGCATCTTAGGATCTTGGCAATCTTGCATCAACCAAAAAGATTTCCTTTAGTTTGTTTGTTGTTTTGTTCCAGTTGGGCATTTTTTGGTGTTTTAAGTACAACGGTCACTCCCATTGGCTCATTATCTTATGTGATAAAATGGGTTTGTTTTAGAAATTATGGTTAACCTTTGTCTAGGTTCGCATCTTGTTTCGTTCTTTCTGGGAGAAGATATTTTAAGATTGGCCTGATCTTATTTTGTTCTTATTTCTGGCTGATGGTTGGGTTTTTTTTGGTTGCGGTCGATTTGTACTTGTTTTGAGTTGTGTTCGCTTATGTGTGTTCCTAGCTTCGTGTTGAACCTTATACTATGATCACACCTCATTTGGTTTCATCACAAGGGAGTTATGGCAAATTCTTCACATGTTTGTCATTTTCTTCATTTCTTAGTTGGTCATTGTGTTTTTCGATCGGTTTCACGATCTTTCAGTTAGGTTTTCCGAGCGCGATAATTTGAGCGTATTATTATGTTTGAGGCCGAAATTTTTACGTGATCGCATCTCTTAAACCTTTCATTGCAGGTTTTTCTTTAAGACTTGGGTCCTGACATATTTGGGTGTAAAATATTTACTCATTTCTTGGGGAATGTAATCTTTTCAAGGCTGACTCGATGTTGTGATGGATTTATAAGCTTGTGGACTTGTTCCTAGGGGACATGATGATCTCATAATATTATTTACCTTAGATTGGGTAGGATTTGAAGGGTTTTGAATGTAATCAGGCATGTGTGCTTGGCATTTATGACTGACATGTGAAATAACATGTTGCAGATTTGTTGTAAATGGTTTCCGATGATAATAAAAGGTTTAATCTCTTATTCTATCTATTTTGTCTTGTTTCCTTTCATTGTATATGTTGGTTGCAAGGGTTGGACTAATCTCCTTGAGGTTTCTCCATCCTTGACTATGTAAACTCTGCAACCTCTTAGTATGTCAAGCTTCGTAACTAATTCTCTGCTAAAACTATCACTATCATCGCTCCTTCAAGGTCCACCTATTATGGAACCACCCCATCCTTTGTAAAGCACCCTTTGTCACTTTCCAGAAGCTTCCTCTTCCCTCTGGTCCCTTACACTACCGGCGACAGTAATTACTGGTAGCGTCAGACACTTTCTCTATCGAAGGTTTTCCACCTAGGAAAGCCTATCAGATAATTATTGCCATTGATAGGATGTTATCTTTGATCATTTTTATTCTTTGAAACCAATAAATTGACTAAAGGAGATTTTCAGTTTTCAATTATTATCATAGTTTCTTATACATGACCATTTATTTTTCTATTGTTTAAAATATTTTAAAAATTATTTTATTATTTTAAAAATTTATAAAAATTGAAAAGGGGTAGAGATATATAAACAAAAATTGACAACAAATCTAGGTACCACTATGGGCTATCATGACTAAGTGAAACTTGTCCATTGAAACGATTGGGGTTTATACAAAATTTCCCTCATTCATTGTATCAACACCTAAATCTATATCATGACAACCATCTCAACTTCAAAGTTGTAGACCTTAAAATTGTATTCACTTCCTCTACATATTCAACGTCTAAAGGTTCTATGGAAAAAGACAGCCCACACGTGACACTACTACGATACCAACAAACTTCAAAAACTTAATTCTCTGACGTGCATTTTTTAGTTGGAGTTATAATTGTATCTAGTGCACACTATGAATGGGATCCGTGGGCCACTGTGACCACAACCGAGTCATATTCCATTATTGGATCAGAATCCTATCCTAATAATTATCATTGTATTGAACTCAAGAAAGTTATTAAAATATTTCATTCATTCATATGCACTGCCATCCCCATGCACCACCAACCCCATTATTATCCTTGAAATTATCCTTTGAAACTAATAAATTGACTAAAGGAGCTTTTAAGTTTTCAATTATTATCATAGTTTCTTATACATCAACATTTATTTTTCTATTATTTAAACATATTTTTAAAATCATTTTAATATGTTTTTTAATATATAAACATGGAAAAGGGGGTAGAGATATATAAACAAAAATTTATAGCCAATTTAGGTACCATTATGGGTTATCATGTCTAAGTGAAACCTGCCCACCGATACGATTAGGGCTTATAAAAAATTCCCCTCATACATTATATTAGTACCTAAATCTATATTATGGAAACCATCTAAAGTTCAAAGTTGTAGACCTTTAAATTGTATTTGCTTCCTCAACATCTTCAATGTCTAAAGGTTATATGGAAAAAGACAAGCACACACACGATTATACTAAGATACCAACAAACTTATGATGAACTATAACTGATTGAATGTTTGAAAATGTTAAGTTGATGATCACCAAGCTGCAGAAAGTTAATGCAAGACTTTAAATCAGTTAGTGTATTGTATTGTCATTGATGTCAACTTGATATACTCTGATTGTTCATATACATATTGTCAGAGACTTCAAAGAACCAAAGAGATAAAGGTTATGTTATCAGTAATGCATAAGAGTTTAGTATACACCAAGTGACAACAAACACTGACAAATAGAGAACCCCAAGAAGAGTCATAGTTTAAACCAAGAAAGATACCCGAGCAATCATTATAGAGAAAAACCAAAGTGATACCCGAGCAGAACTGAAAGTCATAGTGTTGCCCGACGGACAGACAAACCCAACAAACAAAGATACCTGACGACAACTAAAGTCAAGACTGAGCAAACAAGGAGTTAAACACTGATCAGAACTGAAGTTCAGAAATGACAAAAGACTTAGCTGGAAGGAGCTAAATATAGAGTTAATTGTTTGATTACATTGTTTTTATCGACCAGTTAAAAGCTAGAGATAAGATAGAGATTTAAAGCTAGTTTTATTCCAGTTGTCAAGAAGAAATCTACGGGATAAAACTAAAGCAAGCTTTAAAGAAAGAATGGTGAGATTTACGGATCATGTCAAGAACAAGAAAGACAAGGACTTAGAAATGGTGAAATCATGTCTATAAAAGAGAAAAGATAATTCATTATCAATAAGAGGAATGCTAAAGAGAATTATGGTGAAGATAGAAGTCCTCATACATATATGATCATACAAGCTGAAGAACAGAGCTAATATTTCTGCAGACAATGAGCAACAAAGAAGCAACAACAATAATCGAGCAAAAAAAAGTGGAGCAAAGGAATTGAAGAGAACATTGATTAAAAGAGGTTTTATGAGCTTATAATAGATCTGAACATCTGCAAGATTAAGTTGTATTTATGAACAGATCATATACTATTTCAATTTAACCATTGATATAGAAAATCTCTTAACATAGTAGGATTTAGCCATTCTTTATATATTGAGATACATCCCAAGGAGTATCAAAAGGTTTCTCATGAAGATAGCATAGTGAATACTAGATATCAAGTGACAAACTGTTAGTTTTAAATCCTCTAACAAGGTTGTACTAAACAGTGTGTTTGTAACCTTTAACAGGGTTGGCTCTTCACCGAGCTCACTTTAGAAGAGTGAAAATTTTGGGTTACCGGTCCCAAGTGGTTTTTTCCCCTAACAGGGTTTCCACATTAAAAATTCATGTGTCAAATACGTATATGGTTCATTACTTTGATGTTTTGCTTTACACATTACTAAAACATGATTCATCGGTAAACACTAAGTTATCTACTGTATTTTGGTAAAGACTAGACTGTTATTCGGTAAAGCTTAAGAAAAAGGATAAACAGTATACTTCGAGCAGTAGTTATTTGATAAGATTATTTAAAGGCATACATCTTGTAGGACTGAAGATAACTAGAGGTTTTATATTTGTGGTATAAATTTTTGGGTTGATTTATTGGATTAATTTTTTAGGCCACTGATTCACCCCCCCCCCTCTCAGTTATTCTTACAACCTCGGACATTTAATTCTCTAACGTGCATTTTTTCATTTGGAAGTATTTTTGTATCCGGTGCACATTATGAAGGGGATCCATGGGCCATTATGACCATAATCAAGTCATATTCCATTATTAGATAAGAATCCTAGCCTCGCAATTATCATTGTATTAACCTCAAAAAAAGTTATTAAAATCTTTCATTCATTCATATGCATTACCATCCCCATGCACCACCATCCCCATTATTGATTTCACTACCATCTTGCACTCCCTCACACCCTTTGCATTGCCTTGCATCTAAAGGATGACCAAAAACATGGAGGCCTCATCTACATTGCCATAGTTTCAGTGGCAAGATTTGATAACATCCATCAACAACATCTGTATAACATGAATAACGTGGATCCATGTTTATGATATACAACTCGCTTAGTATCATCTTTATGATGTGTTATTTTCTCATTAAAGCCATATTTCAATGTCTCATCTTTAAATAGAAGGTGGTTTCCATATTGTAAATTAAATATAGTGCCAAATGTGGGGTGATATTCTCCTTTGTAGGGTGGTCGCACTATCTAACATAAACATATCATTCTCCAATCATCAAATCAAAATATAAATAGCTTTCAAAATCATTATCATTAACCCATTAAGAAGTCACACGGAGATTGCACCCCAAGTCCAACATATCCAAGAGGAAATCATTGGAATTCATGTCCACATACTTAATCATTTGGTCTGTCGACACATTCTCTTCCCTCTAATATATTGAATGTCTTTGAATTGCATGAAGATCTCCCATACTTGTAGTATAAATATATTTAACTTTCAATTGGTAGCCCCTTTGTCAACTTGCATTAATCGTGATGAGAGACTCTCCTTCCAAATGTATTTAAGAAGATTTATTATTTCTACAGTTTGAGCCCAAACAAAGTCTATTGAAACTCAACATCATTAATGGAGCAATTTGAAAATTTCCATGCTACCATCATTATATCTCACTTTCATGCTACCATCATTCTATCTCACCATCATGATGTTTTTGTAACACACCCGATTTTACAATCAACTAGGGATTTCTCTTGAACCACCATTCTTCTCCAGGGGCCAAGGGAGTCCATCTTATATCAACTCTCAAAGTTGCATCTGGATCAACACAAAGGGCCCCATGAGTAGATAATCACATTTCATGTATTTTTTTATTAAAAGAAGCAACAAAACAAGGGTGTTGTCCCTTACACAACAACGACATGTAGGCATCAATAGATACCAAAAACACACTAACAATGAAGGTGTTGGCTACTACAAGGATAGGTCATAAGCGACATACTAGTATAAAAGATAGTAGCCCTCCTCAAGAGTGGGTAGACAATTCACACACAATGTTGGGAGGAGAGTGAGAGGCTATAGAATATTTTTCTTACACCGTCAGACCATTGTCAAGGAAATACTATCACTAGGATCCCAGCCACAAGCAAGACCAAGTGGAAATGTCATATTTGAAAGACCTTCAATATCAGAATGGGAGGCCCCCACATTCCATCGATTGAGTCCATGGTTTATCCCCACCATGAGAACTACATCTATAGGGAGAGGTGTGGAGATATCAATGTCAACCAACATGTGTACAAAGGTAGAGAGACTCGTAGTGGCCGTAGTACCATCCACCTTTAGAAAATGCCCAATAGAGTTGTCAATGGCCTCAAAACAAGAATTTTCTCAAAAATGAAAGAGAAAATTGGGAAGCCAGATGCACACTATATACACACACTAAGGGCCTGTTTGTTTGGTGGAATTGGGATGGCATCACCATTGTCAAATCCCAGAATTGATATATCCTATGTTTTTTTTCAAAACAAGAAAATGGAATAGGGATTTGTTAATTCTCATTTACCCCCAAAACCAACATTGTAATCTTTCATGTACAAAGACATAATTGGAAAATGAATTCCAATTCCACTTAAATGGGAATTGGGGGTAAATCAAATTTGATAAAATTTGAATTCTATGTTATGTTGAATTAAAAAGAAAAATTCTACCATTTGGATTTTTAGGGCTTCAGCTACTCTGGTCATCGTATGTATTTGCAAATATTTTTGGTTGCTTCAGAGCTTTCTGCAGATTAACAAGGTCATTCATTCACGGAGCTTCGAGAGTAAACAAGAGTGTGTAAAGAATAATTGTGGAACCACATCCATTTTTCAGGTTTGGGTCTTCATTTCTTAGTTTTTGTGTGGATGTTCATGCCATTATGTTTGGTATCCACGAGTGTTGGTTTTAAGAACATGGCTTTCAGTTAAAATGTGTGTAGATCCGTTGACTACTGGTTTTAAGAAGAGAGTTTTCCCACCTATTAAATCTTATCTTCACCTAAATACATATGTGGATATGGAATGCAATATCGTTCTACTTTGACCCGTTAATGGAAATGAAAGGGTTCAACCTTTGGTGGGGAAGCGGTGTCCCAAACCATGTGTTTGGCAACCCCCATCTCCTGGATGGGTTAAAATCAACTTTGACGGCACGTCTCGTGGTAATCCAGGAGTCTCAGGGGTAGGCTATAATGCCCGGGATGAGAAGGGAGATCTCTTGGCACTTGGTTCCAAAATATTGAAAGGCTGGACAAATAATGAGACAGAATGTTTAGCAGTTGTAGGGGCCACCTTGATGGCGAGGAAATTAGGATTAAGGTGAATCCATCTGGAAGGGGATTCGCTCCTCGGTGTGAACGGGATTGCAAAGGGTCAGATGGACACATGGTACCTGAACAAACACATAAAGAGGATACGAGCTCTAGTTGGTGAGTTTGAGGATTTTAAAATCTCACATGTGCAGCGAGCAACTAATGACCTGGTAGATAAATTTTCAAATGTGAGTGTTGACGGGTCCCTAGAAAACAACTTTGAATTGTTAGAAGATTTGAGTCCTAACCCCTAGAGGACTTCATTGATGCAAGATTGGAGACCATAGACTATACATAATAGTTGGGATCATTCAACATTGAGAATGTGATCTTAAATTTGACAGGGCACGTGGTGCTATATCCTAAACGATGGAGGATGAAGTGACATGGAGCCTTTTTGCTCATGATTTGGGAGGCGGTGATGAAATCTCAAAATTAGTGGATTTCTTGGTGTGTGAAGGATGCGAAGGTACAAGGTGAAGTAATGATTTGGTAGAGGGAGTAATGTTTGCATGATTTATTTTGAATGTTGGCTTCGAGAGGCTTCGACAACCTTTTTTAAAAGCTAAAGTCGAGGCAGAAAGAAGCACAGAGCATCTGCAAGAAAAACTGCAGAGCCAGAGAAAGATGGAGGCAAATTTATCGTTGGGGACTTCTGGAAAAATTCAAGCCTTTGTGGGGCCAATCACAGTGAAAAGGCTAAGGAACATTTTTATAGAGGTTGGGGATGATTTTTGGACCATGATTTGTGATATTTTCGGGGAGCACTTTCTGCAAACTTGGTGGCGACCCTGAACAAATCTTGATGTGTCCTCATTGTTTGTGGTGTTGGGCCTCATGGTGGCAGAGTCCAAAGATGATGTGTGGGCGGTGGTCAAGCAATGCATGGCCATCAAGTGGATTGAAGGCATCAAAGAGGTGGGCGTGGGTCTGCACAAGGGAAACGACCCTATTCACATGATCGGCCATGGGCACTGTGAGCTTCAACCTCTAGTTGTCTGGTCATCGACTGGCCCCGAGGATGTCCACCTTGCATGTGTACTCGATGTGTGGAATTAACTGAAGGTCATGTTGGAGAAGCGAAAGTTGGAAGCGCAAGGTGGGGATGGGCTTGGCGGGAGAAAATGCAAGTGTACCCCAATTAAATCCACTGCAGGGGTGGGGGAGGATGGTAGACCTGAGGTGCGGAGGCAAATCAAAGAAAAAAATGGTGGGAAGGTGACCAAGGCAGAGAACAGAGCCCGAGAGTCGGGTGATGAGCTGAGTGAAGATGGCATGGTCCGGGTGTAGGGTGTTGTCATGGTGGATGGGAGCAATGGCTTTTGAAACTTCACGAAGGAGGAGGCAGCGGCCTAGTTTAGTTAAATCTGTGGGTTGAGGTTTTTTTTTGTTTTAATGTATATTATTTAATAAATATGGGCTCCAATAGTATAGCTAGGGGAATTTTGCAGTGTATACTATTATTTTGGCTCAAAATTTGGAAATGTATGCCAATTTCAAGCCATGTGTGGCAATTATGTAACTGTTGTTTTTAAATATCAATATAATACCATATTACTGATAAAAAATGTATATCGTTCTACTTTGAAATTGGGTTGTTCACAGTGTATTAGATAATGAGGAGATTTTGCATTTACCCACCTATTATATTTGATTTCCTAGGTTTCCAACCTTTGAGGTATATTAGCAATTGAACCATAAGTTAATAAGCCTTTCATTATTAGTGACAATTCAGCAAAAATGCCCAAAACCTTGGGAATCAAATAGAATACACAGGTAAATCCACCAAAAATGTTTAGAAGTTCATTTGGGAAACTCATGGATTACACAAGATTTCGATATACTGAGACCCTTGCTACTTTACTACTGAACTATGTAATTCCTCTACAAATGAAAAAAAAAACATTCTCTTCTCATTTTTTTTTATATCGATGTAGTAAAATTCACCGTGTTTTGATTGTTCACCACTGAATTATGACCTCTTCCGATAATGTTAGAAATAGGGGGAAATTAGTTTTATTCATTTCAACAGGTGTTAGTAACTTCTCAATCTTTGTGAAATAGGAAAATAGGTTTTGTTTAGTTGCCTTTTATTAAGATTTAGAGAGTCAAATTAGGCCTTTTTAGTTGTTGTATTTTTGTAGTTGTTAATAGGAAGATGTTATTGAAGGCATTATATTTTTCCATTAGTATACACAAGGAAAAACATGATCTATACCATCGGTTTACACTACACCGACAAACATGGCACAACACTACTATTCAGTGTTACCCGATGACAAAAAGGATAAAGGAACCCGATGAGTAACAATAGTGTAACCTGACGGAACAACAAAGAGAGGAACCCGATAGATGAAGGGAACCCGATGATCATCTCAACAAAGGAACGCCAACAGAATTTCAGTTCAACCCGATGACCAAGAACTGACAGTCAGTTACATCCCACAAAAAGTGGATCTGACTTTCCACGTCAGATAAATCACTGAAGTTGTATATATAGCTTCTTGATTTGTTTTTAAATCTATTATGTGCGGAGGAAGCAATGTATTTATTATTGTTTTAATTAGTTTTACTGATTTAAAATATGCAAACTAAAGATCAAGGTCAAGTTGTAAACCTTAGATTTAAGAGTTAACATTGTAATGCATGATTCTAAGATAGGTCAAATACTTGTATAAATAGATTCTAAATCTATTGTGAACATGTTATTCTTCGATGATGATTGTAGCCACTGAGAGCATCTAAGGATCAGATAAGAGATTTCATGTAGAAGGATAGAAAAGAATCAAATTAGTTTCAAGAACTTGAACACAAGCTACCGACGAGCAGAGAAAGGTATTAATCAATTACTATAGGTGATATTATTATTATGAGAGCTTTAATGGATCTGTGATAAGCAATTATAGATTGCATACAGTCAAGTCAAACATATGTACTCGTTCTAACAAGTGTAGTACACTTAAGGAATCCTTTCAAGAAAGGTGGACCTAACAATCCTATTGTAAATCTCTTAACCAAGTGCACACTTAAATCAATGTTGCTAAAGCTCTTAACAGAGTAGATCTTAACCAGTCTCCACTTTAATACTCCTAACAGGGTAGATAATTAGAAGTGATCAATTGTAAGCCTTTACCGACTCCCTTCTATTCTGCAGATAGTGAAGTTTTGTGGGTGCCATCCCCACCACAGTTTTTACTTCCTAACAAGAGTTTTCTGCCATATCATATCTTGTGTTATGTGTTTATTACTTTCATGAATATTTATATGAATGTTTCTATGAATGTTGCAAATAGTTAAAGATTATGAACTAATACTACATGCATAAGAAAGAACAACTATAATGGTCGGTAATACAGTAAAGAATGATTACTAATGATGAATGGTGAAAAGAGTTAAAAATTTTAGAGGTACAGATTCACCCCTCCCCTCTTATTACTACTTCCCATTAATCCCAACAATTGGTATAAGAGATAAGTCTCTTCTTGGAAATCTTAAAGGCTTAAGAGCAAAGATCATACAATGGAGAAGTACAAACTTGATAAGAATATTGAGAATAAAAATTTTGAGATACAGATATTTTATGAATAGTATAAAGAAGCCAAAATCAAGATGAGAGAGTTTTTGGATGAGAGGAAAGGTATGGCAACTCAGAAAAATGAAAAAGATTATCAAGAAGAAGAGATTCCAGATTTCTTTGAATCTTCAGGATCAAATACAAGTAATACATTAGATACATCAGAAAAGAACATCACAAATCTGAAGGAGATCAATCAACATATGACAGCGAAAATAAAGATGTTGCAAATCGGTCAAGAGTACCAAATGGTAAGAATGATTGATGTGATGAGTTTTGTTAGACAAGCTGAAATAGAAAGAACACTATTGATGACAGAAGGAAGATTATAGAGAAACTACAAGAGAAGGAGTTAGAAATTCAAAGACATGTTGAGCATCACCATGAGATTACAAATAAAATTATTCTTATGAGTCAATAAGAAAACATAATGAATATAGAACTCATTGAAAGAGTACAGGCTATTGGTGAACTAAGAGAAGAGAATGAAAAACTAAAGCATGAGGTTTGAGTTCAGCAACAACATAATGAAGTTATCAGAAAGGCTGAAGAGAGCAATAAAAGAATGGATAATTTTCTTGAAGGACAATGAAGAGTCAACAACAACAATGGTTTAGGCTTTACCGAAAACAGAGAATCATAAAATCAAGCCAATCCAAAGAATGTCTATGAAAATCCAAGACCAAGAAAGCTGACATGCAAATACTGTGGAAAGCAAGGGCACACATCAAATGTGTGTAGAGGCAAAATGAAAGGTATTCCTAAATCTACATCTTCATTCATAGGATTCTATTATAAATGTAACAAGAAAGGACATAAAGCATATGCGTGTAAGTCAAAGATGGATCAACCAAAGAAGGAAACCTACATGGACAAATACTGTCCTACATGCAAGATGAATGGTCACACAAGTCATGAATGCTGAAAAAAGAAAAGGCAAGCATGGAAGCCTAAAGGTAAAGAAACTTCCTATCAACCAAAGAGAATCGGTAATCAATATGTATGGGACTACAATACTTGGACAAACTGTACAACATGTGGTAGATATGGTCACATTGCTACAAACTGCATGAGGGCATGGACCAAAAGGTTTAAAGGCTGGTCAAACCCTAGAATGGCATGCTTACACTGTCACAAAGTTGGTCATCTCAAGAAATATTGCAAATACAGAATGACAGAGACAAGCACATATCCCAATGGAAACACCATTGAAGATATCTGGAGGGCTAGAGACAAAATGTGGAGAAAAGATTCAAGCAATGATGAAGCTGGACCAAGCAATGCAAATGGTGACACCCCATCCAATGGATCTGATGACATCACCACCCCCACTTAAGCTGAACAAGTATGGAACTACACTACAACAAGTCATATTTTGCATCAATTCCATTATACAAATTGATGAATAGTCAAAATATGCATAAATAAAGATGCATATTATGTTGCTTGCTACAATTATGAGAAAACAACCTCGTCGGTATACACATACCAAAAATCATCGGTGAACATAATGGATGAGCTATTTACACTTACCAGAAATTGTCGGTCAACACATAAAATGGCTAAGTTGCCAATGTAACCCGACATCCGTCGGTAAGGAAGCAAAGTTACAAAGTTGTCATGATAGAACACCGATATCTGTCGGTATAAAAATTCTTAACAGCCATCTCGAGCATTCTGACAACACCGACGATGATTTTTGAAATTCTTCCCGATGAACTTCGTCTTCATGTCCCGATGAGTTGTTGAGCATTTATGACAAGACTTAGGGCAAAAGTCTACAAATACTCGACGGGAGCACTTCATTTTGCACCCGCAATTTGAAGAGAAAAAATAGAGCGATTGAAGAGCATTCAACAAAGAAACCTCAAATTGATCCAAGCACAGAACAAATAGATCATTCACCATTATCACGGATCGAAGTAAGTACCAAGGGTACCGAAAGAACTCTGTCGTTATTTTCAAGAAATCCCTAAATTTTCAAGAAAGCCGTAATATTTGAAAAATGATGGTAACCACCACAAGAAACACTATGATCAAGAGTGATAAGAAGAATGTGGTTAGGTTAATCAAGAAAAACACCTGTGTAGAGCCCAAATACAAGATATGCCCAGAGATTGCATCGCAACCCGGTGAAACCGGCGCATTTTCTAAGATTTCACCTAGGGTTTTGCTAATAGAGGACGTAAGGTCCTATATTCACTGTAAGATTGATGAAATAGGTGACCTGGAAAGGGATGAAGCTTACAAGAAGCTTTGTGATGCAAAACGCAACCTAAAGGAAGAGAAAAAACACTTAGAGGTTAAAGGGATAACTAATGCCCTAGATTTCCTGAGGGACTTCAAAACCGACTAGATCAGGTTGGTACTTAGTAGAATGCATGATCATAAGTTGTGGTTGGATCAACCAAAGAAAATCACTAAGGATTTCATTCATTGATGCAGAGGTAATGGTGGCTATGGTTTTCCAAACCCTTCGAATACTTTAATGAACTCAAAAGTAACAATGTTTCTCCCAACAATCTAAGGTGACATAAATGGAAATTTATGATTGTATCTAAGGCAATTTGAAAGTTTTAAAGGTTATTTGTAACCCATGGGACACCCAACTCCCAATTCTTCTCCAAACTCGCAAGAGGCCTAATTGCAAATCTAGTAGCCCTGCAACAACTGAAAACATCTCATAGCTCAAAACTTTTCCAAATAACTCGATGAAAAAATCACCATTTCAGATACCCTTTATTGAATAATTCAACATATTAGATGATGAATTACTATTTTTTCAGACCAATTCATAGATCTTTGACTGCACGCCTGCACAAATGCATAAAAAGTGATGATTTAACAAAGAAGCTACTAACTACTTGTATCCCCAAGACCCCAACCTTTGGGAAGAAGCTTAATATGTCCCAAAACCTCTAAATACAAAAGGAATTTGACTCATACTTTCAATAACATCAAAATCCCCAAATTTCACTCCTTTAAGCCCTTACAACTAGGGCTTTCACAATGTCTTTTCTACCAAGATCTAGAAACTTAAACAACACTTGAATAAAAAATAAAATAAAATTTTAAGACAACCCACAACAACCAAATCACTCCTTGCACACGAAAATATACTGCTGCTACACATTCCAAGCAATTTCAATGCTTTTTTCTCAACCAAGCAATGGTGATCACTCCACATTTGCTTTAATCCTGCACTTCCAAGTTAAGTAATTATTTTACATGTTATATTATATGCATCCCATGAATTCTGGGCCCTTAGAGTTCATGGGATGGTCATATTTCAAAAGTAATGCAAAACTATCACTTAGAAGACTCCCAAAACAATGAAATTTTAGTCAACACCAGGTGTACAGAATTCAATATATTCTAAAGATCATCATAAAATGATTGAATATGAATGGAAAAAATGCCTTCAATACATTTCAATGACCAAATAACTCAAGACTTCAAAGAACAATACAAAATGTGCAAAAATATGAATTCTATTGCATCTCTGTGATACAGTCCGTACAACCAGCCTCTCTCTTTAAAAAATGGACTCTACAATGACTAATAATTCATTTCCACCCCACTCTAACCATTTCTTGGCAGTTACATTCAAATGGAATACCAAAAGACCTCTTGCATGGAGTTCCCACTAAAGGACAAAATGGCTGTTACACTTTGAAAAAAAAGAAATCTTTCAACTTTGCAAACACTCTAAAAACAACTCAAAACTTGTAACTTCAAAATCCTAATGTCTTCCAACATATTTTAGACTTATAATAAACACATATAACTTTAAAACAACTCCTAAACATTCCTTTGACCCCCTTGGACTCTATTGGTCCACTTATAAAGCATAGTAGTCCTTTAAGGACAATTTCATTCACATGCTATTAAAAATACATTATAGGCTTTAGGATTTCATAGTTGATCCTCTTTGATGTGAAAATATCTCCTTCAATCACTGGTGTCTTTATGAGATTCTTGTCTTCATTGCATAACTTTAGTGTCTTTATGGATTGTCTTAGGTGCCCTGCGCCATACTCCCCTCCACTCAAAGAACTCTTGTCCCAAGAGTTGTCCTTCTTGTGCCCATTATGTGTCTTTGTAAATGTATGATACTTAGGTATGAGATACTCCCCTAGAGTGACCTTATTTGTCCTCCAACACCCTGCATTCATACACAAAAGATTAGATAAAAACTCATTTCCATTTGACTTTCTTCCTTCATGACAGTATTGTTGCTGATTGAATGTTTGTATTGCAGACCCTTGGACATACTTCATTGCTCTCTTCTCAGTCACTTATGTACCTTCATCTACCTGGCCTTAAATAGGACACTTCATGCTCCCAATCTTGATGAAATTATGATCCATTAGTCCCTTCTTCTTAGGATTGTTGTGCCCTTCTTCAATTTGCACTTTCTCTTCTCCAACCCAACCAGTATCACACAGTGATCTGCCTTGTCCATGTACTGCAATATCATTGCCAAAACACATTATAACATGCTGCATTTCATCTTTGAGAAGTGGTTTGAGGGTGTACTTCATCCTTCCATTATGAACTAGATAAGTGTTTGTGAAGCCATCATGTACAACCCTCCTAGAAAATTGTCATGGTCTACCCAAGATGACATGCCCACAAATCATATCCAAGACATCACATAGAATACTATCAGAATATGGACCAATTGAAAAATTTAGAACAACTTGATCCTTTGCAAGTATGTTATTATCTTTACTCACCCAAGTCGCATAGTATGGGTTTGGGTGTGGAAGAATTGTTAAATGCAACTTGGTGATCACTTCTCTTCAAACCAAATTATGTGAAGCACCTGAACCAATAAGCAAACTACAAACCTTACCATGGATCAAACACTTGGTCTTGAATATGCTTGTCTCTTGCACTATTTGTCCTCTTCCCATTAATAAACATTCTCCTTCTTCTGGTAGCACTAAGATAGGTTCATGTTTCTCCTCCTTGCTTGTCTCTTCTTCTACCAATTTTATCCTCTTATCTCTACCCTTGTCCTCATTCCACTTAGGACATATAAAGGATTTATGACCTATGTCATTTCATGTAAAACCTCTCCTTGTGAACACTCCATTGTTCCTTCCTCCACTTCTTCCTCCTCTATATCCTCCTCTTGTCTCTGATGTGTATGGCTTGTCTTTTTCTTTATCACAGTTATTCTGAAAATCAATTGTACCTCTACCACCTCTTCCTCTCATAGATGACCCTCCACTTGTACCTCCTTGTCTCTCTTGTCTTCTCTTTATCTTCTCCTCAGCCTTAATGGATAGCTTGCAACATTCTTCAACTGATCTAGGGGTAGCAAGACTAAGTTCATCTTGAATGTTGAACCTTAGCCCCCCCATGTATCTTGCTATCTTTTCTTCAACATCTTCCTCATGACTAACCCTTATGTCTAGCTTATGAAACTCTTCGGTGTACTTTTTCACATCCATGTCTTTTTGCTTAAGACTCTGAAATTTCTTGTATAGATGCACTCTATAATCATTTGGCAAAATTTTTGCCTTCATCTTATCCATCATAGTGTACCAAGATGTAATCTTGGGCTTCCCATTCTTCCTTCTCTCAGCTTGAACACAATCCCACCATAGTAAAACATGTCCTTTCAACTTGGACTTTGCAACCTTCAACTGCTGACCCTCTTCAACATCCTCACATTCAAAGAAATTCTCCATGGCACTGAACCAATCTATCAACTCCTCATCATCCATCTTCCCTCCGTACGTAGGCAAATCTACTCCTTCCCTTGTATCTACACTTTTTATGGCTTTTACAAACTTAACCATATTTAGATCTTCAAGATCTAATTGTTCTTCCTCTTGGGGTACTTCTTATGCTACTTCTTCTTTATCTTGTTTGATACTCTTGTCCCTCTTCTCCAATGCTAAAATTTTGTCCATCATTGTCTTCATCATCTTGTCTTTCTCATTGTTCTCTTTCTCCCTTTGTTCCAATGTTGTTTTCAACTTCTTATTATCTTCCAACTGCTCCTTCACTATATTTGCTAACTCCATGTTTGTCATCCTTGCTGGTAACTCTTCTTCTCCTTCAGACATGTCTCCTGGTCTCCTAGACAAGTTGGATCAACTTCAAGTGCTTCTCCTCAAAGGATACTTCAACTCTAAGGGCTAACTAAGGATCCAAATTAACAAGGTTCACAAGACCAATTATTAAAATATTTCCACAAGACCCTACCTAGGATCTGATACCACTTGATGCAGAGGTAAGGGCGGTGGACTTAGAAACACCAATAATGGATATAAACTTGGTTAATGGTGGCTATGGTTTCCCAAACCCTTCGAATACTTTAATGAACTCAAAAGTAACAATGTTTCTCCCAGCAACCCAAGGTGACATAAATGGAAATTTATGATTGTATCTAAGATAATTTGAAAGGTTTAAAGGTTAGTTGTAACCCCTAGGACACCCAATTCCCAATTCTTGTCCAAATTGGCCAGAGGCCTAATTGCAAATATAGTAGCTCTGCAGCAACTGAAAACATCTCATAGCTTAAAACTTTTTGAAATAACTTCATGAAAAAATCACCATTTCAGATACCCTTTATTGAATAATTCAACATATCAGATGATGGAGTGTTTTTGTGTTGGACCAATTCATAGATCTTTGACTGCACCTGTATAAATGCATAAAAAGTGATGATTTAACAAAGAAACTACTAACTCCGTGTATCCCCAAGACCCCAACCTTTGGTAAATAGCTTAATATGTCCCAAAACCTCTAAATACAAAAGGAATTTGACTCAGACTTTCAATAACATCAAAAGCCCCAAATTTCACTCCTCTAAGCCCTTACAACTAGGGCTTTCACAATGTCTTATCTCCCAATATCTAGAAACTTAAAAAACACTTGAATCAAAAATAAAATGAAATTTTAAGACAACCCACAATAACCAAATCAATCCTTGCACATGGAAATATACTACTGCTACACATTCCAAGCAATTTCAATGCTTTTTCTCAACCAAACAATGGCGATCACTCCACATTTGCTTTACTCTTGCACTTCCAATGTTAAGTAATTATTTTAAATGTTATATTAGATTCATCTCATGAATTCTAGGCCCTTAGAGTTCATGGGGTGGTCATATTTCAAAAGAAATGCAAAACTATCACTTAGAAGACTCCCAAAACAATGAAATTTCAGTCAACACCAGGTGTACAAAATTCAATACAACCTAAAGAGCATCATAAAATGATTTAAGATGAATGGAAAACAAGCCTTCAATGAATTCTAATCCTTTGCAATTACCAAAGAACTCAAGAATTCAAAGAACAATACAAAATGTGCAAAAATCTAAATTCTATTGCATCTCTGTGATACAGTCTGTACAACCACCCTCTCTCTTTCAAAAATGGACTCTACAATGACTAATAATTCATTTCCATCCCACTCTAACCATTTATTGGTAGTTACATTGGAATGGAATACCAAAAGACCTCTTGCATGGAGTTCCCACTAAAGGACAAATTGGTTGTTACACTTTGAAAAAAAAAGGAATCTTTCAACTTTGCAAACACTCTAAAAACAACTCAAAACTTGTTGCTTCGAAATCCTAATGTCTTCCAACATATTTTAGACTTATTCTAAACACATATAACTTTAAAATAACTCCTAAACATTCCTTTGACCCCCTTGGAATCTATTGGTCCACTTACAAAGCATAGTAGTCCTTTAAGGACAATTTCATTCACATGTTATTAAAAAGCCATTATAGGCTTTAGGATTTCATAGTTGATCCTCTTTGATGTGAAAATATCTCCTTAAATCACTGGTGTTTTTATGAGAGTATTGTCTTTATTGCATAACTTTAGTGTCTTCATGGATTGTCTTAGGTTCCCTGCACCATTTATGTTGTCACTGGTTATCCAATAACCGACAAGCCAAAGGCACAAAAGCATCCTTCCAGGCCAAAAGTTGAAAAGCTTACAAAAGATGAATGGGATAACATAGGTCTTAAAGTTAACACCATCGCCGATGAAGAACTGAGATTTGGTGCATGTGTGATTGGTTACAAGATCTTTCAGGCAAGCAGACTGAACAACATATCATCAACATCAGTAAGCACAATTTACAAAATAGTGACAAAGGGCATACAGATGGATCTATGTGAGATCCTGTTGAAACAACTTGACAAGAACATGAACACAATTAGGTCTGCAAAGACTAACACATGTAAGTTCGGCTCACTTATCATGTGTATATTTTTCTACTTTCAAGAATACTTTCCTTCAGTAGGAAAAGTGAAATGGGCCTCTCCAAAGCCGGTGACATTATAGATTAGTGAACTAATTAAGTCACTAGGAGATAATTTTGAATTTTTTATGACTACATACTTCCTTGAATTCAAGGAAAGATGATCAAAAGAACAAGGATCCCTGAGCAACTTATTGAAAAACATAGCGATGAGATATGTTTTATGGTGGGTACATATTTCACCCGCATCAAACTGGTTGTACCAAGAACAGCTTGGTTAGCCCCACTTGATTATGAAATTAACATAGATCAAGCTACAAATGCAATTGATGCATCGATCAATGAGCCCATTGACAACAAACAACCAAGGTTTGGAACCTATGAAGAGGCCAGGTCAAAGATAAAAAGAGGCCTAGAAATCAAAAATACTATCAATAAGAAGAATAAGATGGTCAAGAATCTTAAAAAGATTATATTGGTCAATGAGGAGGAACAAGAACAAACAGAGGAAACCGATGAACAGGGCACCATCAGTGAAGGGCATAATGAACGTAAATCAGACTCTGAGGAAACTAAATCTGATACACCTCCACCTCCTACAAAGAAGCAAAGGACAAGGAGTCAAACTGCTAAGACCGATACCACACCTCTTAAGAAAGGTCAAGTAAGGACCTATAAGAGGAAGCAACCAACAAAGCAAACAAAGAAACAAACAAAAGAACAAACTCTGAAGGCTACGCCTACAAAGAGGAGGAAAAGAATGGTCATAACTAAAACTAACATAGAGGATTCTAAAGAAGATGAGGCTGATGTAGTGAAGAGAACTTCATAAATCAAACAATTGATGAGGTTGTTGAATCTATTACTGCATCTGGCACAATGTATGATAAGAAAATCAGACAATGGGATACACTGAAACCAGAGGACCAAAATAAGATACAAGAAGAAATCATTAGGTCAATGGAAAAATTCAAATATGTACCAGCTAAATTTTTCAATCAAATACCTAAAGAGTTGGGTAACAGAATATCTCAACAATGGTCATATGCTCTACAAACCGAGAGAGAATCAAGGGAGAGGGTACTAGTAACACTTATGCCTCCCGAATCTAAGATAGAAGAAATCAAAGAAATATTGAAGAAGCACTCTGGCAAATTTGTAAGATAAGGGCTTACAAAGTGCTAGAGGATAAGTTTATAGAGCTAGATACAATGACCGAGACAAAATGGAGACAACTCCTAGATTTGCCAGCAGAGTCAACAAGTCATGAGGAACAATTACTTCTCACCGACACACCTCATAGAGAGGAGGAGAAAGACAAGACAAGTCCTGAGCACATTGCTTTGGATAATGTTGAAGATATGGAACAAATTGATTTGGACAAGGTAATGGATGATCTTGACATTCAAGACATCACCAATTATGAATCTGATAAAGAAACGTAGAAGAAAGATGATGTAATATTCATAACACTTAAGGATCAGGGAAGGCAACAAGAATTGAAGACATCACAGGACAAAGAAATGAGTGTTGTTGATGAGACATCGCAGGACACTTTAGTCATTGACACAACAGAACCAGAGCCTACAAAGAAAGTACAAAAAGATGAGGATGTCACTGCTCAAAAAGACCAAACCCACGAGCAGGACACCACTCTAGATACAACCCAAGCTAGCACACAAAGCAATATGCCTGTATTGATGAAGGTCATCAATATACTAGAGGGTAATGAAGGATTTTCTGCAGAGGACACAAGCACACCTGAGGACAAGGGTGATGCAGAAGCAAAAAAAACAACATATGATACAAAGGACACAATTGCAGAGTAAGCTGCAACCGATGATCAGAGAGATAAATCTACTGATCAAAGTAAAGAAGAAACACAAAAGGTAGAAGAGGACATGTAGAAAGAAAAAGGTGAAGAAGAAAAGAAAGACAAGCTGGAGAAGAAAACAAAAGAAAAGTCTGCAGAGTCACCCAATGTTGATGGAGAGACGTCTTCACAAAACCGACAGGTGCACCCGGAGAAGAAAACACAAGAAGCATCATAAACAAAGACTTCACCAAGCACTTCAGAGAGGACAAATGAACTAGCAATGGTAGTTCATACATCTGCATCCCCACAAGTCTCAAAGAAGAAGAAGAGCAAGCATAAGAATCCAATAACTCTAGATGAAATCATTGAGATTCCAATTTGTGATCCCAGGACATTGGATCCAACTGAATTGACCAAGTATGCAAGACTCTGTGAGAGGAAGCCAGTGCAAGACAAACTGAGAAAAGCCACAAAAGAGGCAAAGGTACTTGGAGTAGCAAGAGGAATACTTCAACAAATAGTACCAGATGTAGATGTTGATCAAACAACCCCAATGCTTGATCAATTAGTGGTTCTCACAGAGGCAATCACATCTCAGAACATAGATGTTGAGAAGGTCATGGAAGAAAGACTTGAACATAAATATGAGTTCAAGCTAGCAAAAAAGATAAGCCAGGAAGTGGCATTGCAAAACATAAAGCTTTCTGAATTGGTTAGCACAATAGATCCGATAATCTCAGAAGCTATAACCTTAATACAGAAGTTATATATGCTTGACCAACTCACTCAGGAGTATACTGACAAGATAACACAGATAGATGTTGATCTTCAAACAAGTGCACAAAGTCTCACGAATAGTGAAGAGGCAATAAAATTGCACAAATGAGAAACTCAAACAGTCTCGAAAATTGAGACAAGAAATTCAGATTGCAGAGACAAAGTTTAGAGATGAGGTAAATGAGCTTCAAGCACAACTCTTACCGACACTCACACTACTGCAGAAACATATGACAGAGGCAAACACACTAATTGCCACCCCATAAATGTCTGTCCTAGACAACATTTATGATATGCATGCAAGGCTAGAGTTAGAGCACATGGCACTGGAACTCCTAAAATAAAAATGGGAGAAATTGCTTGAAGACATCAAGAACACCCAATCACATATTCTTGACACATTGTAAGTTACACATTTTTGGCATCTTATAAGTTGTACATTTTTGTCATGAGTATCAAATAAAGGGGGAAGTGATATGTACAATCACAGTAAAAGAAGGGGAAGTGAAATGAGGAAATGAAATGTATAGTCAAACAATTGAAAGAGCAAAGAAAAGGGAATGTATAGTATAGAGGCAAGTATACATGTAGATATACTTATACTCTACAGATGCATACAGTTAGGGGGAGTCATATAATGACAAGGATATAGACATGGTGTACATACTATGCACATATCAGTTTTTGATACTAATGTCAAAGGGGGAGATTGAAGGCATTATATTTTTCCATTAGTATACACAAGGAAAAACATGATCTACACCATCGGTTTACACAACACCGACAAACAAGGCACAACACTACTCGACGCCAATGTTACGCGATACTGCCAAGTTCAAAGCATCCTGACAAACACTATTCAGTGTTACCCGATAACAAAAAGGATAAAGGAACCCGACGAGTAACAACAGTGCAACCCGACGAAACAACAAAGAGAGGAACCCGACAGATGAAGGGAACCTGACGATCAGTTCAACAAAGGAATGCTGACAGACTTTCAGTTCAACCCGACGACCAAGAACCGACAGTTAGTTACATCCCGCAAAAAGTGGATCTAACTTTCCACGTCAGATAAATCACTGAAGTTGTATATATAGCTTCTTGATTTGTTTTTAAATCCATTATGTGCGGAGGAAGCAATGTTTTTATTATTGTTTTAATTAGTTTTACTGATTTAAAATATGCAAACTAAAGATCAAGGTCAAGTTGTAAACCTTGGATCTAAGAGTTAACATTGTAATGCATGATTCTAAGATAGGTCAAATACTTGTATAAATAGATGCTCAATCTATTGTGAACATGTTGTTGTTTGATGATGATTGTAGCCATTGAGAGCATCTAAGGATTAGACAAGAGATTTCATGCAGAAGGATAGAAAAGAATCAAATCAGTTTCAAGAACAAGAACACAGGCTACCGACGAGCAGAGAAAGGTATTAATCAATCACTATAGGTGATATTCTTATTATGAGATCTTTAATGGATCTATGATCAACAATTATAGATTACATACAGTCAGGTCAAACATATGTACTCATTCTAACAAGTGTAGTACACTTAATAAATCTTCTCAAGAAAGGTAGACCTAACAGTCCTATTATAAATCTCTTAACCGAGTGCACACTTAAATCAGTGTTGCTAAAGCTCTTAACAGAGTAGATCTTAACCGGTCTCCACTTTAATACTCCTAAAAGAGTATATCATCAGAAGTGATCAATTGTAAGCCTTTACCGGCTCCCTTCCATTCTACAGATAGTGAAGTTTTGTGGGTGCCATCCCCACCGCAATTTTTACTTCCTAACAGGAGTTTTCTGCGATATCATATCTTGTGTTATGTGTTTATTACTTTCATGAATGTTGCAAACAGTTAAAGATTATGAACTAATACTACATGCATAAGAAAGAACAACCGTAATGGTCGGTAATACAGTAAAGAATGATTACTAAAGATGAATGGTGGAAAGAGTTAAAAGTTTTAGAGGTACTGATTCACCCTTCCCCTCTCAGTACTACTTCCCATTAATCCCAATAGTTATATGTCAATCACCTACTGCTAGTGATAATAAAAGTTCATCTATCTCTACTACAGATGGAGATTTGATTTCTCTGATTTTTTTGTGGTTATGTATTGGATTGGTTTGAAAAAAGTTTTTTTCGGCACCTTACTTATTTCAGATAACTAGATATAAAGCATCATAGTTGTTTGGTATGGAGTTATGGCTTTAGCAGTGACACCTACTAATAAGTCGTTATTAGTTCAGTAAATTGAAATGCTTTCTACAACATGTCCTAGAATTATTTTTGAGAAAGCATATATAATTTTTAGTGTCATTTCTATTAGATGCCTGCAATAATTTATTAGTGCTCTCTACGAAAACATTATGTTTTGCTGATGAAATAATATGAATGACAGCGGACTTTGTCTCTGAAATGTTCATATCTGGATTGGTTTTAGGTCTTTGATGGATCTTAGTAACGATATAAATGTTTAAGGAGACATTGTTAGAAAGACCAGAGTCATTAGTTTTCTTGCAGTTGTTCTTGTCGCGCTTACGGAAACCATAGCAGTGTATGCACAATAAGGTAGAAGAGAAATGTGTAAGCGCAAAAGAGATGAAATTCCTTTTTACAAGTATATTATTCGTTTAGATAAGACAGATTGTCGTGACCAAATTTGCACGAGTAGACGAGCCTTCTTTCATCTAGCCAATATTCTGAGGCGAAAAGGAAGCATTAGAGATACGATACACATATCGTTAGAAGAATTACTAGTGATGTTCCTCCCTACCCTTGGACACAACTTGAAGAATCGTAATATTTTCCAGAACTTTGGGCACTCAGGAGAGACAATAAGCCGATACTTCCACAAGGTCTTGACTAGTATCTTAGCACTTCATGCAGATTATTTTTTACCCTTTGGTCCAAACATTCCTCTAGAAATTAGTGGGAAGGATTGTTTCGATCAATACTTCAAGGTAAATCTCCTAGTGGTACAAACTTGTTTGCTTGAGTCTTAATCTTATTACCGCGTGTTCATTTGATTATAAATTTTATTACTATAGGATTATGTTGGAGAAATTGATGGATCCCATAAACCAGTCACTATCGATGTCGACATATAAGCTAAATATCGTGATAGAAATGGTAACTTATCGTAGAATGTTATGGGCATGTATTTTTTGATTATAAGTTTCAATACATCCTTGCTAATTGGGAAGGGTTTGATGTAGATAATTGTGTTCTACCTTCAACTTTCTCAAGATCAGATCCACTGGTAGTTCCCCCCAGTATGTCAAATCACACTATAAATTATTATATAGTGAAGCATACGATAAATGTTCGAACGTTATAACAATATACTTTTTTTTATGTAGGGAAATATTATTTATTCGAGGCTGGATATCCAAAAGTACCATGATTTATCGCTCCTTATCGGTGTACACGTTACCACCTAAAGAAGATTTCAAGAGAAAACCCAATAAACTCTCCACAAGAGTTGTTTAACCACCGCCACTCCTCGCTCAAGAATGCAATAGAGCGTACATTTGGTATTTTGAAGCACTGTTTTCCTATCTTGACGCATGTGACATCTTATCAAATTATGACACAAGCAAATATTGTTTTAGCATGTTGCATACTACACAAGTTCATTATGATAGAGGATGGTGTTCCGTCCTAAGTAGAAATTCAAGAGGAAGATAATGGTGATGGGATAAATGTACCAATGCTTGGGACATATGGGTTGAGTTAGTGTGATAGAGATGATTGGGGGAAGTTTTGAGACGAAATAGAAAGAAGGATATGGGAAGACTATAGATCTCAAATTCAGTTTAGGGATGGTTGAGGGACAGTTTAAACATTGTTGGTTGTCTCAACAATGATCAAATGTCCTAATATGCAAGGAAAATAATCCTCATTGAGCCTCGTGAATGCCAAATTAACATACACATATTTTAACTATGTCTTTAACATGTAAAATATTAACATGCAGTAATGAATAATTACATCATGCAATTCTTTATTTAAATCTATGTCTTGATGGTCTCTGTTTTGATCTTGCGATGTTTTGATCTGATTGTTTACAATTGTATATCTTTAACAACACTATTTTTGATGTAATGATGAAATCATTGTTTCATAATAGTCAATGCACAATTGTTTCTCTATAAATCTCTATACTCATACATTGTCTTGGAATTTCCATAGAACTGCTACAACCACCTTCATCTTTTTATCATTAATGGTGTTATAAACTTGCATATTTGGAAACACTGTCATTTCATCTTTGGAAGTAACAAATAGTCTGCCCCACCACTGCTTTTACACTTAAACATTGTTTTGTCTTGCCTTGATGAATGTTGCAAATGATCTTCTCCTTCTCTGTTCATGGTACCCTTGCTTTCATATTCTTCTTTGATTTCAACATCTTTTCTGTGCTAAAAATTAATTGGATTGTCATTCCATAGTTTAATGTCACTACTTTTTTTGTCCCTTCACTCCTATTATATTATTTTGCACTATTTTTTTCTTATAATAACAGTGACCTCCAAACATATCTAGTATGCGATAACTAATCACTGTGCCTTGTTTGAATGATATCCAATGGGAATGAAATTATTCCCAAAATAGAGGTTAAGACCATAAAAGCAATAAAAGAATCCTCATGAATTTTAGACTCATTAGAAAGAGTGAACATCTCTATCAAAAGCATAAATATGTTTTCTTAGAAACCACGATTGCATCTCTTTGATCAAAAGAGTACTCAAATATATGGAGGAAAATCTAAAGAAAGCATCTATTTACTAGGTTTTGAAGCCTTATTTGAAAGCCCTACCTCTTCTTTTAAACTTGTTGTTCTTTGCTTATAATCTATCCTTTCTCCTAAAGAATTGTTGTCCAAGCATGAAATTTGGTGCTTTCTTGATGTATCTGGTCTTTTGACCTGTCATTTAG
>MU228399.1:1046898-1132628 GCA_018584345.1 Thuja plicata | reverse complement strand
ATATATAAAGTATGTTATAACTAGTACAAATCACTTCATAATCTCTCCAAAATATTCTTACAGTTGTTTGATCTCTTTTTGGTATGTTATTTAGAACACATTTTGAAATTGGCATACATGAGTTAGCTGTCTCACTTAAAACCTCAAAAAAAAAATTGATACCTAGCATCCAAAATCTAGAAAACACTTTGACGATAAATGCATATATTGTTGCTCCTCATTTGTATTTATTGTTCCTCCACATGAAGTGTTGTTCTCTTCATTAAAATTTTGTTCCCTAACATGAAATTTCCCTCTCCTCCTTACAAAAACACTATTCCATGCATGATTTACTCGTTCTTTTAAAAAATGCTCATGTACGTTAAAAAATACACTAGTTAAAAAATGTGTATGTTAATTTGGCATTTATTTGGTTGTATATTAAAATGTGCACTAGTTAAAAACCTATTAACTTGGCATTCGTTACTGAAGCACATGTATGTTATTCATGTGTATAACTTGTTGTGCATCTGCAAGCTCTTTGCAAGAGCCTCCTTATTAACAACAATACTCACATTATTAACAATTGGTGTAGGTGATTCAGCAGTGGAACCTACTTGGCCTGATCAAAACATTATTAATTGCTAATGTCATATAGAACCGTCTTGATGAGCATGGATGATGATGTTCAAATCAGCCATATAACTTCTTCGAAGAAGAAGATTGTATGGACAAGAGAGATGGAACACAAGTTTCTAGACTTGCTCCACGAGCACGTCCATCTTGGAAGAAAAGGTGAAGGGGGTTTCAAAAAATAAGCTTGGACCGCCATTGAAAGAAGGTTCAACGGGGAGTTAAACCTGAACCTGTCAAATGATAACTTCAAGAACAAGCTAAAAACATGGAAGCAAGATAAAAAGAATAATGAAAGAGTTGAAAAATACAAGTGGTTTTGAATGGAATGAGACTACTCAAACTATGGATGCTGATGAGAGGGTCTGGGATCATCTTTTGAAGGTAAAATGCTCTTGAAAATCTTTTGTTTTAAGTTAAATCTATCTTAGTAAGTTAGTAATGAAAGACAATAAGTAATTCAATCATTATGCCAACATGCAAAGAAAAGTTAAGAAATGCCAAAGTGTTAAAAGAGGCAGTCGTTCCAATACTACAATGACTTAGCCTTCATTATGAGGAATGACATAGCTGAAGGTACCATAGCTGCAACGACTCAAGAGACAGAAGAAGGGCATCCGATGGATGAGGCCCTCGATCTTGATGATGATGAGGATATCGCTACACGTATTGAGACTGTTGTTGATTTGGATGATGAGGATATCACTACACCTATATCCAATCAATCTAGTGCAAGCGACAAATAGATTCGTTCAGCATCATCATCCAGGAGGCCAAAGAGGAAGAAGCCAAGCATGGCTAGTTCCATAGATATGATGTGTGAAACCATCAATAAGCTAAATGAGGGCCTCGGTAAGCCTCAAATTATCAAAGTGGGTCAATCTCATTTAGATAATGCTTTAGATAATGTGTATGATGCACTAAAAGCCATCCTTGAACTTAGTCGAGGTACTATGCTTGTGGCATATGACACTTTTTTGGTTAAACCTGCAAGAGCCAAAGGGTTCTTGAGAATGACTCAAGAGGAGAGAGTCGAATATATTCAAATGAAGTTTGGAGGACTCAATAGAACATAGTAAAGGAGAAGTTGTGAGCTTACGCTCATTGGCATTATGGAGAGGACTTAGGATGATGGTCATGTTATGCAAGTTGTGAGACATTCATTGTTTATATGGCATTCTTAGCAGAGTGACATTCTTAGCCGTTTGTATAATATTCTTAGCAGACTGACAGTTTATGGGCTGTTGACTGTTTATATAGCTTTTATCCTCTTTGTAACCTATGATCTTTTAGTTGTTAATCTTTACAGTACTTTTCTATCTTTGCACTCATTGAAGGGGAGTGTTTGATATATATTATGCGCACAATAGCAAGCAACAAGCAACTATTTGATATTTATATTCTCTTACACATTCTATTATGCTGAAATTTATACATATTCATAAATGTTTGTTTAGCTATTATGGATGGTTCATTACAAGATATATCATGAACGGGTCCTCAAATTATGTATGGTTCATATAGATGGAAGCAAGTGGGGTTGTTTGTAATCAACCTGACTACATTGGTTGGCTTGTCTGTCATGTAGCAGCCATGAAGTATGAATTATTAATCATGGACTTCATATGTAACTGGTTGCTCTCTATCCAATGCATTATGCTTGTTTGCATGTCTCACCTGTTGCGGGGGTCTCAGAGGTGTATGCTAAAACAGGTCCTCTACAGAGGGACCAATTTATAACAAGGACAACTTTGAAATAGAGTTCCATGGCCCTCTGACCTATGTTGTTGAACTTGAGACCTCCCAAAAGGACCCTCAATCAGATGTATCTTCTGAAGGAACGAGTAAAGGTGGTAAGTTATAATGTGCCCTTCTAGAATTTGCCCCAGTTTATGCCCTACTGCTTTCCTTTCTTTATCTCGTTCAATCCTCTGTATAGTTCTGACTTCTTCCTCACTGATTGTGCTCTCTGCCAATGGTTCTATGCTTATAGATATGTTGTTATAGAAGTGTTGATTATTCTTCTTGTATGATGCCCCTTTTTCTATGTTAGATGATCCTCTAGATGATTGACTTCCTTACGTTTCTGATTATCGTTGGTTGAGGATTACTTCTTGTGTCGTGTATTGTTGGTTATGTATATTCCTTCCCTGTGTATTGTTGGTTGTGTATATTCCTATGTTGTGTACTGTTGTCTATGTATATTCCTATACCATGTATATTCATGTGCCTTGTATTGCTGGTTGTGAATAACTTGATATGATTCTCTACTGTGTTTTCTTTTCAATATTTTTCTGTTGGTCGAACATATTTATATATCTAGCCTTTGACATGTCCCCAATTAACCCATCGATTTTGTCTCCTGGCTACTCTCAAAAGATTATCTCTTTCCATTATGATGACGACGAGTTTTCTTTATCTGTGTAAAAAAGACAAACAACAAGTATGATTTATATATGTTCTGATGATGGCGAATTTTCTTTATCTGTGTAAGAAAAACAAACTAGTATGATCCATATATGTTCTGATGACAGCAAGTTTTGTTTGTGTAAGAAAAACAAATAAGTAAATTATCTTTTCAACTTAAAAGATAGACATAGGGTTTATTATAATATTCATGTAACAAATATAGTTTTGATGGTGCACTATTGATATAGGGTTTATTAAAATATTCATGTAACAAATGTACTTTTCATGGTGCATTATTGATATAGGGTTGATGGCTTTGAGAGATGTGTCAATGCATAATTGTCAATGTGGTGCTAGCCCGTGCCTATTGAAAATCTCGCACACGAAGATTAATTCTAGGTGCCAGTTTTTGTGTTGCCCAGATAGAAAAAAGGTTGATAATGTTAATATATTGTATGTTTAAAAACAATGACTTATAATCATTATAGTAAGAAATAATGTAGATTTGGTATTGTAGGGGAATAATTGATGCAAATATTTTAGATGGGTTGATGATGCCCCATCCACATCTATATGTGATGAAGGAAATGATTGCAAGTTGTATAAGGCTCGAGAGGTGGCTAGGGTCGAGATTGCTTCATTGACCAAAGCTGAAATTATCTTTCTACGATGTCGTCTTTGTATTATTATCAGACTTGTTTGTTGGGACCATATGTGTAAATGTGCTTAAAAGAGAGGGAACTTTCTTAATGAATTTGGTTGCTCTTTTATGAGTTAAACCTTAGAGTTAACTTGTTTATGATTTTGTATAGATACGTTGGACAAATTTAAGGTCATGTCATGACTATTTGCAAATTAGTTTGGTGTTTTTTTAATCATGTATTTTCCTCTCTAACACGGTATAAGTTAAGATAAGATAAATTTATTAATGTCCAACGAAAGACCAACAAGGGTCTATGGGACAGGAAACAAACAGCCAAAAAACAAGAAACCAGCGGACCACCAAACAGTGGTCGGGGGAACAACAAAAAGAACAAGGAACCAAACAAGAAGAAGCAGAGAACAAAGAACCATCAGGGAAAGGACTAGGGGTCCTTCCCGAGCGGAAAGAAATCCAACACAGAAGGATAGTGACCCGTAAGAATAAGGGTATGGGGCTGTCGTCGTGATCTGCTAGTGGTTTGTCGTTGATGAGTACAAGCACTGCGAGGTCTCACTGATCTGATGTGACCAATGGTGGAGGCACATGAGGGCCGCTTCACACCCCGAGCCGAGGGTGAGGGCGAGAAGAAATCCATAATGAGCTGCTCGGTGACCAGCTTCTGGGGAAATAGAAGCTGCAGGGTATGGTCACAGAGTTGAACCGTCTCTCGTAAATAGAGTGCCAGACATCTCTGGTCAGAGTAGCAAAAGAAGGAAGTCAAGGAGTTGCAATATTTGAATAAGCAATAAAATCTCCCTCTGATCTCATAGTATATAGGGCAGCAAAAAAGGAAATGTGCCTCGGTCTCAATCTCACACAATGTGCATAAACTGCAAATATGATCCTCTCTGTCAATGTGATGATCAGTCTGTGCTCGCAGGCGATGAGAGCCGACTCTGAAATATCCCAGCGCGATACGAAGAGCATGGCACCAACGTTGTGATAAATATCTGGGTCGAACGATGATCCCATCCTGGATGTGTAAGAAGTGCTCAGCATAAAAAGTCATCCTCAAATGGAAACCCCCACTAGGGTTGGTCCAGGTCGAGATGATGTACTGCCTGTAGATGTCAAGTTTGACATGCTCATTCAACTCCTGTATGGAGGGGAGAAGATGAGCCGGAGCGTCCAAAGAAAACTGAAAGGGGGGTAGGCGATCAATATCAATTCCGATGGAACCCAAAAGGGAAGTGGCCTGAGCATACCAACAATGAGCTCTAGAGGAGGTGTCAGATCTAGCCAGCTCAACAGAAGAGCAATAGGCGAGGTAAGAGTATCTACTCCGACCATCCGAAGAGTCTGCGAAGCAACGTAGGCGGTGAAGAAACCAAACCAAGTCGAAGATGGCTCCCAACCTAAAGGGATGAGCCCCGAACTCAGCCAGGATGATGCTGTGGGAGGTGGTACGATGACATCTGATGATACACCAAAGGAGGAGAGTCTGTATACGCTCAATAGAGGCCCAATCGGAATCAAGGAGAGATGGTCCCCAAACAACAAAGCCATAGAGTACAGTAGGCCTAACCAGAGAATCCAGGAGGGATAACTTGGACGAGGTGTCCTGAAAGTGGTGTCTAAAGCACTGTTTCTCAATCAGGGCGAGGGAACCCATCCTTTTTGTTGATCCTGGGCTGAATGGTAGGTCTCAAACTGAAGCCAGGACCGGAAAACTTAACCCTGAGGTATGTGTATGCAGAGGCAATCTCGATCTCATGTCCCTGAAAGTAGCAGTGTAAATGTGAGTTCTTCAAGCAGTTGAAGACCATGACCCGTGTCTTCCCCAAATTAACCACAAGTTGTCTCAAGTCACAAAAGGAGGCCAAGATATCAAGAATTCTCTGGAGACCCTCAGGTGAGGAGGCTAAGAGAATCACGTCATCAACAAAAAGAATGGAAACTAAGACCTGGTGTAAATAGCAGTCATCACCTGGTAGAGACGAGTCTGATGAAACCCTCGAGCTCGTTAATGTAAATGCTAAATAAGGTGGGGGAAAGAGGGCATCCCTGTCAATGTATCACATTTGAATCACACAACAAAAATCACATTTCATTCTTGTTAAAAATAAATAAAAATTTTAAAAAACCTTATTCAGGTGGTATTCCAATTCCAGAATTATGGAACCAAATGCAAAAAATGCATCTTCTCACTGAGAAATCCAAGTGAACCAAACGGGTCCAGCTATAATCCAAAAACTATTACCTAGATTTAAAACTTCCTGAATTGTCAAATATTAGAATTTGACAATTTTAGCATTATTTAATTCCACCAAACAAATGGGCTCTAAGTGGTTTAGTCAGAGGGTTGAAGGAGAATGTCCAGAGTTTGGTTGAAAGAGAGTGATTCTCCCAAGCCCACAACTTGCTCATCACCAGATTTATTTCCTCTAAAAAAGGAAAAATAGCAATATAAAAAGCCTTAACGCAAGGGAAGAGCTCAATGTTATTTGAAACCAAGGGTCTCCAAGAATCCATCACACAAAAATGCAGGTTCGATAAAGAAGGCCAAAAACCAACAAATCTACAAACCAGCCTACAACGTTGGAAGTGCTCCACATTTTCAACCAATCCATGCCACCAACCACCACAGGGGAGGCCTTAGCATAAACCAAAGGCCGATATTTCACTTTGTGAGGAACGACTGCAAATTTTAATTTAATATTATATCTTACAATTGTAAAAATAAAAGAACATTTTTGAATGAAATACTATAAGTCCATTAGTAAATTTTCCTATTGGTGGTAGTTTAAGGAAAAGGAATAAAAAAATTCAAATGACCAATACTTTTTTTCATGCCAAGAAAATTTTTAACCGACCTTATTCCCAATTATCAAAGTTAAGACTTAAACTTACAAACACATTGGATCAACGAAGGCACAAGCCTGTGATCACAATGGCCAAACAAGAGTTTCAACCTTGGCAATTATAAGAACACCACCACCACTCAACCAACACACTTTGTTCAAACTTGATAAACTAAGTTTTGACTTCGGCTCACTCAATATACTAATAAAATATCATTAAATAATTCCAAATTTCTAGTGTGCACCTTACAATAAATCCACTTTGAAGACACGATATATACTTATAGCCATAAAAAGCTACTTTAAGCACATACACAAATACACATAAACTAAATGAGTGTAAAAGAAGAATTGAATTATGAAGAAACATTTATGACAACATTAATACTCATGTATTTTAGGTATAAAATTAATGGATTATGATATACATTGCATCAAACCAAAATCCACAACATTGAATTATTAACTTCAGTAAAGGAAGCATATTTCACTCAATTCAACACCACTTGCTTTGTATAGCGTCAATGCTAGTATAGCCATAGCGCATTCATTACAAACCAAGGCTGTAAATATTATGATTCTAGATAATTAGTAGGCCTTCTGGAGCTCCACATGACTATCGAAAACATGATGTGTTAACAAGGCCCTTCCCATTTTTGCTAATATATTTTTTTGGTTGTTATTTCGATAGAATTTTTTTCAATTCTAAATGCTCTCATTTTTGCTTGCAAATGAAATGAATAGCATTTAGAAGTGATAAGTCCTTTACGCTTTCCGGGTTTTACCTTTAATTTATTTTGTCAAAATTTCCACTTCTGGTCTTTAGGCCCAAATTGAGGTTCAACACGAACTCTGGAAACTCAACGAGTGGGAACCAGGTCCATGCCTCTGGAAGTTGTTTATGCTACTCGTCTCAAGACTTGCCAGGTTTACCAAGTTTCTGGCTAGTCACTCATTCCAGGCGGTCAGCTTTCATGGAAAATCTTCACACTTGTTGCAGTTTTTATTTGATACTAAACATCTTACGTTAACTAGTATCCTTATTTCAATTGAGTGTCTCAAAGAAACATTATATACTCCACAATCTGAGGCTGTGTCAAGATACTCATTAAAGGGAGTAAACAAGGAGGCTTCGAAGTGAGCGTGATCATCGGCTCTGTACACTTTCATGTAAATTAACAGCTCAATATATGATTTCCGACTAACTGTATTTCGGCTCCATTGGATAACTAACCAATGTAATCAAGTCAAATCCATATTGAACCAAGCTTCAAGGTTTCTCTTTTTCGGCCAGCCTATCCAACAATCAGAGTTATAAACAAGTGATTCATACAACACAGCTTTATTTCACTTCAAAAAAGTGCTCATAGTCCTTTTATTGTGAATATTGCCTTAAAAAATGGTTAGTACAAGGACTACTACAACCCTGGACAAAGTAATGCAGTGGCATCTTTAAGGAGTCATCCCCTCCCAAAATTAGAACTCTTCGACTATGTTGGCAGATATTGTTACTGATTGCCCTTCGACAATTCCTGTAAGTGAATAAATTTGGATGACAATACCCGAAATATTCTAACCAGAAAAACATTAGCATTTAGAAAACATAGCTCTCACAAACAGACATTAGCAATCATTATGATAGCTCAGTTTATGATTATCTTCAGGTGATTTTACTCTCATTGTGATAAAAACCATGAAGACAACTAGTTAAACTTCATTTCCAGAAGCTGGTGATTTTGTCCAAAAGCCTGCAAGCATATACAACTGCAGCAAAATTGTGCATATCTCCTAGTGACCTGTTCCCCATTCATCATAACTCTTCTTTTTGGGTTCAAGCAATCATGCAAAACTTTATTTCAAATCAAATAGAGATGCCTTCAGCAATTTGTACGCTTGATGTATTTCAGTTTTCATCTTGTCAAGCCACAAAGGATGCATCATATTTTCAGACATGTTAAGAGATTGACGAATTTTGGTAAAATGACTATAAATGATGCCACTGCAATCGCATGACCATACATTCAAATAACTTGTACATAATGGGAAGTAGCACTTTGTATACAAACAACAACAAAGTTGGAGCATCCCAACTTAAGCAGAAAAAAACAAACCTTTTGCCCGTGTATAAAAGCAGCAGTAACAAGGTATGCAAGAGCTCAACAGGAATGAACATAACAGACTTGCTTACTATTTTCCTCTTACATCATTTCCTTCTGGCTATCTTGCAAAATGATTTCTTTCGGGAAAGGAAAATAACTCGTGCCAACGCCCATAAAATAGAGGGAACAACATTTTTTTCCCATTGATCGATATCAATAGCAAATAAACTGAGGTTAACAATTTAGAATGGTAGAACCTTACAATTACTCATTTCCATCCCCACTTACCAATTCTGGCCTCTTACCTTTTCTGGGTTTAGACTTTTTTGACTTCATTCGCCGTTTCTTTTCATTAATTCCAACCCAGTTATAATCACTTGGTATGTGGAATGGATCTAAATCTACTTCGAGGTGATCCTCCAGGCATGTGGGTTCCCTTGTCAATTCATTTTCAGAACCCTTAAGCCAAGATATCCATGAACTTGATGATTTGGGAGCTTCAATATCTTTCCCTTTCGAATCCTGGAAAAACACCGGACTTGACACGGGAGTTGAGAATTCTTCTGAAGATTGCAGTTCCTCAAATTTACTAAATGTTACTACTACTCTAATTGTAGGAACAATTGGAATCGCCACCTGTAAATTCAGGTCAAAGCAAATGTCAGAATACTTAACATTAGCTTCCTCAAATTTGTCATTTAAAAATAATATTGCAGACACACATGTTATGTTTTCTTACTAATGCTTTGCCTTCTTTGCTTTCTTTGCTTTTAGGTTCAATAAATAATATAGATAACTAAAGGAAATCTCATTGCTAAAATCTAAATAATATTTTAAATCCAAAAAGTAAAATATGAAAGAATCAAATTAACACAATTCCTATATTGCATCTTGCTGCTAGAGGAAAAATTATTATAATCAGAAGCAAAGGCCAATAAGCTGTAAGAAAATGCGGCTTCTATGTTAAAAACAAAGCCACGATAGAACCCATGAAAAACTTTTAGACAGGATTTACACTGTTTACATAATACACTAGAAAGGATTAACATCTAAAGAGCAGAGATAAGCAGCACCACTTCTTCAATGAAACTATGTTGACAGTGCATTAAAGGCAGAGGATACCAAATTGAAGCTAAATATGCAAGTGTCAAGGGCAAGCATGGCATTCAATAGTAGAGGACAAGTTGAGAAAGTCCCTATTCACCAGGAAGATCAAAACAATTGGAGATAATTGTGCATGTGTCCCTGTTAACCATACTTCAAGGATCAGCAAAAGTGGATTCAGTCAACCCATGTTCTTCAAAACATGGTATGCAAAGATGAGGCTTAGTATTCACTGAGCCGACAGGTCTCTTAGCACTTTGTTGGTGCCCTCCAGTAACTTTGTCAAAATCAAACTGTGCTGTAAAACGGCCTAAGGAATCATCTTCTGGCCATGAGCTTAAGAATCAAATTTCACAAATGTCCCCCACACAGAATAGAGAGAGAGAGAGAGAGAGATGATGGTCGTAGCTGTAATTATGGGCTATATTTTATACTGAATTCATCAACCATCACAGGAGTAGGCCCTTGTGTGAAGGCACCAATGGCTGTGAGACTAAGACCCAAGGGGAACACTTCCATTTTCACAAAGACTTGCAACAACACCCCGCAGCAGCTGCATAATAGGGATCTGGAAATAGACTGAACAATATTTTTCAGATTGGTTTGAGCAGCAGAAAACTTGGATTTCATGGGCAAAACTTGTTTACATAACCGAAAGCCACAATTAAGGAAGCTTGTACAATTTTCTTGATGTTTCCAGAATTCAAGCTTTGTTTGCAAAACTATGATATATTAAGAAATCAACAATAAAAGACTTCAGAGAAACAGGGGCTGTATCCCACATTTTCGTATTCCAAATTCGTGGCCATAGCCATGCAACTGGAAAGGACTTGATCTTAGTTAATTAACTATTATGGCATGACATCCATGCAAATATGGAATGTTTAGCCATGTTGAAAGGAGATAAAAATTTAAAAAAGCTCTAACTACAGTAACAATAGTTACGGTAAGAATAATGTTAGAAACTTTATAAAATTATATGTATTGCATCTAACTTGGGGGTTAAAGACTTCCCTAAACAGTCCCAGACCTCCAAACTTTTTTGACTTCAGGTATGCTTGTTCCAGTATGTTCCATATTGTTTACAAGATAAGCTTGTCCTGTTAGGTGAACTAAACCTGTAGTTCTAAAACTGGGTAAGATTCTACCGCTGAAAGAGAGTTGAACACTTAAAAATGCAAGGTCACATTCCAGCCATAGATCCCAACACAAGCTGTGAACAAGGTAACAAATACATGAATGTGCATCAGGCTCAGTACACACTGTGGGCCATTTAAACACCCTGTCTGGAAGGTAGTATCAACTCAGAATAATAATATAAGCTATTTGTCTCCATATTTCTTCAGTAAAGAAACCAGAACGAGGAGGCAAATCATGATATAGGTAGAATCATCTGTTCGCTGGCAATTGGGACAACTAGATGCATCGAAAGTTTTATTCCATAAAAGTCAGATTCAACCTCTGCACTAGACACATTAACCATCAAATTAGTATCATAATCACTGAAAAAATAGCTCCTTAGGCAACTTTACCTGGACTGCCTTCAGAGGCACCATCAAGATTTAACATAGGGAAGCTTGAACCATGTTGGTGAAGGACAAAGATGTGATAAAGTGCCGGTTTGCAGAAAAGTGTAGACTTGGTTACAAATTTCAGAATCCTATCTCACAAAAAAAATAAAAAAAACTTGGATAAAACTGCAAATCAGAGTGAAGCAAGTTCTTCGAATGTGTATTTCAAATTTTGGAGGAAAGCTAATTTATCTGATTTGCCTGTCCGTGGAAAACATTTTCACTCCAACCAGACATTCCAACTAATAAAATTTGGCAGCATATTCTATGTATGCTTCATACATTAGAAATACTGTAGATGTTTATGACAATTAACAATTATTTAAACTAGAATCAAACCAGAAGATTAAAGCCTCCTCAATTCTGTAATATAATTGTTATTAAAGGAACATGGAGAATGGATATGTTGGCATTTTATATCCAGATTTAGCAATATTATTTCGAAAGGTGCACAAGGAGATACAGTTGATACGCATTCCCTAAGTTATGGAATGTATCAATATCTTAGCCCACAAAGCTAGACAGAAGAAACTAGTACTCCTAGGGGAAGTTATTTTAAATTCTTATTTTGAGCCAGTCAGCTTTAGCGCCAAATGACTGTCCTATTCAAGTGTTCTATTTAAGGAATTACACGAGGTAACCTTGACTAGATTTGTAACACATCAGTTCAAGAACTACCCTAGCAAAATTAACACCATACAGAATATGAAACCTTTCTTGTTTTATTGTTTAAAAAAACATGAGCGTATTCTGCAAAACAGTTGCATCAATCAGAACCAATCACTGCTAGATTGTATCCCTGAAAGTTTGAGATTAACAAAAGCCAAAAACTACAATAGTTAAACCAGCCAGATACCTGTGGTTAATACAAAACAGTCAGCATTTGGGCAAAATTATCTCTGGCAAATTTTTGCTTCCTATCTGTTGTTTTGTTCCTAGAATAAAGTAAGTGCTCAAACAAATATAGCACGTATTTTTTATCTTCTCAAGGTTGATCCACTAAACAAACTTGGTAGGAAAAACCATGATATACTAACATCTCAAGAAATCAAAACAATTGGTGCAGTCATAGTTGAACAACTCACCAAAAACTCATCAAGTTTTTTTGCATGCAGAGTATTTCTGCCAAAAAGCCGCCATTTTTTTGGCAAAAGCTCACCGTAGAAGAATACAATGCCTGGGAAGCAAAAAAGCTAATTCTACTTTTATTTTGACTGATTTCTTTTGCTCCTCCAATGAAAAAATACCCTCCCAAACCTTCTACGACGTCATTTGCAGCAATTTTGTGCCAAGAAGAGAAGATTTGTAGTTTTTCCAGCTGTGAGCACAATTGGAGCTTGTTCAAGGCCATCCACATGAAGAAGAGGAATAAGTTAGCTCGGAAACACCTCAATGCAGTGCAGGACCAGCCTCCATTCTTTACCGAATGAATGAAGGAATTTTAATGACATCCACAAGATCAACAGTCTAAGGGGCCAAGAATCATATCCTAAGCCATCTTCATGTTCTTCTCGATGTCAACTCTCCGATTATGAATCTTTATCAAGAAACAAATAGTTTTGTGAAGCCTTGCTTCCTCAAAAAGTTGGCTTAGACAGCCCTCCTTCAGGTTGTTCTTATATTGACCACGGATATTTAGATAAGCAATACATTCAAAGATAAAGTGGCATTCAGTTTCAACTACTTCAAGTATGACATCTATGATTTGGAGAGGCAGGCATGAAGGACAGGGTGGATTTGGATTCACAATAGATGACATTGAGGGTGAGGAGGTTGAGGATAATGAGGAGTCATTGCCAGCAGCATCTGCATCCAGGATGGAGGTCGAACCACAGCCTATCATGCCGAGCATGGGAACGCGGCCACAATGGACTCCTAAAACTAGACCCTCTAGTTCTACCTCTCCCCTAGTTTATACTAGAGTTGGGAATAGGAAGATGTAAAATGTTTTGATGTAGTATTTACTTTTAGCTTTACAAAAATAATTTGTTATTTTAATTTTGCTTCACACTATCAGCCATCTAAATTCAACATGAGGATGCCAAGTACCCAATTTGCATTTAAATCAATCAAATACAACTATACTCAGCTCATTTCTTTTCTGTACTCATTTATTGACTGTTTGGATGCATCTCCTCATTGGATTTTGCAAAAGAAATGCATTTCTAATGAAATTTAAGCAAATTTTTAACTTGCCAAGTAGCATTACCGGGCCTCGCTGAGTTTTTGCCGAGTGCAAGTTTTTCTACTATGGGTGCAATGAGGCTGAAAATCCACTTAACCAATACATATTCATCACATCTGCTTCAATCCCAATGTCATTCAATATAACAGACTCTTAAGATTGGCCACATCAGGTCATCTCAGGCAAGATATTTTATGTATTTCCAATATTGTCAGCGTAATATGCCAGTATCCCACTATAAAAAGTCCCACTGTATGCATTCCAGTTCCAGACAAACACAACCACTAAATGGAGTATCACCTTGAGCAGATACCGGCTAGTAGAACATCCTCATAAGTCATATAAGAGCATGATTAAGAGCTTAATAGAACAACAGAAGGAATACAACACCTTTGCCAGTCTTGCGGTGGCACTTCAACTAACATTTGATTTTGAAAATTCAGAATGACAACATCAAGGATTTTGAAAATTCGGAATGACAACATCAAGTTACCCTCCAAATGCAGTTATTTGTATCAAGAACCTCCTAGAAAGAACTGAAAACACAATAAAATTCTTATGCCATCTTCTAATTGTGGGTGCAAGAAAAAGCCCGTGTAAACAGAATACTGCTGTTTGAACCAGAGGAGCTGCATTTTTTGCATCCAACAAACATCTTCTTTTGTATGGATATCATTCAATTTGGAAAGTAGAGTTTGATTCTGGATAGTATAATTAGAAGACAGACTCAACCACATCAGTTTAGACTCAAATTGGTTTTTAATTTTGATATTGACAAAAACACCCTTGCTCCATTATTTAAAGAGCGACTTACCATGCTTTGAATTATCAAATAACCAAAAGAATTTATAACCCCTGCAAAGAGTGATTATAGACCATCACTACATCAACTGCTTATATAAATGGATGTTGTAAGACTGTCAGAAAAAACCAAGACTAGTGACTCTGAAATAGTCCCTGCTATACAAGTCAACAAAACATGGTCAAATAATTTGAAATGGTTCCAATTCCCTCTCCTGCTATACAGCCTAAAAAATATGCTCATTCTTTATACAAAAAGCATAAATTTTAAAAAATAATCTGTCCAAGCACTACGTAATGAATGCATAAACTATGCTTTTAGTTATTTCACTCCTCCAGCAAGCTCATCATCAACCAAATTGTTAGGTATAAAAGCATTCAACAAATGTCACATTAAGCTGATCTTAATTAAGAGCCCCACAATTTCTTTTTTCTATTGTCAGACTAATAAAATGTACACCAAACACACAAGAAGCATATAACTGCACCATCGGCTATAAAAATACATGAGGTGAAAATAAAATACTCTGAAATAAAAAATTGTTTATGAATTATCTTGCATCCCAGAGAATGGTACTTCCACTAGACTATAGATATGGTACTCCCAGTAGATCGTAGACCCAAGAGCGGCACACACCATACAAAGAAACCATCAACTGATTATACAGACAAATGGATGGCCGCATTAGACAGACAAGGAAAAAAACACAAATTCCAGGAGAGAAACAATGGCATCTCGTGTGATGTCTCTCACCTTATCTTTGACTGTTTGACACCATCATATAACTTTATTAGAAACCTGATGTGAGTTGAATTTTGGTAATTCTTTCTCCTGTCCGGCTTGACATTTACTTGTGGCAATAACTAATTATCCATTGTTGACCAGCCAAACTAACATCATTTAATGCATCTTAAAACCATTCATTTTTGAGATAATTTCTGACTTTTTCCAAGCATTAAATTCTTCTTTGAATCATCACCATACCGGCGATACCATCACCCAGCATTGTGATTTATAACATGAGTTTTTTTCACCAATTTGACAGCTGCAATCAGAACGAGGGCAGCTGGTAGGGCATTTAATAGTAATTAAGCCCAGCTGCATATGAATTGCTGTTGAGCATTAACTGAATCAATGGGCCATCACATAAGACAAGACTGAGGGAGAGCAACTTGGCCAACCCCTCAGCCAGGTAGCTATTGGATTCAATCATTGATTTTGAAAGTTGAAAACCACAGCAATTGATTATAGTGAATTTGTCAATTTTCACCAAAAAAATGCTATTAATGAAATCATCAAACCTCACAAAGAAATTTATTAAATGAATCACTGAAGCTTCAAAGCATTTGAAAATGTAAAGCTCTTGAACTCCAGAAAACACTGATTCTAATGAAGTTCTTCATTCTTTCGAAGCATTTAGTTAAGCACTTAAGCCTCTCAACTCTGCAGGCATTATGATTAATATTATTAAATAACTCACTTCCTATCACTACTTTTGCATCAACAACAGAAACGAGATGATTGGAGCCAATTAAGATCAAGGAACACCCAATTTCAAACATGGTTATGGTTGGGTGACCCTATCCTCCAATGTAGACCTGCTGAGATTTCGTAATGCATGTGTCTTGGGTGGAAAAGGAGGAAGAAAACATTACAACATGAATAAGCTTGTATTTTGTAGCCTTCTGCACTCATTTAAAAATGGATAAGCATCATGCTTGCAAAATGTGAGTTGACGCCGTAGATATTGGAAAACACCATCAAGAAAACCAGAAACATGCCTATCTGACAAATCTTCCTCCCACTTAATGCACTCCAGCAATAATACTATGGTTCACAAGCAACAAAGGTATTCTACACTCGTATTCTCAATTCTCTTCAAAAACTGTACAAGAAAATACAATGTGTCCTCCATAATAGAGATTAAACAAGGGAGAAGGGCATGGTTTGATGAGTTGGAAGAGTTTCTTCGACAACATGCTCATACGGATAATGGTTGTATTTTACATGAGGTGGTAATCACCATTCTACTTTTTGCTGATGATATCTATGTTACCCAGGGATGAGTCCCGGGTATTTTTCACGGGTCCCCGTCTCGGAAACGTCCCAAAGACAAGGGATGCCTAGGGGACTTTGACTTTGAATTTTAGATGAAATTTGACTTTGACTCTAGAAATAACTCAAATTTGGCATATGAATTCTTCTAATTCTTAATTTTTAAGGTTCTATATGTATAAGGTTTATCCAATATTTCATAAATTACATGGAATTATTGGAATTATTTGATAACGCGGGTCTTTCGGCAATATTCGATAATCAATACAATTGGTTGAATCCTTTAAAACTATCTAATCAAAATTCATTGAGAGCTTCTTTTTACAAAGCAAATACCTTTGAATTTTTAGATTATTTACACCATCCTCGTTTTTTTAATAAAAAAAAAAAATGGCTTCTTACATGGAAAGGATTCATATCAAAAATAAGAATGTAACATATTATTAATACATTCATATTAATAATTTAAATTCCCCTACATATTTTAATTTTAAGGTTCTATATGTATAAGGTTTATCCATGTTTTCATATGAATATTTAAAATTCCCCTACATATTTTAATTTTCCCTATACCTGTCACATTTGCCGTCCCCTAGCCATCCCTGAAATTGGCAAAAAAGAAAATTGTCCCAGAAACTCTTCCCCCTATTCCATGTGTACCTGTCCCAAAAACTTGGGCTAACCTTCGATGATATTGGTTATCACAATGGCAACTTAATGCTCTTGCTCGCTTTTGTAAACTTTGCCAACTTGGGCCATCAATGTTTCCAAATCCACGTCCAAGATATCTCTTCAAAGATACATCTTCTTGACACCATCATCAAGCGTATAGTCTAGTATGGGACCAAGGTTTGGGGGGCCTAGCTTGAGGTCTGCAATTAGTCTGATATTGAAAGGGTCCAAACTCTAATGTTGCAATACCTAAACCAATGTAAGCGAACTATTCTTCAAAGCATCGTCCAAGTTGTGTTTGTTGCCCAGTCATTGCATCTCAAGATTATCTTCCGTCTTACTTTATTCATACACCAAATTAGATCCATGGGGTATTTCACTTCTAGTCTTGACAAATATATTTAGCTCTTCGTTCTTCTAAGAGGGTTCTTTCATTGGGTTCCATCTAGTGCCATTGTCGTTGGTACTATAAGCCTAGCTTGTTCCTTTCTGTAAACATCTCTATTGATAGATTGTAACATCCCCCAAAAAGGGATAATAGAAAAATAACAATATTTCCAAAAATAGAGCACAAAAAAATCTGAAACTTTATTTGCATATAAGAAATTCTACAGCAAACTCGGATTTATAATCAGATTACTGATCTAATATTTCTGCTGATAGAAATAAATTTCTAAGTATTACTGTACATAGAAAAAATACAGAAAATCCCTTTGATTCTGCCCAGAAATTTCAAAAAAGCATTACATTAATTTTCTCTTATTTTCCTGAGATGAAGATGATTAAAATATGCAGATTTAGATACAAATACCTCAGGATTTGTCCTCAAACCCTAGCTGTCCTCAGAAAAGACTTCAAACCCTAACTACTTCGTTAAGCTCCCAATAAACCAGCGCTAGTTTTGAGTAAACTTGTCCTTTCTGTTGCGTCCTCCGTGATACTCAGAAGCATGAAGATAACTTGCTGTAGTTAGTCCAAATCTGAAGTTGTAACCCCAAATTTCACCTCCAAATCGACCTCCAAACCTGATAAACAATTGTAGCCCTGAAAAATGATGTGCTAGGGTTTCACAATCAAAGCTTTTCCACTGCACACACTTCTGACTAGGGGGAGCCCATATTTCTCTCTAAAACCAGGGATACTCAAGGGTTTCAAACCTTAAGCCAAGATTGCAGCAGCAGTAGATAACAAATAACATGACATAATGTAATAAGCTCTAAAAGAACCCTAGAGAGTTATATAATGACTCCCAAAGAGATCAATTAACCTCAGCCCTTGATCCACCACCTCTTAATCCAATGTGCTCCACATTAAAACCCTAAAACTGAGCCAATGGGCTACTTGAAAACCCACACCCACTTTGCCTTTTTGTCATGCTTTATTACAGAAAAGGGGGCCAACTTAAGCCTTTTGGTTAGGAGCCACTCAAGTTGCATAAAAAGATGTGCCCACAACTTAAGAATAGAATAGAATACAAGCCTAAGACTCCACACTTACCCAATAATGCTCTAAGTCCTCTTCCTCTGGGGTAGACCAAGGAAAGGACAGCCAATGCATTGTTAAGCCTCATGGCTTGAGTTGGGGACGTCACATGGATTACCTCCTTTTATGTATTCCTTGGATACTAATTCGAAGGAAACCATCACCAAAGCTACTAGAAGGGACATTCAGCACATTCAAAGGTGGTCTCCTGCAGTGTTGTATTTCTTTGTTTTTGTTCATCCCATTTGCGAAGGAGTATGTCTAGATTCTCTTCCTATAACTTTCTACTGTAAAATACTACTCTTGAGTCCCACTTGCCTACTTTTGATCATCCAAGGACATCAATATAATTGCTTTCTTTCTAGAGGCAAATACTAAACAACCACATATTTATCTCCGATTTCTATGTTCTTTGAGTCTACCCACAAATAACCAACCATATCCACTGCCAAACCTTCAATAACTGAAAGAATGCTGCCAGATTGATATATCATTAACACATGCTCCATCCATTCTCCAATTGATATACTCACATCCGCCATTAAAGAATTCTTTCATAGGAAAACAGGTCACAAATATTTCATGCTACAAAATCCAATGTCTTCAACGTAAATAAAACAAAGAAAGAAAAAATTATATCAATTTCCACAAATGTCCAATGCAGGTCTATAGGTCTCACGTTTTTCCAATTACAATGTCAAGGAGTCTAGAATGAACTCCAACATCTAAATTAACAAATAGTAAATGTAACTAAATGCAAAAACACCAAAAAGAAGTCCATCTAGGTATGGTGAGCCTGAAAATGATTAAATCCTAGAGTAACTTAGATAAGCTAATCATATATTACAAATAATCATGTGAAAAAGATGAGGCTAATGGAGAACAAGTCTGGGCACCAGATCTGCTCTAATATGTAACAAAACGTAAAGCAGAAGAAAAAAATTAAACTAAAAAGGGACAAGAAAACACGATGATGATTTCTGCTAATCAATAACTGGAAAATTTATGTGATGTTTGAATATGATAAACCACAAACAAAGATTGTTTGAAACAATTCCTCCACACTAATCATGCTCTACATTTCTCAAACAGAAAAAAAGTCACAACGGCTCACAAAATGTGAATGTAGGAGGTACTAATCTAAGAAGTAAGCTGGAAAACACCATTAAGACTCAAAAATTTATGGATCTCACCAATCTTCCTGACACTCAACAAATTTCACTCAGTATCCATTGTCCAACTACAAAAATGTCACCGACTAAAAGTCTTTGACATTATGAAAATATGCTTTTAAGGAAACCATAAGTGGGAATGTAGATCTCAAACCAAGCTTCCGTGCCAATGTCAAAGTCTAATATTGAGTTGTTCCTAATAAAACAAGGGAAAAAGTTGCATCTCTTGTTTTTCCTTGGTCTTCAAAAGCTTGGCAATTTCTTAACTTCATTAATTCTTTAAAATAACTTTCAGCCACTTCTGAGATGTACCAAATATATAAAAAACCTTATTCAAAATTTTAGCATATGAAAAGCATACTTCTTTGAAAGTGATTAAGCCAAGAAAAGCTCAGTATGGCATGCTGATCATTGTTGCTGCAGCTATGTTATTAAAGCATGCAGGAGAAAAACAAACCGGTCATTCAGCCACAAAAGGTCACACTTTATTCATCCACACTAGGAAATTCAAAGTGATTGAGTGAGTCGTTTGCAACAAAAATTTGTAAACTTGGCTTTCTAAGTAGTTGCAATGCCACTTATAGTGTTCAAAATAGAATAGCACAAAATTACAGTAAGCCCTAGGGTATAATTACGTGATGTACAAAAACTATTTGCAACAATTAAAAGAGAGGCCAACGTATAATTAGATAGGGTAAGAAAACTATTTCCGTCAACTAAATGAGCGACCAAGATCCAGAAAGGTTGTGATGTGCAAAATAGAATAGCAGAAATTACAGTATCCCTAGGGTATAATTACATGATGTACGAAAACTATTTCCAACAATTAAAAGAGAGCCAAAGGTATAATTAGATAGGGTAAGCAAACGACTTCTGTCAACTAAATGAGGGACCATGATACAGGAAGCACACATTTGAAAGAAAAAAAAAAGAAAAGACTCACCTAGATAATTTCTATCCTCATGTTTGCTGAAGAACTTAAATGGCTAAATCTTATGAATTTTGTCACTCAGTATTTCAAATACCCATCTAAAATTCTTCGCGGGATAACTGAAAATTCCTGGAGAGGTTTTGTGATTTCAGTTTTGGATTTAATGTGAGGAAAGGCACAAACAGTTATGTTATTTCCTACCCGCATTCATCCTACATTTGTCTGTGCACTGTATCAAAATATATCACTTGGAAGAGTTCTTGTTGTCTACCTTGACAGGAAAAGTTCCAGAAGGCAATTTGGTTGTTAGCAGTTCCCTTAATCGTCGAACAGCTTTGACCTTGTTTGCCAAAATATCTAGCAACGGTAGCAATTCTTCAGTCTTAAGTGGAAAGTCAGGGGTCAGCCATAGTACCGGTCGCAACCCTTTTTTGAATTCACTTTCATGTTTAGAGTCACTGCTTGTGCTGGCCTTTTTGGTTTTATCAGACTCCTTCTTGCCTTTTTTACTAGCTTTCTCTTTTCCCTTCTTCACAGAGATAGAGTCGTCAGCTTCAACTGACCTATAACTACTACTCCCAGTTAGATTTGATGACTTATTCGGTGTTGCATTAGGATCATCTGCAACTGAACTTTTACTGCCTCCAGCTTTGACATCCTCAATGCTAACAGAATACCTTGAAGACCCTGTCCTTTTAACTCCATCAGCCTTCAATGGCTTTCTGGTCCAACCAAACCATCCCTTTTTCTCTTCCTTACTAGAATCAGCAGGTTCAGCAGTCCCATTCTGCTTACCATCTAGTGCACAAGCAGAATCATTTTCATGCATGTTGCTTCCGTTTCTCCCAAAAAATGCCGATCCATCATCTTCAAGATCATTATTTGTATCATAATTGGTTGTATTCAGAGCACTTTCTAATTGCCGTCTTTCCTCGTCAGTCAGAATCTCGTCATAAACCCCTGGTTCTGCCTCAAATCTATCACTCTCTGCCCCAAAAAGCTCCTCATCGCTCATAGCTCCTGGGAACCTTCTGGATCTCACACTGACCACCACATGAAGCATATCATAGATTTTAGCCTTCCAGGGACCTACAGTTTCAGTCCTCTCCTGTCGTCTCCAAGTCAGCTGTGGCACAAGCTCAGACTGGGTAACATCAATGCCAGGCCGATAAAGGCTCGTCTGAGACATCTGAGCCACCTCCTGAGCAACTTCGGCCTCCGATGGAAAGGCACCTGCAATACAGGAAAGGAAAAGTTTTTCAAAGCAAAAAAATAGTTGGTAAATCTTTCAAATTCAAAGAAGCAGCAAAATATGTATCGTACCCACATATTTGAGGAAAATCTTAGATTTTACTATGAACACGTGTGTTTTGATCCGTTGACAGATCTACTAATTTTGTTTACATCTGCATAAAACATCTCTAATATTTGAGAAAGAGAATAGATTTTACTACGAACGTGTGCAATTTGGTCCTTTGACAGATCTATTAGATTTATTTACATCTGTTGAAAATGCTGACCAATCTGTTTGGAAAAGTTGCTAACTGGTGAATCAAAGTTTTCAGAATTTTGTGAAAGCTAGAAAGTTTCTGGATTTGACTGTGTGAAAAATTTTTGAATATAAATGTTTTGGATCACACTCCCTGACCTATCAGCAGGATACAAGAGAGCATAAGGAGAAGAAAGGATTTTTTTTTTGAGAATTCTGTGAAAACCAACGGAGGAATCATTTCCTGGGATAACTGTGGTGATTTCCATTGAAGTTTGTGCCTTGAACTAGCAAAAGTTGTCACCAACCATCAGGTATCTTGGTTCTCAATAAAGTTGCTCAAAATTTACTATTTGTATATAAAGCTGCAATTCAATCAAAGCCATATTGTGTATGGAATAAAAAGCTTTGCAGAAGTATAAAAAAATTAAATTAACAAATCAGCCAGGTAGCCTACAAAATTCCCTGACCTGCACCCTCAAGGGCATTGGTAATTTCCTTCTCCTTGTGGTTCAGCATGATGAGAGAACCCGGTCCCAACTTCCCGTCCTCGGTACCTTCGCCCAGAAACAAAAAGCTCTGATCGGAGCGTTGTATCCTAAATCCATCGAATCCAGCAAGAGTCATGTCCGCCCTGAAATTTGAACCTCGCTTCCAAATCTTATACGTGTCAGAGGGTGCAATGCGGCTGATGAATGGGATCACAGAGCTCTCGAACTGAAAATTGACCTCCATATAGAAATCTCTCATTCTTCGCAGAGCAGCAATTATGCGGGGCAGACGGCGGCACCATTTGGCCCAGGCCAAGGGTTGGTAATATCTGGTAATAATCAAAGCGAGGCCATCCTCTCTGGCACACACAGCCTCCTGCAGTGCACTCCACCCCTGCTCATTCTGCAGGCTCCAGTCTGCACCAGTTGCCATTAGCATGTCCACAGCAACAGCATCTTTAAGCCTGACTGCGAGATGCAAAGGGGTTTCCCTTCCGGGCACATCCCTTCGGTCTATGGCTGCAGATACAATGTCTGCACGCTCTTCAGCTAGAATTGACTCTTCTTCTGTATTAACCTCTCCAGCCTTCGGAAGACGAGGAAGCGTAGAGAAAATCTGGCGTAGCCTGTTATAATCCCTGTTTGCGACTGCCAGATGCACTGGACTGTGCTCATACTGCTTGATTTCCAGAGCGGAGAGCTGCGCCATGGCCATGAAAGGGAAGCTTAAATCTAAAAATACTACTTCCTTTCAAGATCCTCAAAAACACCCTAGCCGCTCACATAAGAATTTTCTGAATTTAGGAATTTCTACACACGTTCTCATTGTCAAGGAAACCAATGTACAACAGGTCAAATGGCCTTTGGCTGCAACAGATCATCATCAGACAAGCTACTGAATAATTCAACAACTTTAAATGTGGGGGTTCTAGGCTTTCAACTGAGAGTTTCCAATGCTTCAACTGAAGGTTTGTAGGGTTTCAGTTGAGGTTTTCTTGGGAGAGATGCAGCAGTAACAAATATGAATTAAGAAAAACAGAGAAGAGAGTCTCCAGAAGACAGGTGCTCCAAAAAACCCTCTGCGAGAAAAAGAAGAAGCAGCCGTTCGTATAAGATTTGTTATTCTACAAAAGACCGTATCCAGCATATTAGTAACAACGTGGTCATTCCAATAGTAGGGCAAATGACTAATGGGGATACAGAAAAGCCACTGGATATTTCAGGGCTTCAATTTTTGAGGATTTCGGAATTTCAAATTAGGGTTTTTCTTTTTTGGGGTGCGAGAAAGCATAGAAAAGCCAAAAAGTATCGGCTGATGCAGAGTCAAGGAAGAAATAAAATGTTTGTAGATAACAGATAATCTAGCCCCACCCACAATTATTCTCCCCGGAGGATATTCAGGAAGGCTAATGGACAATCCAGGGCTTTCTTCTAGTCAGAGTTTCCAGGGTTTCAAATTCTGGGTTTTCTTGGGTAGATCATGAAAAACCAAGAGCTTCAAAACCACGACCTCAAGATATCCTAAACAAACAGATCCTCTACCTTAAAGAACTACAGCTCGTGGATAATGAATGTGGGACACTCTGATCAAGCCCCGATATGGGAAATAACACAACAGTTCTGCTCTTACCTGCAGCTGCGGCTCCATCAAACTGTCAACTCAGTCATATATGCTGTACCTTCATTCATTCATATGCTCTGTTCCCTTCTGCCTGCTGTGCACTGCCCTGTTGTGTAATGCCCCACATGCCAAGAATTAATTGGCACAGGTTTTCATCCCAAACAGAGACATCCCCTTGACCATCAATCGGACAGATAAGAAATTCAGAATACACCGTAATATCCTCCAAAACAACAAATAATTTGCAGAATGTAGTAGATAATTGAGGCTAATAGAGATTAAAAGGCTTCCAGTAACTATCAGTATTATTACTCATTATACTAAGTTTTCTAGTTGTCTAGTTCATTTATTAAAATTTCTTAAACTTTTTGGCTGGCCTCTTGGGGACCTGTCCTATGAATTGTTTTAGAACTTTTGAGTTAATGTGTCTTAATCATGGTCCCCTTCAATAGTTGGAAACACTTAAGCTTGCTTTTCTTTTAACTTTACTTCATAAGGTCTACTCATGTGTGGGATTGAATCTCAAGCCTACTCCTCATGTGTGGGATTAAATCTCAACCATTCATGTGAGCTAATTGTGTTTGTGCACTTTTTTTTTAAAAAAAATAATGTTAGATAAACTAAAAATATGTTGTGGCATGATATTTTAATAGGTTTACTTTTATTCAAATATAAAGTTGTAATTAAAGAATTATGATTGTTTAAATTAAAAGTTTATTTATTATTGTTTGGTTTTTATCTAGAAGTTTGTTGATTATGGTTGGTATTTTTCATGTTGTATTTTGACTTTTATAGAAGTGGAGGATGAGGTTCTTTTAAGAGATGACTTGGAGGTTGGTAGCCTAACTATTTGAGGGGATGAGACTTCACAAAAGTGTTAGCTTGGTGATTAAGATTCACAACTGAATCAACGTCAAAAAAAATCTTGAAAATTATTAGAGCCTTTTTACTCTTGGTCCCTTAGACAACTATCTCATAAAAAATTAATTCCTTCATTCATTGTGGTTTTATTGTATTATGTTCTTTTGTGTAATGTAGGTGGGATTGTAATAAGCATTTTTTTTTTCAGTTCTTTAGTAGAAACACTTTACCATTAATGTAGGATAGGAACACGACATGTTAATATTACAAAGTTAGAAACAAAACTACAAGAGGTCCCACAAAAGGACTATTGTTTACTAATGGTCTTACAAAATTAATTTCTTTAAAAATAAAATTTATAACAAAAGATTCAATTGAGATCTTTGGGAAATTGCTATTAGTTATATTATAACTATAATTATAACATCTAGAATGCTTTCTTAGCTTAACCTTTGTAACAAGTGGTGCAATATGTGTGTGGGACAATATCACATAGGTTATAATAAATATATGGACAAATCTCATGGAGGGGACCAATATGATCGTATGAAGTTAATATCTTTTGAATATAAATCCACATCAATTTGAGATCTTCAACATGATAATTTTAATTGGTATTCATGGGATCATATTTTCATATTTAGGTTATAACTGGTTTGGTGAAATTGATCTCTTAAAGTTAAATCGACAACAAAAATTTAATTTGAGATCTTTGTCTAGTGACTTTTGACTAGTGTATTATAACGTTCTAAAACTAATTAAATTAATTGATTTAACTAACATCAATGATATCAAATGTTGGGAGGCTATAGGGTTACAATACAAAAAAAAATGGTCAACTTACGGTCTTTGGGTTGGATCTAATCAATGATATATGAATATACAAGTTTGTAGTTGTTGTGATTATGTAACCATTAAAAATTATCATATGACATTTTGATCATAATTATTGAGTTGAAGCAAACTCTTTGTTGTTGTTGAAGACATCACTCTTTTATGTTGTTTTTATTTTTTATGTTGCATGTGTAGTGTGGATGCTTTGCAACCATGATGCATGAGCACCATTAAATATTTGTACTATTGTAATAAGTTTATTCGTTCTAATTTCAAAGTCAATTTCAATGCATGGATAGACTCGTTATACAATTTTAATTGTTTTAATTCACAGAAAACATAAATATGAGTTTATTTGAAACATAGGTGCATGAATTAATATAAGAAGTGTTATGATGTTAAACAAGAGGGCATCATAACTTCCTTCTAGAAGGTAGATCCCCTAATATCAACTATGGTTGTAAATTATTGTGGCATCTCTAAGTTGTTTCTTTAAAGAGGGTAGACGTGTGCATAATTGCTTGGACACTCACTACAAATAGAACACTTTATTACATAATGACACTCTTTCCACCTCTCGAAAGATATTATTATGGCTTCTCTAAGTTATTTATTTGAAGTGGATAGATGTGCATATAATTGACTGGACACTAATTATAGGTTAGAATATTACATTATATAATGACATTTTCTCTCAACCATTTGCAGGATACAAAATATTTTTATTTTATCAAATTGGGGTTTAACTTATTTTATATAAAACATCATATTATAAAATTATAAATATATAAGATATTGAGAGGATAGTTATTTCTCTTATTCATGTAAAACTATCAATCCTAATCTCTAATGTCTTTGTTGATATCACCTCTTCCAATGAGGTTGTTAAAGTCTCTTAAGCATCAATGTAAATGCTTCAAATATATTAAATTGTAGAGTCAAAAATTGCATACTCCTTTTGCAATTTAGCCTACACTTTTGTAACCACTTTAGTGTCCATTCCCCTAGCATTTGTGTAGGCCCATTTTAGCCCTTGCATCATCATTTTCCCTCTTCGGATGCTCAAGGTCCTTTTCAACAATTATTTTCCAGTGTCATTTTTTCATTAACTGTGTGTTGCCTTTGCCACCTATCATTTTTTAGTGGTATTTGTTTGGACACTAGCACATTGTGCATGCATCCCACGACATTGTAACGTTGTGGCTTGACATTTTAATGGGTTTACTTTTATCTAATGTAAAGTTGTAATTTAAAATAATTTTATTTTATTTAAATTAAATTAAAATTTTTTATAAGTTGATTTATTGTTGTTTGGATTTTATCTATAAGTGTACATTGAATATAGTTGGTATTTTTCATGTTCTATTTTGACTTTTATAGAAGTCGATGATGAGGTTCTTCTTCGAGGAGATGACTTGGAGGTTTGTAGTCTAACTAAGCTATTTGAGGAGATAAGGCTTCACAAAACTCTTAGCTTCTTGATTAAGATTCACAATAGAATTGACATTAAATGAATCTTGAAAATTATTAGCATTTTTTTACTCCCAATCCATTAGATTGTTGGTATCATGAATGTTATTAAAATTAATTCCTTCATTCATCCATTGTGGTTTTATTGCATTGTGCAATTTTGTGTGTAATGTAGGTGGGATAATTGTAATCAATATTTTTATTTTTAGTTCTTCTAGTAGAAACACTTGACCATTAATGTGCAATAGGACCACAGGATGTTAATATCACAAAGTTAGAAACACAACTACAAGAGGCCCCACAAAAGGACTATTATTTGCAATATGTCTTACAAAATTATTATTTTTTAAATTAAAATTTATAACAAAAGATTAAATGGAGATCTTTGGGAAGTTACTCTTAGCTATATTATAACTAAAGTTATAATAAATAGAATGTTGTTTTACTTTAACCTTTGTAACAAGTGTGTGTGTGTGTGTGTGTGTGTGTGTGTGTGTGTGTGTGTGTGTGTGTGTGTGTGTGTGTGTGTGTGTGTGTGTGACAATAATATCACATAGTTTATAATAAATATATGGACAAATCTCATGGAGGGGACCATTATGATCCTATGAAGTTAATATTTTTTAAATATAAATTTATATAATGAGACCAACTTGACATCTTCAACATGACACTTTTAAGTGGTGTCCATGGGATCATGTTTTCATATTTATGTTACAAGTGGTTTGGTGAAATTGATCTCTTATAAGTTAAATCGCAGCAAAATTTCAATTTGTGTTCTATGTCCAATGACTTTTGTTTAAGTGTATTACAACATTCTAAAACTAATTAAATTGAATGATTTAATTAATATCAATGATACCAAATGCTTATGGGGCTATATAATTATAATTCAAAATAAGCAGACGTGTTAGGGTTTTCAGATTGGATCTAATCAATGATATATAAAAATTTAGGTTTATATTTTGTTGTGATAATGTCGGGTGTTGAAAATTATCATATGACTTTTTTTATAGATTTGTTGCAGCCAAGATTGAGGTAGCTTATATTAATATTAATAAAATATTTACATCGGGGAGTACAATGGCCGACCATATACATTTTAGAAAGGCCCAAGACATCTAAAATGGTTGTCATAGCCAAAATTATCCTATGACATCTTGATCATAGTTTTCGAGTTGAAGCAAACACTAAATGTTGTAGTTGAAGATATTACTCTTTTATTATTGTTATTTTTGGTCGGTAACATATAATTTTATTATTAATAATAATAAGAGTTTACATAATAAAAGACTGCCCGTGTTGGCATTTTCATAAAAAAGAAAAGCTCCCAACTGTCACTACAACACCCCAAAAAACTACCCCTGCAAACCAAAAAAAACTCCATTTACACCTATCACACATATCTTTTCATCTTGGTCATCCATAAACAACTAACCCCCCCCCAACCAATTCGAACAAAAAGATAAAGATCATACATATAGCTTGTGCTACTATAAATAAGTCCTAACCATATCTAAGCTAACATTTCAAATATGAAAGACTACGAGACGACTCCAAAAAACTTGCATTCTAGAACTTTATTCTTGCTGAGATCGAGTCACAAATCCGGTTTGGGGTCAGTGAGGCACAAACTGTGGAAAGGCCAGCATCGCATCATTACTCTCATATTCACAATGTCTTATTCATGTCTCCAATTCCTCTCATTCAAATAAAACATTCACTTTATAATCCTCCTGGTCAATTTTCCCCATCTAGAAAATAAAAGGAGTTATTACAAACTCCATGGCTTCATCCCCATCTGCAATGCATTCAGAAATGTCAGCTACCACTCCCGAAACTGCCCAATTCCAGAATCGAGTCCAAGCCCAATAGAAAATATTCCTCAAACAATGAAGTGGCTACCCACCGCACAACTTCTACCTTTTCTCCAATTTCTAAACCCCATGTAATCACCATAGAAATTACATCTAAATTCATCCTCCATCATCATTTGTGTTCTTGAAACTTATATCCAAAAACTCCCCAAACTATGTCTATCATCTTCTCCATTTTGATCTTCAAAAGCTCATTCAATCTTTCTCGCTTCACAGGGCCTAAGAAACCCTTTTGTTACTTCTTTGTTAACACAGTGAATTTTTCTTCCATCTTAACCCTCTCCCACCTCAACTTTACCATCAACTGCTCATAAATGGAGGAAATGGTATCTCGACTAGCCAAAGCCACTTATAATAAATAGCTCTATTCAATTGAAAAAGTATGAAATAATTATTGACGAGACTGTTGTTGCCAAAACAAAACTTTAACATGCTTTCAAAAATCATATCGCACCACAATCTCTTTAAGATCTAAATCATTGTGTCAATTCACACACTTCAAAAACCATTAACTTATCTCTCACCCTCCTATTCATAATTTCAAAAGACAACTAGCATCACTCTCCATACAGAACATTTAATACACCAAACTCATCCCTCTTAAAGTCGTGATTAAAATACACTCACTGCCATCGACTTAAATGGAGATCAAATAAATAAGATAATGGTTAACTACCCACCTCCCTGCCTTAATAATTTTAAATTTTCAAAATTTAAAACTAGCCATTATCCCTAAAGTTTTCAATCCTCAACTCTTCTACATTTTCAAATGATAAGGCCCATTTTGAAAGTGAGTCGGCTTCCAAATCTCCTTCCCTACACGCATGAAAAACTTTAAATCCTGCAACTGCATCAAATTTTCATGTATTGCATCAATGACAAGTTGCAAATGTCATGCCAACGTTTGTCCCTTCTCAATGGCTTGGACTATGATTAGTGAATCACCTTCTAAGTGAATCTGTGAAAACTCCAAAGACCTTCCCACCTTGACTTGTAGCAGGGTTTCATTACCTTTGGCAATATTGTTAGTCCCCGAAGGTAATTTATGTGCACCAATTACTAAGGTTTCTCCTTCATGGTTTTGAATAATGATTCCTGCTCCTGAAGGCCCTGTGTTGTCGCTTGCAGCACCATCAAAATTTATTTTAACCCAACCATAGTTAGTCTTGCCCCACCTTATTTATTTCCTCTCAATCTTCTTCACTGTACCAACCACTATACGCACATTAGTCTTTATTCTAATATCTGAATAGCTTGCCTAAATTCTCTGTTCTACCATGGTGAAAGGAATATGTGACTGACATCTTATTGTTGCTTCTCCCACAACCTACTCAATCATATGGTTAATCTTATATTTAATTATTTCAATAGTTTCGTGTTTATCCTGGAAAATTCTCCTTTTCCTTTCCTTCCATAATTTCTAAACTATTATCAAGGGGCTAATTGTCCATACACGTGAGAACAAAGATTTCTTAAAAAAAAGTAGGCTAGCTGTATAAAAATAAAAATAAATAAATAAATAATTTATTAAAAAAAAAAAAACTACCTTTAAAGTATTCTGCAGGGGGCCATACCATCCTAGATTTAACTTAACCATGTTCTAGCATTTTGAAGCCATTTTAAACTTCAATAACAAATGATCCACTTCATCTTCTTCTTCTTCACACAAAGCAAATCTGGTACGCCCCTGAATTCCAAAACATTTCCCTCTTTCTCATGTTAAAATTATACCCTTGACTGCAAGCAAAGCAAAGGAGCTCACCTTTAAAAGCCAGTATTTAACCCAAAAAAGTATAATTGGCCACCTTTCAGCCTCTTTATCTTGTTCCAATATTTGATAACCAAACTTCGCAGAGTAACTCCACTCTTAGCTACACACCACACTATTTTTCCATCCTTTTGTGTGATTACAAGTGTCCTATCTTGAAAGACAAATTTCATAAGTTGCATTTTCCAATCATTTAAACCTAAACCTTCCAAGCTCCTCCACTTCCATTCCTAGCCAAATTGAGTAGTTTACACCTCCATATAATCACACACTTTCTCCCCCCAAGTTGGAGAAACAAATTTCTGAGATCATCTAGTGCTGTAGAAAATTTTAAGGCTAGCAATCCACGCCAAGAATCATCCCAAAAACTAGCTCGTTGTACGTTGCCAATTTGCGATGAAAGATTATTAGTAATAAGAGATCTACATTCAACTATGAAGTTCTAAATCACAAAACCTTTAGGCGGATTTCTAACTGTCAAAATCCTGCTATATTCAAGACTATCCAAGTATTTTGCCTTTATCACCTTCACCCATAATAAGTATGGGTTCAAGTACATGATTCAGACTAGCTTAGCTCCCAATGCTTCATTCGTCAAATGTCAGTCTCTAATGCCAACACCTCTAATGTCCTTCACTTTGTAGATTTTTTTCCAGCTAGGTGCAGATTCTTATCTTTCGCATTAGCCCCATTCTAGAAGAATTTTTGCATCCTTTGTTCAATGATTTTAAGCACCTTCTTAGGTATTTTTGGGCACATCATTGAGAAAAATGAAATAGCAGAGATGACTGATTTGAGCATAAGAATCCTCCCTGCCGATGTGAGCCATCTGCTCTTCCAGCCATACATGTGCTTGATACAGTTGCCTATGAGGTCTTTCCACAAGTTAGACTTACAACATCCCCCAAAGAGTGAAATACCAAGATATTTACTTGGAAGACAATCAGTTCTCATCCCTAAAATATTGCATATATCTCATTGTTTATGAATGTTGGTGTTAAAAATAAATATACTCCATATTTATGCCAATTAACACATTGTCCCAAGGCATTACTATACTTATCAATTATGGCCTTAATAACCCCAACTTCCCTCAAAGAAGCTTCCCTAGCTAAATAAGTGTCATCTGCAAGCTGCAGATGTGAAATAGGATCTAATCCCTCAGCTACCTTGATGCCTTTCCATTGGCCCAGCCTTTTATTTTTAGAAATCAGCCGCTCTATGGCTTCCACCATGATTATGAATAAAAAAGGTGATAAGGGATCCCCTTGTTTGATGTCATTATTAGACTCAAAGAATCCATGAGGGATGCCATTCACAAGCACTAAAAATCTAGGAGAGTTAATGCAACTTTCTATCCATTTCACCCAATCCATGCAAAAACCAAAATTCTCAAGCACGTTTAGAAGGAATCTCTTATTAACTTCATCATAAGCCTTTCTAATATCTAATTTAATCATCATTTTCTTTGTTTTTGTTGTCCTAGCCGAATGAATTGCTTCATGGGCAATAATGACCAATTCATAGATGGATATATTCAGATAAAACCCACTCACTTCACTTGAAATGACTGAATCTAAAACATTTTTTAATTGGTTTTCTATCACTTTGATGATTAGTTTGTAGATTGTGTTACATAAAGAGATCGGTTTGTGATCACTTAAAGAAATCCTATCCTCCTTTGGAATGAGAGAAATGAAATTGTTATTGAAGTCTCTAAGAACAAAACCACCAATCTGAGACTCTTCTACCACCTCCCATATATCTACACCAAGAATGTCCCAAAATCTTTGAAAAAAGATGGTTGGAAATCCATCCAGACCCAGGGCTTCCTCCCCACCCATATCAAGAAATGCACTTTTAACCTCTTTTATGGAAATGGTCCTCATCTGAATAGTGTTCTAAGCATCAAAAATACATCTTGGGATGACCTCCAATAGTTCTAAATCAGTTTTCAATCTTAAAGGATCCCTAAGGAAGATCTCTTAAAAATATCTCACTGCCTGATTGTTTATTTCAGCGAGGGTTTGTAGCACTACACCGTTCGGGCCAGAAATTGAGTAAATCTTGTTGGAAGACCTTTTAACTTTGACTGAGTTATAAAAAAATTAGTGTTTCTATCACCCTCCTTAAGCCAAATTTTAGAAGGTTTTTGTCGCCAGTAAGTGTCTTCTCTGGCCATAAGTTTTGAATATTGTTTGTTTAAACTTTTTTTCTGTCTGATACTCCTCCCCCATTCCTCTCTCCATAACTATTCAATGTAAAGCAACCAAATCACTTTTAATCCTGAAATTCTCAATGAATATATTTTTAAAGGCTTCCCTATTCCAAACCTTTAACTGACTGCTCTTTAATGAACTATGACTTTTTAAAGAAAACAAAATATTTTAAATTACCTGGTCTAACAGGTGCCAAAGACCACCACTCTGTGATTTTATCTTTAAGGTCTTCATGTCGCAACCACATTAGCTCAAATTTGAAAGGATCCTTATATGGGGCCATCTCCTCATGAATTCACACACTAACTGGGTAATGATCTGGCCAAGAGATGGGTAGGACTTCAACAATGCAAGTCCAATATGTTTCTTCCCAATCTCCAGCAATCAGAAATCTGTCAAGTTTCTTTGTGATATTAAGGAAACCTCTCATTCTATTGGTCCAAGTGTACTGCACATTCCTCGTCTCAAGCTCAATTAAACCATTATCTATTATAAAATCTGAAAAATCCTTTTGGGCCTGGCCAGCCCATCCTTTTCCACCCAATTTCTTAGTTGGGCTGAAAATAGCATTAAAGTCACCACCTAAGATAAACATGTCATATGGATTATTCTTGATAATATTTGTCAAATCTTTCCAAAGGCCTCTTTTCAAAACAAGACTATTAGGACCATAAATATTAAAAGCATTAGATCTTGTAAATAATTTCTTGGAATCAAATCTCTAACCATCGCCAATTTCTATCTTGTCTTCTAATATGCACCTCAACTGTAGCCTCAGAAAACAACACTCCTAGACCCCCAGAACTGCCAACCGACACATAAAACCATCATTTCCATCTACTAAAACACCTCTTGAAAGCATCAATCTCAACACCACTCAATTTTGTTTCCTATAAAAATACTACATCTCATTTCACCTGATCAAAGCAAATTTTGATCAGGCGAATCTTGTTAGGGGCATTGCTTACATTCTATGAGAGAATCTTCATGGTGGTCAGGAATGGGCATATCCCTTTCCCGGCCTCAATAGCTTGCTCTGATCATTTGCATTACCAGCCAAAGCTAACTTCATTCTGGTGCTTCTAACCCCCCTTTTTTCTTCTCCCCAATGCATGGTTTAGTTTGCAAAGAGGGAGTTTGTTCGATGGCCCGTTCTTATAAAATTATTGGGTTATCCATAAGACCCAAATCATCCTCCCCTCCCATATCATATTGAGAAAAATAGTCAAAATCAGAATCATCTATGTTTCCACTACTGTCTTTAACACCTTCAAAAGAACTTTCCAGATTGTGAATAGGTGAAGTTTTAACATCTTTGAAGGCTGAGTCATCTGTGTTTTCACCCAATCTAAATATTTCATCCAACCCACTATATTTTACTACAACATTTGTAGTAAAGGGACCATCTACATTTTCCACTTTTGGCTTTTCCACTCTACCCATTAAAAGGTGCTCCTTGTTTCTAAGTGGATCATGAACTGACACAGTTGGTCGGTTAATATCCATGAGTTCCCCGTGCCCACCTTGCATGATTTGAGGAATGAAAAGGACTCGCAACACATTCTCGAATTGAGTATAAAGCAACAGACTCATACTTCCATTTTGGGAGTCATCTTTGTCCTTCTGAATATGTTCCCTTACAGTTTCCCACTTTTTATATTGGCGTTGAGGTCATTGCCATCGATATTAACCTGCTCCTCCTCTTCTTGGACAGATTTAGACTCCTCAAATTCAGTGGAACTATTACCATAATCTTTCTCAAAGACAAGATCAATTTATTTCTTATTTTTTTCTACCCAAAAACTCTTCCTATTTTGAATCTCGTCGAAACTCTGAAAATTGTCTGTAGATTCCCCCAAAATTTGAAGCTCCAAAGACTACTCACACTTATTTTGTTTTTAAAGTTTGATGATCATATCGGTTAATCAATCTCGATCCAATATTTTCCCTTTCTCAGTCTATGTCTCATTTTGCATAGCACCATCATCCTCTTGTGCTTCTAGGAGATCATCACATTTGTCCACTTCAATCCTCTGCCTCTATAACCTTCTCTTATTCTAATCTCAATAATCTTTGGGAGAGGGTTAACCTCTTGCCATAAAATCAGAATCCTTGGATAAATGGTGAAATCATTCTTATATAATACTTCCTCAGATTTGATGAAAGAACCAATCTTATTTCCATTAAAACTCAGTGTTTCCTTCTCCCAATATTCATGGGGTAGGTTTGGCAACTTAACCCAGATTAGAATTTCCTTCAATTTCTCAGTCATAGGATTGAAGTTTTGTGACCAATCCACAATATAGAGACCTTCTCCATTTATCAAGAAAGGGACACTATTAAAAATCTAGTCCTTATTCTTAACTGAGGAACAAATCACCAGAACAAACCCATTTGCCAAAGTTTTAAAGACACAGTCCTTACTCCAATGGGCGTCACACCATTTTCTAATTTTACTGAAAGAGGGCCATGGCCCAGACCATTTCATGAAAAATAATTGTCTTTCATTATTATCGGTTAGTAGAGGAATAACTAGTGCATGATCCACATTTGTGTTTACCTGTTGAGATTTATCATCCGCCTTTGCAGATGATTTGGGTCCCCAGAATTTTCTCTCTATTCTTCAAAAGTCGAAACCCTCATCTATCTATAGTTATCCATCCACATGATTTGGCCTTCGGTTGAAGGAATTTGGTTTCCATCCACCATTGTTAGCTTCAAAAAATCTATTTTCAAAGCTTGTCAGAGCCTTCCATGCATTCCCATGTCTTGCATTTGATCTATTATTGAAATTGGTTTGTGACCTCCTATTGAAAGGCCAATTGAATCTCGTCTGACCATTGTAGCGCAACCCCTGAAGTCTACAAAACCCTAGCCTCTCTCATCGTTGTTGGTTTTCCATTACCACATTATTTATTATTATTATTATTTTATGTCACAGGTGTAGCTTTTATAGTTTTCAACCATGATACATGAACGCCGTTAAATATTTCTACTATTGTCAGAATTTTATTCCATTCTAATTTCAAATTCAATTTCAATGCATGGATAGGACACATTTTACAATTAATAATGTTTTAATTTATATAAAACATAAATGAGTTCATTTGAAACATAGGTGCATGAAATAACATAAACAGTATCTAAGGTTAAACATGGAGCATCATAACTTCCTTCTGAAAGGTGGATCTCCTACTATCAACCATGGTTATAAATTCTTCTGGCTTCTCTAACTTGTTTATTCAAAGAGAGTAGATCTGTGCATAGTTGATTAGACACTCACTATCAATAGAACACTACATTACATAATGACACTCTTTACACCTCTCTTAAGATATTCTTATGGCTTCTCTAAATTGTTTGTTTGAACTGGATATATGTATGTATAATATATTAGACAATGTCCTCAAAAGTAAGAACCCTTGTTAGGTGCTCATTTTTAGCCCCATTTTAGCATATATGGCTACCCACATTGATTGCATGTCCTTCTAGCCCTTTTGCATCCTTCAAATCAACATTATTTGTTCAAAACTCAAGAATGGATCTAACTTCTATGCATGATTTTCTATTTCTCATTCAATCACATAATTCATCTTGCATCTAGGTCCTTTTACATGCATTTTACATCTTGAGAGTTTCCCTAATTTCTCGACAAACTAAGGATTTCAGATCCTCCTCTTAGCACGCAACCCTAGGTCCCAGGATAACTTTGAGAAAGTTTGTCTGCACGAAGATGACTTAGGTCGACCTTGTCCTAGGGTACTACTTTTTAGCAGGCTTCGAGCCTGATGCGGGGTTGTTTCTCCTAGATGCTTAATCGGGGTGGACCTTGCAAAATCTGGGCCCCAAAATATGTATAAAAAGAGACCCATCCCTCTCATTTTCACATCCATTACATACCTACAATTCAAGATAAATTTTCATGCAAGTAAGCTATTGTGAATTCAAGAGGTCAAAGCGAACATCCATTTCAAGGCATCCAAGCTCATCAAGCATTCAAGTGCAGTGAAGCCATCAATTATGCAAGTCTTCATTTCCATCATGCATTGAAGGCATTAGCTTCCATAGATCTAGATTCTTTCCCTTATTTGAGGATAAGCAAAGGAGTTTTCAATCAAGGGAGGGGATCTACAATCATCTATCAAGTCTTCTTCTTCTCTTTCTTCCTCAATTCGACATTGTGGCAAACTACGACATTCCTCATTCAAGGGTTTGTTTTCTTCAATTCATATTGGGTTTTTGTGGAGTCCAAGCTATTGCATCAACACTTGTGATCATCTCCAAAGAATCATTGCATCATTGAGGTATAAGGTGATTTATGTTTCAGATCTAGATTACATTTCATCTTTCCTTATGTAATTTCATTTCAATTTCAAGGTTAATTTCTATACAGGGGCTTGACCAAGGAAATCCCCTTTCCACAACAATTTCCCCTTCTTTCTTGCATGCAAGAAGAGGTGATGCAATATCATATCTATATTTTCAGAGTTGCAGAACCAGTGACTGATCCTCTACAGAATTTGTCAGATTTTAAGTCTCCAAGACAAGGCCAAATTTATAGGACAAGGCCAACTTGATTCAGAATTCCTAAGGATCTATAAATTTCATAATCAGGAGATACATGCATTAGGGTTTCAGATCCAGAACGGTTCCCGATTCTGACAGGTTTGCGACAGTCATTTCCTGATTTGAAGTTTGTTCCTCCTCTCCTAGCTTTCAATGTGAGTTCATTCTTCTTCTTTTCATCTTTAATTTACTTTTATTCATTAGATCTTATATCATATCTTGCTATAAATCATTTCCTTTTTCATAACATAAGTCTCTTTCATACATATGCATATCATAATTGCACCCTTATTCCATAAGGAATACCCAAATCCCCCATTTACCCAGATCTTGCATTAGCACCCTTTCATCCTTTTTGGGTTGTGCTAATCAGACTTGTTTAAGGGTGGGCTTGTATTCAAATGCACAATATGATTTGGTGAGTGATCTACATTTTAGCATTGCTCACCATTTTATATTGTACAAACACTAACTTTGCAAGATATAAAATACTTTCATTTTATCAATTTGAGGTTCAACTTATCTCATATAAAACATCATATTATAAAATAATAATATCTAAGATATTGAGAGGAGAGTTATTTCTCTTATTTATGTATAAACTATCAATTCTAATGCATTTTCTAATACCACCTTTTCTAATGAGGTTGTAAAAAATTTGTAAGCATCAATGTAAATGCGTCAAATATATAATAAGTTGAACTCTCTATCATAAAATTTTATTTGTTTTTCCAATAGATTTGAAATAGAATATTGGTAATATAAGAAAAAGTATTTTAAAATTTGTAGATTAAATATAAAATTATAAATTGTAGACACTTAAAATTGTCCTCACTTAATTTAATAAATATTTGTATTTAGTTAGTTATTTAATCATATTGCCTCTATGGATTAAATAGATATTTATTATTTATTTGATTAATTCATAAGCCCCTTCCTCTATTCTTTAAATAAATATTTTTATTTATTTAATTAATTAATTAGTCATTTATCTCCCATATTTAAGTAAATATTTATTTAATTAATTATGTAATTCCCATGACCTGCTAATGGGTGTCACCGGGTTGATCTAGTTTCTCAGAAGATCAGAGGTAGTGAGTGGGTAAAACTGGAGGAGGAATGACTCAAAGTGAATTTATACGGGGCATCGAAAGACAATCCAAGGTCATCTGGGGTAGATTTGTAGCAAGGGATAGTTCGGGGAATATAGTGGCATTAGGAGCCAAAAAGCTTCAACATGGGACAAACAATGAAGCAAAGGTGTGTGCAGCTCTACAAGTAGTGTGTATGAAAAAGAAGCAATCGACAGAGAAATTTCACCTTGGGGGAAACTTGATGATTATAGTTAATTCCTTGATAAAAGGGGAAGGGAAGCATTGGCATGCCACTTGAATAAATATATTAAATCAACTTGTAAAATTTTAAATACCTTTAAAGAATTTAAATTCACTCACATCCTTTGAGTTGGTAATGAGGTGGCAAATATATTGTCCAAAATTGGTGATGGATTCAAGGAAGGAATGATGGAGGAGTATTGGGAGGACATCAAAGATTCGGATTTGGGGGAAGAGATTTACCATATGCAACCAAAGCATTCTTGACACCATTTCGATGCATGTTATCGAGACGATGAGATCAGTGTGGGGTGAGTATTTTAAATGGGAAACATTTCATTCATGAGGCATGTCGTGAAGTAAGGAGAAAAAAACTAAGGGAAAGAAAGGTAAAATTATCTGGTGCGATAGAAGAAGAAAGGAGGTCAGGTTTAGTCTTATTAAATTCAAGAAATAGCTTGCATTTTTGGGGAGAATGTCAAAGAGAGGTTATAGGGTGTTCCAAGATTCAAGAACCATTTTTTGTCAAGAAGAGGTGGTGACCAACAATTGTCACAAGAAAGGTCGAAAGTTTAAGAAGGGGACTTATAGATTAATGGTCCAGTGAAGTCTTAGAAGGCAAAAAAATGAAAAAAACTTGTTGGGTGTGAGTTTGTTTGCTTCTAAATCAATTTCTATTTTTTTCTAGCATCCTGTATATGTAAATCTTGAGTAGTATTACTCTATGTTGGTGGGAAAGTCCATTTCAACGGTCATTTTGGATATTTGTTTTTGTAAACATTTTTGTAGTAAAGAAAGTGTGCAGGAAAACCCCTAATAGCCTGAGTTTGTATATTTTTGGGTTGTGACTGAGATTTTGTTCATATTATCTTACCGTTGTTGTCAAATGGTTGGTGTGGTTAGTTGATATTGTAGTATGATGTGTAGAACATGGTATCCGGGCGGTTGAAGGGGTGAATTATATGATGATGTCGTAAACTCTTTTTCTTAAAATTAATACATATACTTATTATTACTGACCTAAATTTTTTATCTAATTCCAACCACATTTTATACTATTAATTAAATAGATACTTTTATTTATTTAATTGATTAATTATCTTTTTCCTCTCACATCTCCCAACATGTTTAAATTCAACGCATCTTGTAATGTATTGCCGAAAGTCAACAACTCTTACCTACCACTTAATCTCATTCCTTCATATAAATTAACCTCTTATTCTCACCTCTTCATTCCTCTTAACCTCTTAATATTCACCCTTGATTCTCTTGAGGAGTTCTATAAAAGAACATATTTATTTATCATTTAAACCCCTAACATCCTAATGCCATCAACTACATTTGCGATCTTAGAGAACTTTTGCTTACTTGTGATCTTGCTACCATATCTCCATATCATTGTCTCTGCATCAACATTAATGAACCAGAGTTCATTCTTTCAATGTCATCTTGTACATGTGCTAAATAGTTGAGAGAAAATATCATTCAATACAAGATCCTTGAAGAATAGGTGAATGGTGGAGTCAACCATTTCATAAATGTGGTTGTATATTTTATTTATTTATTGTAGTTCATTCACGGAGAATAGCTTTATTAACATATTGTTGAATTTATTTTGTAGATCTTAGACTTGTGGTTGGATTAATCAAAATTACAAACAGTTGATCAAATTTATTGTTATCATTTTTCCACGCTTGATGGGGCTCTAGTCCCATGTTGCTAATCATTTTTGTAAAATTTTAATTTTAAAAAGCTACAAGTTTTGAATTGGCACATTTGTTTATGCTCAATGTGGATGGATTTTCTATTTTCTACATATTAGCATTTTCACCTACAAATCAACACCTCCCCTTGTAGATCAACGCCTCCACTTAGGTTTGGTAACTTGTGTTTCTATATTTATTTATTTATGCTTTTCATTAGCTTTCTGGTTATTTTGGGTTTCTTTTTTTTTTAATCTTTTATTTTGCATGTCCAACTTTCTGTTTAGTAAGATTAACTTTCTATTTTTCAATTCTCACAAGTTGTTTTTGGAAATTTCTATAGACCAACACCTCCATTTTTCAATCAGTGCCTCTGTTGATTGGAATCTCAACGTGTAAATTGGTGTCTCTACTTCTGAGAAACAAAACAAAAATATGACATATCTAGGGTTGCAAGGCTTAAAATTAATATATGTATATGATTTATAGCATATATCAAACTTGAATTTCTAAAGCTTAATAAACAAGTTTCTTGCATGTTTGGTGAACTTTCACACTTTGTGTTTAGGTTAGAACCTAAGGTGTTGCAAAAGTATCTCCCCCCTTACCTTTGTGGACCTTGGGTTTAAGAGAAATCATAATACCCTCTTTTTATTTTTAGAGTGTCCACCTTTGGAGAAGTGATCACTCCAAGGGGAACAAATTGAAGTGACATTTCCTTTGGGCAGTTATATAAAAAGAGAAAAACCACAAGCCAGAGCTCAAACCTGTGATTACTTGTTGAGATGTCAATTAATAGGGAACCTACGGGACTTGAAAAGGTTTACTAGAGACTTAACTATCTCATTCCCAAATGTGTGTATGTAGGTGCCCCTGAATTAAGACTAGATACATTATTATAGTAGCTATCCCATTTGATTGAGTGTTTTGGGAAAATTTTGGCACAAAGGATGTGCATCGTGTTGGAAACACTAAGAGGGGGGGGGGGGTGAATCAGTGTTTAGCTATTTGTTCAAATTCAGCAACTTAAACATAAATCAAATATACATCCAATGAAGCATAACACAAGATCACATAATACTTGATATGATTACAGGGAAACCTTGATTAGAGGAAAACCCCGGTGGGAATTAGTACCCACAAATATTGTCCTAGTTATAATGAACCTGTTAAAGTTCCTTTGCCCTGTTAGAAGCAGTCTTTAAAATATGAGTACAATGACCTGGTTAAGGGTCTGACCCTATTAGGAGTCTTTTACAATTAAACCTGTTAGGGTTGAGGACTCACTGTCCAAGAGCTCACTGCTCAAAGAGGAAGAAGGCTACAACCTCCTGAGAATAGATATACACTATATCCAAAGATGAACTGATGTACATGACACAGATGTCTGATCAGTTACAGTTATGTGCATATGCTTTTAACTTCTTTAAGTGCTCTATCTCATACTGATATCTTCATACTACTCTTCTATACATCTTCTTTAACTTATTCGATGACACTTCAAATGTATCTTTGCATTACATATATATATCTTTACGCCTGAGTAGACGCGACTCAAAACAAGACCATAGTCGGCCCAAAAACATAATACACAATGCTTCCAAACAAATTGGCTTAAGTGTGTTTACAAAAATGTTTAATACATACTTACAAACTTATTACCATAGGCTCTTAGCCTTTACATAACAAAATATTATACACTAATCAAGACAATGAAGTCGGCTTCATACTCTGTATTCTGGACTTCTGGTGAACTTGTTTGTACTATCATTCTATACAATGTGTGTATAGGGTAAGCATAATAACATAACATAGAGCTTAAGTTTGAATGCGCATATCCTTAGGTGATCGTACGCACGTGCGCTGATGCCCTGATCGACTGCAAGTCACTATTCTATTCTGTCTTCTATACTTAGTCAATTTTCCACTTCATAGTTTACTGTGAAAACTTCATATGACTTTGTTGCCATAATGACAACACAAAGTAAGCCATATACTCCCTGGGAGTCAACTTTCCAACAATCTCCCCCTTTGTCATTAATGGGGACAAAGGAATGTGGCCAAGTTACTCAAAATTGACTAACACCCAAAAATTGTATATCATTATACTTTATAATGTACACTACATATTCTTTGCATATACATACACTTCTCCTCACACATTCATTACTCCCCCTTTGACACTAATGACAAGGGTGACAAAATTGTAAGTCTCTAGATACTTACTCCATATATACATCTGGATATACAACTTGAAGATTCTTTTATCTCCTGTTGCCAAAATGCCTTCATTGCATCAACTGTCTGGAGATGGGTGCATAGAGCATAGGTGAGTTTCTCCATTTTCATCAGGTCCATGCAGGGACCTTGATCATAAGTGACAATGGTAGCATCAATTTGTTTGATGTTCTCATCCAAAACTGCTAAGGAGGGTGCAAGTGCATTTATCAGCTGTGTCTGCCTGATCCTTATCTTATTTATCTCCATTTTTGCTTTTTCTATCTTGTTCAGTTGACCTTGGTAGATATTGTTGCAGATGTTTATGTCTTGTGTGGATGTCTCAACTAATTTTCTGACATTGTCAACCAATATATCTGCTTCCTCTATCTTCTTGATATGTTCAGTGGTCAATTTTACCCTGTCCATGCAGTTGGCTATTACATTTCTGCCTTTAGCTGCCAACTCTTTCAACATAGACTAACCAATCTTCAAAGACTTCAGATCTAAGGAAAAATTCTTGATTAGTTCATTCAACCTTTCATTTTTATACTCATCTTCTGCAATTCTTGTGGATGAGTCTACTAAGCTTGTAAAGTGTGCTTTGAAGCTTGTTAGTATGCTGTCTACATCATCAACTGATTGAATTTTTGCTACTTTCTTATCCGTAGGCACTAGATCATTCAAAATGTTTACTGATTCTAGGAATAGAGGATTTCTCATAACCTATTTTTCTTTGGCCTTTTCCATGGCTAGGACACTAATCTTGATCAAGTCTTCTTCTCCCCAAGCATCCAAACTTGCTGAGTCAGGAGTTAAACTTGACAACAATGAGGTAGATAGTTGAATGGACGGTGTGAATATGGTATTCTGACTAGTATCCATGCATTAACTTTTAACTGGGATCTCCATAGCTGGTATCTCATTGGTTTGATTATCTTGCTCTTTGTTCAATTCTATTGAATCATTTGAGGGGACTTCATCTTGCTGTAAGGATGTGTCATCAGTGCATACCTTCTTTGTCTCTTCCGAGTTTACAAATACTTTTTCAACTTTATCCATGTCATTATCAGAAGCGGTCATAGATATCTTGATATCACCAATCACTATAGTATCCCCCAAATCTTTTGCTGTATCAGAGGCTATTGAGACTGAGGACGCTGAAACTTGTGGACCTGTCTTAGGTGCATTCTGAATTACTGGTTCTGCAACCTATTTAGGAGGAACTGGAGTTGAATTAACTATAGGCATCATTGATGGATACATATGTCTATCCAAAAATACTCACTCAAATGCCTTATGAGTCTCTTCACCGACCAGATCATACTCCTTGTTCATGATATGAAGAATTCTTGTTTTGGTTCTTAGGTGCGGCTTTACTAAATCTAACAAAATGACCTTCTCATCATGCGAGAACACCGGGAGAAGACTATCCAATGTTTCTTCTCTTATCCTCATATCCTCTTCAATTGATTGCCTCTTCAACATATCAAGTATATTCCATACCTTATCTGGTATGACAGTCTTAAGTTCCAATACAGTCCTCTTGAACTTAATCATATGAGAGATGATCATAGAATGAATCTCTTGATATTTTTCATATATATTTTTGAGAGACTCTAGTCTTCCTTCATTGACAATTTTGTTCCTTAAGACATTAAGACCAGGTCTGAAACCTACCTCAGGAGGAGCTTGAGTATTCTTTACCTTTCTCCTTGTAGTTCTTGATGATGGATGATTAGTGGGCGCTTGCTTCCTTCCTCTAGACTTCTTGCTAGGTACTGATGGTGGAGATGCATCTAGATCGATGGTGGTTGGTGGCACAGATGTATCTTCATTTGATTTATTGTTCTTCTTATTGGGCATATCATCAGTCTTTTCAATTTTTACTTCAGTGGGAGTCTTCTCAAGTTCTTTATCTATCTTAGCTTCTCTAGCATTGTCAAGATCTTCTTGAGTAACACCATGAACTTTTAGGATATTTGAGGTAATCCTAGATGCCTTCCTTTTGTTCTCGGCACTGTATAGGATAGAATCAACTTGGTTTGTCTTTTCCCTGTACGTGCCCCATCTAGGTTCATTGGGATCTTTGGGCGCAGATAGGAGAACTTGTGCATAGCCTTCTTAAACATGTTCTTCGACTTCATAACCAAGATGGTGAATCCATTTCATCCTAGGCTCAACTGCCTCCATACAAGTACAATCAGTCTCCACCATGAAGCATATGGTGTCTTTGTACTTCTCAACTATTTTCTCAGGTATCCTAAATCTCTTCTGCATCTTGATTCTGAAAGTCTTGATGTCTATATCCATAGAATCTTTCACACTACTCTCTGATGTAGCTTTAAGTGAAATCTGTGACATAGTGGGTTTGCTTCTGTCTAGGTAGAGATTTGCAACCTTTCCTACTACATGGAAGTAAAGATATATGATCAGTGACCCAAACCTGAATATATTGCTCTTGTTATTCTTGATAGCTCGGATGTTGTCAATTAATTGAGCGCGCAATATCTCACATAGGTTGTACTGAGTATTGTCTTTCACCATTTTTATTGTTGCTAAGATAGTGGTTGTAGATACACTGTTTAGTCTACTTGCATGCTGGAATTTATAACCTAGTATCATGGTAACTAGCTTAATGTCATCTTCCTTGATGGGATCAACCGTCATACCGTGCCTATCACTCCTTGACAAGCATGCTTGCTCAACCTATTTCTTAACATCTTTACCAGTTGGAAGAACTGGTCCAGTCTTGGGTAGTCCAGTCATCTCATGAATTAGATCAGCAGTGATGCAGACAAAAACTTCACCAATCTAGCAGAGGTCATCATGTATTCTACTCAATAAGATTTTAACCCATTCTGGCTTGTAGAACTTGTGCGCATTGGAATACTCAAAGATAGGGTTATCAGTGAGATGCGCGTATTCATTCTTGATTGTATAATCTAGTTTCATCATAGAACCCATGAGAGATGCAATGATATTGTCTCCAACAGTTTCCTTTTTGCAATAGACATATGTGCGAATGTCTTCTACATGAATGACTCCAAGCGGGGTTCTAGAGAATGCTCCTTCGACATCATCTAGTATGGACTTGAATGGATGCTTCTTAAAAACAAATCTCTTCCTCTCAGCAATGTTGAATACAACAGGAGTGGCCATACTTACTTGTAACTGGGTTAAATAGGTTTTCACAATGATTCTAAAATGGTGCAACTGCTAGGGTTCTATTCCAATCGATAATCCGTTCACAAACCAACTGATCCTTTAAACCGTAGTGCTTTGATGCTTAATGCTTGTCTTATTCCTAATTTCTTCTAACTCAAATGCAAAGTGAGGTCTTTGAGATCTTTTACCAATTATATAACAATTGATTACATTTAATGCTCGTTACCGTAAAGCGGTTTACAGAGAGATTTTCAAACTTTGTTCTGAATGAAGTAAGGGCAATACATGAATGCATATAGCCTTAATCCGTGATCACATGTATGAATGCAAAGGCGCATACTTAGAGGTGAGTATACTAGCCACATAGGGGTTTAGAGCTAAAATATCTCCCCCTAAGACCATGAAGGTCAACTATCCAGAAGTAGAAGGTGCATCCACTAAGGATGCATCTGCTACCTTGTTCTCTTCAATATCCTTCTTTACTTCAACCCATATTTTATCTGAGTTAGCTTTAGCTTCCACAAACTTAACTTCTCCTGATTCTTCAAACAAAGACTTCTTGGGATTCTCTTGTCCTTTTGTTCTTAATCTGCAAAACCTTGAGATGTGTCCAACTTTTCCACATGAGTGACAGATGATAGGAGGTATGGTGTTGTTGTTCATCATGCTGCATTGTTTTGCTGTGTGTCCATTGTAGTTACATAGCTGACATGTAATGTTCTGCAAGTTTCTTTGAGGTTGATTTCTCTGATTGAATTGAGTTTGATTCCTTTGGTTCAGTTGTGGCTGATTTCTTTGATTTGTTCTGCAATGAATAGCCCTGTGACCAAATTTATTACAGGAGTAGCAATAACCATTGAAGGGTCTTACATTCTTACAATCTCTTTCCAAGTGTCCATTCTTGTTACAGGCAGAGAAAGTACAATTGACTGCCTTGTGCTTATCTTCTGCTTTAGTCTCTTCATGATTTTTAGTTTTATTTACTTCTGAAGATTCTGTTATAGCTTTCTTTCTTTCTTGTGATGAGTTGATCTCAATTTGAGCTAAATTGTATCCCATACCAGTGGTGTCACCTTTTAGCTTTTTTGCATAGAGTTGTGATTGAATTAGATCAGAACTTGTGTGTAGTTTATCAATCTTGTCTTTTGCTCCTGATAATTCAATTTCCATTTTGTTCTTGATATTTTCCAATTCCAAGATTTTCAAATTGGCTTGCATGAGTTAATCATCCAACTATTTGTTTTCTTTGTTCTTCTCTTCAATAGCTATTAAGCTATCAGTTAACTGATCATTCAATTCTTCTATCTTATCTTTCAGGGACTTGTTCTCTCCATTCAGTTTCAAATCATTGCTGGAGCAATCTTTTAGTTCTTTCCTTAGTTTCTTGATAAGCATTTGTGAGCCATCAAATTCTAGTTTGAGTTCTTTATTTTCTTTCTCAGATCTGTCTAGATCTTCAAGGGCTGCTTCAAGATTCTTTCTTAGATGTTTAACTTCTGTTGAATCCATGATCTCCTCAAGTGGTTAGACTTTTCTCTCTGAGGACCAGGCTTTGATACTAATTGTTGGAAACACTTGGGGGGTGAATCAGTGTTTAGTTATATATTCAAATTCATCAACTTAAACATAAATCAAATATACATCCAATGAAGCATAACATAAGATCACATAACACTTGATATGATTACGGGGAAACCTTGATTAGAGGAAAACCCCGGTGGGAATTAGTACCCATAAATATTGTACTAGTTATAATGAACCTGTTCAAGTTCCTTTGCCCTGTTAGAAGTAGTCTTTACAATATGAGTACAATGACATGGTTAAGGGTCTGACCCTGTTAGGAGTCTTTTATAATTAAACCTGTTAGGGGTGAGGACTCACTGTCTAATAGCTCACTTCTCAAAGAGGAAGAAGGCTACAACCTCCTTAGAATAGATATACACTATATCCAAAGATGAACTACTGTATGTGACACAAATGTCTGATCAGTTCCAGTTATGCGCATATGCTTTTAACTTCTTTAAGTGCTCTATCTCATACTGCTCTTCTATAAATCTTCTCTGACTGATTTTATGACACTTCAAATGTATCTTTGCATTATATATATATATATATATATATATATATATCTTTATGCCTGAATAGACGTGACTCAAAACAAGACCATAGTCGGCCCAAAAACATAATACACAATGCTTCCAAACAAATTGGCTTAAGTATGTTTACAAAAATGTTTAATACATACTTACAAACTTATTACCATAGGTGCTTAGCCTTTACATAACAAAATATTATACGGTAATCAAGATAATGAAGTCAACTTCATACTTTGTATTATGGACTGCTGGTGAACTTGTTCTTTCTGTAACTTGTCTGTACTGTCATTCCATACAATGTGTGTATAGGGTAAGCATAATAACATAACATAGAGCTTAAGTCTGAATGTGCATATCCTTAGGTTATTGTACACACGTGCGTTGATGCCCTGATCGACTGCAAGTCACTATTTTGTTCTGTCTTCTATACTTAGTCAATTTTCCACTTCATAGTTTACTGTGAAAACTTCATATGACTTTGTTGCCATAATGACAACACAAAGTAAGCCATATACTCCCTGGGAGTCAACTTGCCAACACATCGTGCCTTGAATATACTCACCATTTATACTTTTTGAGTAGAAATATAAATTTTTGGGTTGTATAAGTTGATTGTGGCATCCAAAAAGAGGGTGATTGGGTCATGCCTCCAACTTTAATCCCACCTATTTCTCCTTCAATTATAAAGACAATAATGTAAAGCACTCCTTGAGGTTTTGCACATTTTAATTAAGGTTGATGAAGTACTAGGTGTGGGCCCTCATTTCATTGCAACAAGCCTTAAATTTTAAGTTGTAAAGAGTGCTTTAAGTGCATTATATTTGTTGGGGTAATGGAGAGGTGTGTATTGAGAGGGGAGGGGTGAATCAGTACCCTAAAAAAAATTTAGACTAATCTTTGTAACCAAATGTTCTATAATAACCGACTGAGTAAATTGCATACACCAAATATATAATGTCAATACTGAAATGTAAATGCATGTAAAGTAAACAATACACATACATGAAATTAAGTACTCATGACACTAGTATTTTGGTACTGCGGAAAACCCCTGTTAGAAGGTAAAAATTGCAGTGGGGATGAGACCCACAAAACTTCACCACTGTAGTAAATAAAGTAGCCTATTAAAGCTTACAAAGATTGATCACTTCTGATGATCTTACCCTGTTAGGAGTAACAATGAGATCGATTAGATCTACCTCACAAGAGGATTTAGCAACACAAAGTATGTGTGCACTCGGTTAAGAGATTTACAAAAAGACGGTTAAGTCTACTCTGTTAAGAGATTTTGGGGTCTATTACAATTGTTAGAAAGTAACAAAACTGTGATCTGAACATATACAATCTCAATATTGCTGATACAGGTCCTTTAAGTGAATACAAAATATATCACCTCAATGTGAATGATAATACCTTCTTCTTTGTTCTGCTTGGTAGCCTTGCATCTGTTCTAATAACTGATTACTGTAATGTAGTCTATGTCCTTAAAACCCTTGTCTGAACTCTGTAGTATGGTGGCTACTTGATCATTTCTTGATCACCATATATTATAAAATGACATCTTTACATTATATATCAAACTCTATGACCTAATTAGGGTTTTACAATAACATCCCTAACCTAATATCAACGGTGTACATAATTTACCTTGATCATCTAAACATAGGATATATAAACAATTAATGTTTTAAATCTGTAATTAATATTCTCCTCGATCATTGTAAACCGTTATCTAGGTCGACAAAAAAGTTGTTACCTAGAATGATGTGCCGTAACAAACTTTTATGGGGCCTTTGGTCCACTCGGTTAATGTTGTCTCTCAGTACTCAGTGTTGTCTGTGTATCTTGGTTACACTGTTGTTTGGTTATACTGTGTATCTTGGTGTAGTCTACTGCTCGATAAAGTCTATCTGTTCGGTAATCGCTGCACTCGGTTAACTCTATGCGTGATCAGTGCTCTCGGTTAACTCTGTAATTTGGTGATTATACCTATTGTCATGTTTGTTACTCTATTATCGACTATCCATTTGAGTGCTTGAATACTAATTCCAACCTTTAATGCTCATTTGGAGTTACATTCTCCCCCTTTGGCATTAGTATCAAAACCTTAATTACAAAATACTATACATAGTGACTCCCCCTTTGTACATGCTCGGTATGTGTATATGACTCCTGATTATAGTTTCCCCCTCTATTATACTTATATACATATATTTCCCCCTTTTCTGAAAATAATGACAAAAGGAACATAACTTACAATTTGTCAAAAAATTTAGGACGGGCTTGCTTGAGATTTTCCAGTAGCTTCTCCCATTCCTTTTTTAAATGCTCAAGGGTTAGTAGCTCTAAGTTTATCTGAGCATGCATATCATATATGCTTTCTGTGACTGACAGTTCCAGGGTGGGAATCAAGTTCTTTTCCAATGTCACATGTTTCTGCATCATAACCAAATGGGGTAGTAACTTTGCCTGTATCTTGGTTACTTGTTCTCTAATTTTCTCCTCTTCTCTCTTCAAATCTAGTCTCAATCATTGGTTTTGGAGAACCTTGTTGTAATGCATCTGCAATGCATGTTGCTCGGTTGATATACTATTTGCACTATTTGTTAGATTTTGATCTAATTGTTTCACCTTTTCACTAATCTTGGGAGTGAAGTGATCTAAAGTGCATAACTGTTGTAGAATTGTAATGGATTCAGATATGATAGTTTCTAATCCACTTACAAATTCAGACAGAGTTACCTTGTTTACTGCCACTGCCTGGCTAGTCTTCTCTGTAAATTTGTATTGTATCTTCTTTTCTACTTGATCTTCCAATTTCTTCTCGGCATCAATATCGGGTTTGTTAATTGCCTTGGTGAGCAGTGCAAGTTGATCAAGTATGGGGGTGGATTCATCTATGTTCACATCAGGAACAACTTGCATGAGAATCTCCTTGGTAGTCTCTAACACCTATGCACTTTTGCATTCTTGCATCAGCTTATCACGTGTCATCTTTCGGGTGCAGAGTTCTCCATATCTTGTCAAAGCTTCAGGGTCAAGAGTGTGTGGATCACAATCAGGGATGTTAATGATCTCTTCAATTTTCACAAGACCCTTGCTTCCCTTCTTTTCTTCTTCTTCTTCTCTTTGGTTCTTGATGTAGGAGATATTGTCAATGCCAATTGAGCCTTTTGCTCAGTTTCTTGCTTTGATGGCTCGGTACTCGGTGTGATGACTTGTGATGGTGCTTTGGTATTTGACCTTGTGTCTGTACTAGAAGTGTCCACTATATTGTCTATATTTTTTGTATTACCTTCACCTTTATCTGTTGCATCAGTGGTATCTTTTGGTGCATCACCTTGTGTTGTTCCACCAATATGTGCGATCTGTGTACCATGTGTATCACCCTTGTCTTCATTTGTGTCTATTTCCTACTCGTGTGTCTTCTACTATGCTTCACTCTCCATTTAAATTGCTTGTACCAAAATAGGCAATTGGCCTGGTACCATTGCTCGGGAGACCTTTATAGTGTCTTGCTCATCGATTGTCTGGGTTGCTTTGATTATTTCATCTTCTTTTGCCTTATCACCCGGATCACCTTCAATAGTTTCATTTATTGTGATCTATGGATGTCATAAGTTTGTTAGTAGTGCTAGAATACCATCCAATACATTGTCAACAACTGCATCATCAATTGTTATATGTTATGTACTCGGTCGATGTCCCTCGATATTGACTATAGATGCTATGTTTGTTGCTTCCTGAGTGTCCATAATTTCCTTGGGTGGAGTGAGCATTTCTTTCCAAATTCTTGTGCTCTCTTCATCCACTTCCTTCATATTTCCTTGTAGAATGTTTAAAGTTTAGGCTTTCTTGGGAAATTTCTTAGCATATTGTTGCATAATATTTTCAATCTCTTCTACGGTGTATTCAACCTTTAGTAGAGTGAGAGATGCCTCTCTCATCTTTTTCTCAGTGTTGAGTGAATATGACCATCAGTTTGATAGCTTATCATATAATTCAGAGGGAATGTAAGTAGAAAATTCAATAGGGACTCATTTGAAATTTATCATCATACCTATAATAACTTCTTCAAGTTTATTCTGATTCTCGGTAGTCAGATTTGCATAGGTGTGTAGCTTAGGATGTGTTAACCATCTGGTTGTCCTTATAGCTTTAGCAACTTCATCAATACTCTTTGATGCCTTGTTTACCACAACCTTAAATTGTTCCATTTTTCCATCAGACTCATCCTTGTCATCCTTATTCCTTATGTATTTCTTTCTTTGTCTCGATGCTGGATTCTCGGAAGTGCCCTTATGTTTCCTTGTTTGGTATGTGAATTTTGGTTAGGGCCTTGTTATTTTTGCAAATCCTTTCGTTAAAGGTGGTGAATCTGTAGTCACCGATTGTGATCTTGTCTATGGTGGAGACTCAGTCTTTGTGCTTTTGCCCCTTTTGGCCTTAGGTGCCTTATCTTTCTTCATCAGACTCGGTGGCATCAACATCCTTTTTAGGTTCTTCTTCTTGATCAAATAAGGTCTGCTCCTCAGTTTCATCTACAAACTTGTCTAATTCTTCATCTGTGATTGCAAATTTTCTCTTCAATGTCTTAACTATCTTAGTCTTTTTCCTGCCCATCTTTTCAAATTGTAGACCAATAGATATTTGGGTCTGGGATTCATCATATGTGCCAAATCTCATTGAAAATTTGTCAACTGGTTCATTAAACAATTTCTCTATAGCTTTTGAAGCAATGTCAATATCTAATTCATAATCCAACGGAGGTAGCCATGTTGTCCTCGGTTGTGTTGCCTTTATTAGAGTTGTATATGTGTCAACTACAAAACATATTTCATCTATGTATTTTTCTACCAATTGCAATGGAATTCAAGTTCTCTTTTCCATCCTAGCTTTGAACTTAGCAAAATAATCATTCATGACTTGTTCAAAATTTGTCCTTAAGCTTGTAATCAAATGACCAATTTGTAGTGTAATCGGTCGATTGGTCTTCCATTTAATTGTACCGACAGAGGGAAAAAATTTTTGAAGGTAGAAGAATGTGCATAGTAGTAATGAACCAAACTTACATGTATTCGACCATGTTGTTATGATGGTTTTCATGTTTTCTTCAAATTTCCTCTGCAACAGCTCGACGAGATCAAGTTGTAATCCTTAATTAACAATCTTGTAAGCAATGTCTACAACTCTACATGCAACAATGTTCAGTGTACTGGACTAGAATATCTTATAGCCAATGACATATGCACCAAACCTAAGTTTAGGATCACCGATTGAATTTATCTTCAGACCTCTTTCATCCCACTTGGCTCTTGTTAGCTTTTCAATCTCGGTTCTTGGCGGGTGCCTTAGGGCTTTTGATTTATCAGATATTGGATACCCGGTCACAACGTGAATAACATCTTTTTTATCTTCCTTGGCTCATCCATCCAAAGCTTTACATCATGTACTCTGATCAAAACAATGTGGATCCACTAGGTGCGAAGACCTTCAAAAAATTTAGGGCATTTGTTAACCCTTTAACCTCCAAATGCTCATGATCTTCTTTTAACTTCACATCTGTGCATAGCGATTGGTGGGTAGAAATCAGCTCAAAATACCCTATTTCACCTATCTTATGGTGAATGTAAGCACGCACATCTTGGACCAACATAACCCTACGTAGAATGATGAAAATGCACCATTTTCATTGGGTTGGGCTGCAACCTGCGGATGTATCTTATAATTCGGCTCTATGCAAGTGGAGGTCTTAACCAAAACAACATTTTTCTCCTTCTCCATCTTTGCCTTCGTGGTTTGAGATAAGGATGCCATGATTTATGTTTTAGGGTTTGCACGAATGGTGTTTGAATAATTCAGTAAGTGCAGAATACGTAATGACTAACCTCTATGCAGCTCATAATAGACTCTGAATCTCTATAGAATGCACAAAATAGTGTACTTCAGATTTTGTCTCTTTTCCTCTGCTCTGCTCTGTGATCGTGGTGTGAACAAATGAGTTCACATCGATCGAATTAATAGTAAATAGCTTTAGGCGGTGCAATAAATGCTCTTCACCAACCACTCGATGAACAAACATGATACTCAGTTAACACTAACAATACTTTAGCTCGGTGAGTGTACTAAATGCTCGGTTACCTTAGCAACTCGGTTGTCTCTTCACATATTCATCGACTGGCATTTCTTAGCTCGGTGAGTGTACTAAATGCTCAGTTACCTTAGCAACTCGGTTGTCTCTTCACATATTCATCGACTGGCATTTCTTACTCGGCACATATTAACCGACTCAACTAGATCAAAGTAATAAAAAATATAATACCATAGTGCATCTCAATTCATGTTAATTTGGCATTTGTGCAATGAATATAGGAACTAGTGTAAGCTATATCTTTGCAAAACATAGTTCCATACCTATTTGTATTTCTCAAGTGGAGACGGTGGAACCACCTAATCCATAGGATGAGGTGTCACTGGCTGTTATGCTTGGTCCTGCATTATCATTTGATGCTTTCCTCCACATTTGATTTCTGATCCTTATGATTTCTTCAATTGTATTTCCATTTCCATAAGTGTTTATTCGGTCTGCACAAACTCTGCTTAAGTGACCGACATTGTGACAGTGAGACCATGTCATTCTAGAGTTTGACAAATTCCTAGACTTAGTTCGCCATTGTCTCATACAATTTTCTGCAATTTGTCCATATTTACCACATGTTGTACAACTACTCCAAGTGTTATAATCCCATGCATAAGAATTGCCTTGTCTTCTCGGTTGATTTACCTTTTCTTGTCCTTTAGGCTTCTAGATTTGCTTTGTGTTATTCCTGCATGCTTGTGATGTATGACCATGCATGTTGCAATTTTGAGAGTATTTATCCATGTATGGTTTCTTTTGTAGTTTGTTTAGCTTGGATCACACTCATGTGCCTGATGTCCATGCTTATTACAGCTATAACAAATACCATTAAATTTAGGAGGTTTTCTAGGAATACCTTTTGCTTTGCTCCTGCAAACATTTGATGTGTGGCCTGGTTTTCCACAGTGATGGCAAGAGAGATTCTTAGGCTTCAGAATTGAGTATACATTCCTTTGTTCATCTTGATTTGACGATTCTCCTTTCTCGGTATACCCTAATCTGATATTGTTGTTCATTCTTCTTTGGTAGTTCAGAAATTCATCCATTCTCTTAGTACTTTCTTCAAATATCTTAATCACTTCATTATGTTGTTGTAAAATCTTCACTTCATTTCTCAATTTTTCATTTTCTTCTTTCAATACACCAATGTCATATATTCTTCTATAAAGTTCAATATTCACTTGGTTTGCCTCATTATTCATAGCAACCACTTGATTAGTGATCTCAAAGTAATGTTCACCAAGTCTCAATATCTTAGATTCTTTTTCTTGTAACTTTTCAGTCATCTGTCATCAATCATCAACAAACATGTTTTTATCTTGTTCAACTTTCTTTGCATCGTTCAAGACTTCAACCATTCTAACCATTTGTGTATCTTGACCGATCTGTAGTGCTTTCACTTGTTCAGTAAGTTGTTGATTTCTCTCCTCTCAGATAGCTTTGATACGATTCCTTCGTATGCATCATATATGCTACCAGATTTAGATCTAGATGTGTCAAATGGGTCATGAATCTCTTCTTCCTGATAATCAGATTCACGACAGTGAAGTGCCATGTCCTTTCTCTTAATAAACATCTCCCTGAGTTTTTCTTTGGCTTCCTTGTATTGTTCGACATAGATTTGCAACTGTAACTTTTGATTTTCAATAGTTTTGTCAAGTGTATACCTTTCCATTGTAAGATCTTTTCTCTTTAGCAATTAAACCTTATAAATAAGAGAACTAGCTCTGATACCAATTTTTGGGATAATTGAGAGGTGTGTACTGAGAAGGGAGGGGTGAATCAGTATCCTAAAAAAATTTTAGACTAATCTTTGTAACCAAATGTTATGTAATAACCGACTGAGTAGATTGCATACACCAAACATATAATGTCACTACTAAAATGTAAATGCATGTAAAGTAAACAATACACATACATGAAATTAAGTACTCATGACACTAGTATTTTGGTATCGCAGAAAACCCCTGTTAGAAGGTAAAAACTATGGTGGGGATGAGACCCAAACTTCTCTACTGCAGTAAATAAAGTAGCATGTTAAAGCTTACAAAGATTGATCACTTCTGATGATCTTACCCTGTTAGGAGTAATAATGAGATCGATTAGATCTACCTCCTGAGAGGATTTTGCAATAAAAATTATGTGTGCACTCAGTTAAGAGATTTACAAAAAGATGGTTAAGTCTACTCTGTTAAGAGATTTTGGGGTCTATTACAATTGTTAGAAAGTAACAGAATTGTGATCTGAACATATACAATCTCAATATTGATGATACAGATCCTTCAAGTGCATACAACATATATCACCTCAATATGAATGATAATACCTTCTTCTCTATTCTGCTCAGTAGACTTGCCTATGTTCTGATAACTAATTATTGCAATGTAGTCTCTATCCTTAAAACCCTTGTCTGAACTGTGATGTCTATAGTATGGTGGCTACTTGATCATTGCTTGATCAACATATATTACAAAATGACATCTTTATATTATATACCAAACTCTATTACATAATTAGGGTTTTACAATAACATTCCTAACCTAAGATCAACGGTGTACATAATTTACCTTGATCATCTAAACATAGGAGATATAAATAATTAATGTTGTAAATCTGTAATTAATATTCTCCTCAATCATTGTTAACCGTTATCTAGGTTGGCAAAAAAGTTGTTACCTAGAATGATGTGCCATAAAATCCTTTTATGTAGCCTCTAGTCCACTCGGTTAATGTTGTCTCTTGGTGCTTGGTGTTGTTGTGTACCTCAATTATACTATTGCTTGGTTATACTATGTAACTCGGTGTAGTCTACTGCTCGGTAAAGTCTGTCTATTCGGTAATCACTGCGCTTGGTTAACTCTGTGTGTGATTAGGGCTCTTGGTTAACTATGTACTTCAGTGATTATACCGACTATCTTGTTTGTGACTCTGTTACCGATTGTCCATTTGAGTGCTTGAGTACTAATGACAACCTTTAATGCTCATTTGGAGTAACAATAGTGTGCTAGACCAAAAGAAATTTGGGTTGTGAGGAGCCTTGGGCATACCCTTATTTGTTCAAACAATTAATAGTTATTGTGTCTTAATGCTTGATGTGTGTGTTTCTAGCTAGATTTATCACAAGAAAATTATATTTACAACACAAATATTAGATTTTAGGTAAAATTTTCATATTACCCTACATTGGCACCTCTTCTTTACACATCAACTCTTGTGTTGTTTGGCACCTACGACTGCACATCAACACTTGCACTTGCTTAAATGTTCATTACAAAATAACATAAAATATTAGCTAGGGCTTAACTAATAAGGCTTATCAATTTTATTTTTCACCTATACCTATTCTTTGTCTATCAATTACTAGCTCCTATCACTTAGTTCCCTTTTAGCCTTTTTAGTTAGTTGTCAACTTACCACTCACACAGTCTCAAATTTATTAGTCTTGTGCAAGGGCACCTGATTGGTCAGATGCCTCTAAGTGGTCAATTTGATTTCTGAGTCATATTTCATGTTAAATGTATTTTAATAAGGTTCTATGAACCATTTGAGTAGGCTTGACTTCAATTTTTGGGTCATATTGTCCAATAGGCTTATAGGAGCAAATATTGTCATATGAGTCAAATAATGTAATCTTGAGATGTAATATTGTTCAAATGTCTATTTGACCTCTTTTAGGCATTTTTAGGTATTTTCAAATCAATTTGATGATTTTTACAAAGTTTTATAACCAACAAGAAAATTTGCCAAAATTGTCATGAGACAAGTTATCAAGAATAAGTTGTCATTATGTAAAAGTTGTCTAAATGTGAAAACAACAGTCATGTGGTTTTGAAAGTTGGCTTTTTTAGTTGTATAGTTGGTTTTGATTCTATTTAATCTTGAAGAATCAAGAAGGAGGGGTTGGAGTTTGTAAGGAAGCAATTGCAATAAGAAATCATTGGTTTTAAATAAGCATTTCCAAAAAAAATCTAATTTTTGTCTCTTTCTCATACCAGTATGGTCAGTTACGGTCTTATCATGCTATGAAATTGGTATGGAATGATATTATATTGAGTTAGCTTCCATTTTCATTTGGTTTGATGTAAATTCATTGAGTTTTGTGGGTTTTACAAGCATTTGACTACAAACTGCTTGTACACCGGCAACAATAGGCCTTGAAAGAATAATTTTTTGTTTTGGCCATTCCACCCACTGTATGGCACCGTAGTGATGCCCTAGATGGACTGATGCACATTCTCAAGTGAAAATGAGAGGTATGAAGTGGGAAATGGATGAAAAACAATTGACAAGGGTAGTGTGAGTGTTATAAAATAATTGAAAGACCTAATTTTATGTACTTTATGTTTTTTCAAGGTGAATAAATAAGTGGAGTAGTGACTTCTAATAAACCCTCTTGAAACTAGCCAAAAATGAACATACAATGAGGGTTTTGTTGTATGGTGGATTAATGAGAGTTAATGATCTTGGAGGCTTATGATTTTGGCTATTGGAAACATGTGGAATAGATATGGGCACCATTTTGGGTTGGAGATGATGTTTTTCTATTATGTAATTTCGAAAAGTGGCTTAATTAGGCCTTAAGAACACGAATTAGTCAAATTTTGCCCCTCGACTTCCAAAATACCCCATAGTCATTTTGACATATGCTTTAAAAATCCCAAAAGGTTATCTGTAAATAATCTTAGTTTGTGTCTATGGTCAGGGGTTAGAGAGTTATGGTCAGAAAACCTCAAAAATAGGGCTACAAGGCCTAGTTGGGCTCCTTGAAGGAAATGGTGTTGAATGATGTGATAGGTATGTCTCAATGGAAGATTTGAGTTGTTTAGGGTCAATTTATGTTACAATCACTCTGAAATTAATGCCCCAAGCCTTGGTTTAGTTTTGCACCATGTTGATCTGAATTGCTTGAAGGAGTCAGTATGTAGCTTTGTGAATGCTTGACCTCATAACTCTTCCATGTGTTTCATCAATTTGATCATTGAATGCATTGTTTGATTTTTCCAATTCCACCTCGGTCCTCTGCATCATGATGGTATCAGAGCTAGTGAGTAGATCTCTTGTAGGTGGTTGGTAAAATATTGAAAAAGGAAGATTGGAAGAAGTTGGAATTAAAATGCCTCCTAAGGGTGTTGGTACTTCTAGAGAGTTCCAAGAGTTGAAAGAGAAAAATGATAGGTTGTAGGAGTCATACAATGTTTTTTTGGCAAGGCTTGCAGCCTTGGAATCAAATCAGAGAAGAAATGTTGATATAGGAGATGTACGTGATGAGGATGAAGAAGAATATCTCCGAGAGGTAGAAGATGAAGAGTTAGATCCTGAAGAACATAGGACATTCAGACTTCTCAAGGTAGTAAAAGATGACCAATACAAGGTAAGGGTTTATTTACCTATGTATGTTGGAAGTTTAAATGATGAGGAATTGGTAGATTGGATTGCAGCCATGGGTGCTTACTTTAAAAGTGAAGATGTACCTGATGATCAAAAGGTCAAGATGGAAAATACCAAACTAAAGGGGCATGCACTTCTATGGCGGGATCATGACCAAGATGAGAGGATAAAGAAGGGGAAAACAAAGATAACATCTTGGGACAGGATGCTAGCAAAAATAAAAGGTAAATTTTGTTAATGTTTGTATATTCGATCAGATTATTCTAACCTAAGTATTTGATATATCTCCTTCTTTAGATAAAATCAAAATTATATGTTATATACATTATCATTATACATTTTATGATATTATTAAAATTTATTCTATCCTTATCATTATTTGATAACTATCATAGTTATTATTATTGATAACTAATATGAGTAAAAGTAATATCAATGATATAGTTGATATTGTTATCAACTTTAATTGTTAAGAAAGTTGATAACAGTGTGAACTTATTATTATTATTATCAAAAGTCGATTATGGTATCGACCAAATCATAAGTTGATATTGTTATCAACTTTATTATAAGTTGATAACTATATCAAATCAATGAAAATTATTGAGTTGATGATGATATCGATTATGGTATCGATCAAAACATTATATTACTTTATGTTGATTATGGTATCAACTATGAATCTAAATTATAATATTGACTAATCATTATAGATAATGATATCACTATGATTATCATTATCAATAATGATAATCATATTTATATGACCATCAAAATACTTATATCGACTTCATTCTTATCAACGTAACAAAATTATCATTGTTAATAAGGATACTGTTAATATATGTCGACTGTATCATTATTAACAATGATTCTGTTAAACATATGTTTGGATAACAAATAGAATGAAGGCCGATATGTATCGCCTAGTATAATGTTCAATGTTAATATGAAGATTAACATTAACAAGTTGATAATGAGGATCGACTTTGATAAACAATAACATGTCGATAATGCAATTTGCTAAGTTGGTAAAATTTGATAATAAGGGACCAACTTGCCACTATTAGGCAGCTTATTGATAGCAAGGAGTTATCTATGTTGAATTTGAATAGACTACCAGCTTCATGGGAATCATTCATTCAAGCAATTAGTGCTCGTCCAAAATTCCCTAAATTTGACCAGTTGAAGATAGACTGCATTCAAGAGGAATCCAAGATAATCAGTACGGGCATTGGTCGAAACTCTACAAATGAAGACATTCATGTGCTAAATACTAATTCTCGCAAGAAAGGAAAAAGAAGGAACTTCAAGAGGAATAATGACAAAGAAACTAAAGACACAAGATCATCTAAGAAAAGAAAGGATATATCCAAAGTACAATGTTTTAGATGCGACCAATTTGGACACTATGCCCTGAAGTGCCCAGATAGACCTAAAGTCTCCATAGTTGAAGTTGGAAAGGTAAATATGGAAAATAATACTGATAAAATTTTATTCTAATACTTAACTATGATAGCATATCATAGGAAAGGTGACAGATTCCTTCATAAGATATGTTTTAAGGAAATAAACTATGTGTGTGTGTGTGTGTGTGCGCGTGCGCGCGCGCGCGTGTGTGTACATGCATATATATACATATATGTATGTGTGTGTGTATATTATGTATGTATGCGCACACACACACACACACACACACACACACACACACACACACACCTTTTTTAAATGATTTCTCTAAGAATTCTTAGATATATTTCTTTAGTCGTAAGAATTTCGTATAAGGTTCAAGGAATTCAAAACTCTAGAAAATATATCTAGGAAGAGAAATTTCTTAGTACTAACATAAGGGAAATATTCTTCTAATAAATGTGTAAATGTTGAGATTAAGGAGTAAAAAAATTAAAAGTATCCAAAACTTATTTATACCTAGTTAGAGTGAATTAAGAAAAGATGTTGCTTTAGAAGTTTAAAAGGCATTCATGAGTCAAAGAATCTTGAACCACCTCAAAAATATAAGAGGATCATGTTCCTAAGATTCAGAGGGAGACTCTTGAAGATGAATGTCAAGATTAAATCTATGGATGAACCTAAAGCCACGATGTAAATAGAAGAGGCCACCTTTAGCAAGGAATATTATTCAAGAGGCAGAAAGATATTTTACACCTAAAGGAACCATCAGAGAAAGGAAGAAACCTGACAGATACTCTAATTATGTTGCCTTAATGAGTGAGATCATTGAAGCAAAACCTTTCAGTGTTGAAGAAGCCACCAAAAGTCAAGCTTGGAAAGATGCCATGTCAGAATAGTATCAGTCCATTATGAAGAATGATGGGATATTGTGCCCAGACCTAAAGACATGTCTATAGTATCTTCTAAATGGCTCTTCAAAATCAAGCATGTTGCAGATGGCATCATTGAGATATATAAGGCTCGATTTGTAGCCAGAGTCTTCTCTAAAGATGAAGGTATTGATTATGAGGAAACATTTGCCCCAGTTGCAAGATACACCTTTGTTAGGACCATTATTGCTATTGTTGCTTCTAAAAGGATGTAAGATTCATGATGTAAATATTGCCTTCCTTAATGAGATAATAGAAGGAGAAGTATACTTGGAACAACCTGAAGAGTTTGTTATTGTGTGTGAGTTAATACACCTTCATGAAATTAGGATAATTAAGCACAATTCTATGGAAAGAAATAACAATTTAATCTAAAGAATTGCATTTAAAATCCATGACATCTCATGGTTCTCTAACTAGGCTTTGCAAGTAGAGCTCTCAGCCTTAATCTCGACTAGTGACCATCCTAGAATGATAAAATATGATAAAAATTCTTGATCTAGCTCTAAATTCTCTCAATTTGCTTCAAAGATGAACTCAAATGCTCATGATATGCTCTCAAATCTCACAATTTGCTTTTAAAGATTCAAAATAATGCTCAATTTATATCAAATTGCCTATAGTAATGATGTTATGCATTCGAATTCTCTAGGATATTTTATGCTTAAAAATGACTCATATTTATAGTAAAATCCCAAGGGTAGGGGGTAGAGTGAATTGATCATGGGTTAATCCTTGGTTGAGTTTGATCCCTCAAATGGTTTCAAAATGGGGGGACCATTTAAATAGTTGTCTCAAAGGTTGGGACAAAGAAACAGAGTCTTCAATTCTCATTGGTTGATCAAATTATGTTGAAAGAAATTAGCATTTTTTTAATTCAATCAATTAATTAAATTAGCCATGTAAGGGTGAATAGGTTCAATTTGATTTTTGAATTAAAACTATACAATTAATTGATTAAAATCAATTATATAATTTTGATTGATCTCTTTTAGGCTTATATTTGATTATTTGATTTCATTATTAATTAATCCTCTGATTTTATTTGATTCAATCCAATTTGATTGATAAATGTCCATTTAATTTGATTTTGATCCATTTTGATCCTTTTAAGCATTTTGATGAGATTTGATGAGATTTGTTGATTTTAATGATATTAAGACACCTGGTCAATTTTGGGTGTCTACAAATGCCCCTCTTTGAATTGATGGGCGAAGCGCATTGATTCAAAGAAAATTGCATGTCATGATCACTGATTTGATATTGATTGCTTGATTGATGCAAAACCTAATTGATTTGAAACCTGATGTGAAACCCTGATGATCTGATATGAAACCCTGATGATCTGATGTGAAACCCTGATGCAGAACTTGATGTGAAACTTTGATGAGAAACCCTGATGCAAAACTTGATGTGAAACTTTTATGCGAAACCCTGATGTGAAACTTGATTTGATGCCCCACTGATAAAAGTTTGAAATTTTAATGCCCCAGATTTGATATAAAATGTGATGCAAAATCCTAATTGGATGATCTGACAAGATACGCCCCCTCAGAAATGAAAACATTTTGATGTCCCGATGTTAATATGATGTGAGTGATGAAAAGTATATCTAAATGATTTCATTTCTAAAAACATTAAGAATGATAATAAGATCACAAGATGCCCTAGTGTGCAGAAAATGCAAATTTAGGTCCTGGGGGGTAAAAATCTCTCCAAAATTAGGTCAAAATAGCTTAAATAGGTTGAAAAAGCCGAATTTACTATTCATTTTCACTTTCCACTATTGAGATTTTGCTCTGGTTTTACTATGATTGAGAGAAATGGTTGTCCCTATTCGAGAGCATCAGTTTGAGAGAGTGCACCATTATCAGAGACCACTCGACTATGGACCTTTGGTGAGTAATTTGAACCTTCCTGGTGCATTTATTGCTTGTTTTTTATAGCATTTAATGTCCATTTTCATGCTTTTTAGATTAGATTTAGCAAAATGCCGCGTAAGAAATTTTAAATGATGCTTAGACTAGGGAAATGCCGCGTCCGTGCAGTCAAATGATGCGTATGAAGATTTGAAAATTGCTTAGCAATCAGGTCAAAATGTAAACCCCATGTTTAGAATGACGCGTAAGAAACCCTTAATATTTAAATGACATGTATCATTGTTTGAATGACGCGTAGAGTTTGCAAATGTCGCGTATGTTGTAAAGCCATTCCTCTGATACTTTAAATGACACATAGGATGTATTCAATGACGTGTAGTGTGAAATGATGCTTTTGCATATTGAAATGATGTGTAGCCTAATATGTGATGAAAACCTGATTTAGAATAAGATAAGTTGTCTTCGATTGATCGTCTGGATGACCAGATAGACTGCCAAGCTTAAAAAAGATGTGATTCCATGATATTGACTTAGTGTTTAGGATATTAGAATAAAATCATACCCGTGAATGTTTGATGTGTCAATCAGATGGATTAAAAGATATTAAAAATTGATCCCTTATGATCAATATCTAGAGGTCAGGAACAATAGGTTGATGTATTCAAAAAGAGCAAAGATAGTTTTAATTTGTTTGATTGACTTAGAATGATCCACAAATAGAAAAATACTAATATAATTCACTTCATTTGCAAAATGTAGGCACATTACCGTAAGTTGTATGTATGGAATGTAGTGGCTTGGGTCTTCAATGTGGTGGATGAGTTGACCCCTCCAGAGAGACGTACAATCGAGACATGTGGGCTCGAATTCCTTTTAGATCTTCCTTGGTTTCAGCTGAATTGAAGCTTATTGATAGCTATGGTAGAGCATTGGCACTCTAACCATAACACATTCCATCTACCCCTCGGTGAGATGACCATCATGCCAGATGATGTATATAGATTATTGAGGATCCCGACCCATGGAGAGCAGGTTTACAAAGATAAGGTCTACAATGGTAGCGCATGTAGACGGGTATTCAGAGATGTGATGATTGGCGATGATAGCATTACATGGGCGTAGTTCACTTCATTTCCTACTTTGCTAGCTTTGCTAGGAGCCGTGATCGGAGGACTTCTCTTACCGGATAAGAGAGGTCGTGGATTTTCAGTTGGATGGGGCTAGGTACTAGAGGACTTGATTGCTCAACCTCAGAGATTAGACTGGGGATCTTGCGTGCTAGCACAATTGCATCATGATTTGCACAAGGTTGTATATAGGCAGAGTGTGGCTATTTCTGCAGGTGCAGTATTGTTATAGCTATGGACCTAGGAGCATATCCCAATTACGAGACCGATATCGACACGAGTGCGAGCTCGAGGATATCCTTACGCATTTCTATATGATGGCATGATTGTCTAGCATCGTCTGGGAAAGGTTGAGTTTTTGCGTTGGACCATCGACGATATTGATAAGGTCATATGGAGACCTTACTTGGGTTGCAAGGGATGGAGAGAGGAGGATGATGAGCTTCCATATATGTTTTCCCCTCAGTGGATGATTGGTCAATCACCACTATGTATAGAGAGATTCTATTTTGGGAGAGTTCTCTATCAGTATGGTAGAGTGCAGGATATGTCGTAGGGTATGGAATTGTATGCTAGAGTACAGACAGAGTGATCCATGTGGGGAGCTCAGGTGGATTATCAGTTTGCATGTGCACAGATTGATCAGCTAGGGTATGTCAGATGGGATATGATGAGTCATATAGCCAATGCAGGGATGTCCGTTGAGTATCAAGAGTGGTTTCTACGACATCATTTTACTAGATTCACAGATCCGGCCAAGCCTATACCTGATGTTGATGAGCTATCTGCTGACTATGGAGATGGATATGATGGCGGTGGAGGTGGTATACCTCAGAGGTAGAGAGTACACAGATTACCTCAGGTATAGAGAGCTGTAGGACCTCAGATGCGGGGTGGACATGTTAGAGCTTGAGGTGGTGGGTTTGGTCAGCCTAGACAGAGGCGAGTGCAGGTACCGATGTAGAGACAGGTTTAGGCTATTCCAGTTGCAGCTTGGGAAGGATAGAGACATAGACAAGTGCAGGCAGCTAGGAAGGTTCCTTATAGGGTCAAAATCAACAGAGACTGACATCTCCACAGAGACAGGGACAGGTGCCCCCTCTGGTGGATCCACAGAGTAGTGCAACATAGGTGATACCACAAGTTCCATTAGCACCTCAGGCCCCTTAGGCACCTCCGGCATCTCAGGCACCTCTAGTTCCTCCTATTGTTGACAACTTAGTACATGATGTTTGAGGATTACAGGCAGGGATGACTACAGTTACTGGCAGATTAGATCAGGTTACCACGATGTTACAACAATTCTTGGCTACGATAGCTCAGTTACCTACGAGTGCTAGCACAAGTCAAGCACCACCTTCTACTCAGGATAGAGCAGGTGATAGGGGTCTTGATGGGTCAGGAGATGGATCAGGTGCTGGTGGAGATGGAACAGGTGCCCCAGCCGGGTCTTAAATATGAGCTTGATATCTAGATATTGCATTGATGTATCATATGTAGTTTTGATCAGGACCTTGATGTATGGATCAGTGTGTCGATGTATCTTTGATATACTGATTTATTATAGACATTTGATAATGAACATTTATCTATGATTCTCTTTGATTGATTCCTCTTTTGATGTTGATGTGAGATTTCTTTATATGCATAGCTACATGATGTATACGATGCACTTAATTTTTATTTATGCTGTGAATGCAATGTCTTAGATTATGACATAGATAGATGGATGCAAATGATGATTATGCAACTACTTCTATATGATATTGACTTTAATTTGATGTATGGTTTACTCAATGCAATGATATGGATGCAATACTTAGTGCAATGGTAAAATGAATGCAACTATATTTTGGGATTTTGATGTATGCAACTTTATTTATGAAATGCAATTCTAAAAGATGAAGGATAAATGAATAATTATTAATGTACTCTTTTCTTTTGTTTTGCACAAGATATGTATAAATAATGATTAATGATTAATGCTATGAATGCAAAAGATAATCTCACATAATTGATTTGAAACCATTGAATTTTGATGTAACCCCCAAAAATGATGAACCTCCTTTTACTTGGAAAATTACTTCAAATAATGCAATTAATCTAATAGGAAAAAGCAATGCAATGCAACTAAAGGTCACTAGGTTTTTGCGAATGAACTGCAAAAGAGATATATTTTCATCATTGAGCATTGTGGAACTCAGAGTCGATACAATCCTTACTAGTGCCACTGCGACCATAAGAATATGAATATGACATTCATCTCATTTGGTAACCGCTTTAGGAAACTGGTACAACCCTCACTAGTTGAATGACCAACTATGGGAGTATGAATATCGGTTTCAACGGATTCAATGTTGCAAGTGGATTTTGGTATTAAGATATTGAAGATCTAAATAGCCAAGGTATCCTTTTGTGTAAACAAACAAAGGTTAAACATCCTTCCTATATGAATGTCCTCGATGGTTCTTTGATAACCATTTCCTTATATGAATTCACAAAAGTTAAAGGATCTTCCTCAAAATAGTCACATAAAAGCCAAGAAAACATCATGTCTTCATCATCGCCAATCTAGTCGAAACATCATCGATTAGCTAGAAAAAAATGACTCGAAAAAGTCAATGAAAAACTAATCAAAAATTTCAAGTGTGTAGCAATGCATCAATATTTTCAAAAAGAATTCCAAACATTCTGATCATTTAAGGCGTTGTCAATTTTTAATCCTGATAAAATAAGTCAATGAAACTCAAGGATCATGTTGTAGGATCAAACTGTTTAGGGTTGAATAATGATATCCATCAAAGGTTCCAAAATTTATCTCTCCTCTGAATATGAAAATATGCTTCTGTTGTGTGACCAAGATATAACACTTGTGAATCCGTTTGGTACCAAAAATCCATGATCATTGCCCCCAAGTGATAAATGTGATCAATGGGAAACTTGGGGCAAATGAGACCTAGAAGGCAACAATGCAGCTGAGAGACTTTATTATGACTTATGCACAAATGACAGATGCAATGAGGATATGGACAACTGCGATGGTGAAAAGAAATATGTACAAATGTGACTAGGAAAGACCTAAGGGACAAAAGGCAGCTATTTCCAGGTTTTTACCTCTTGGGATTATGGCTCTTTTTTGCTTTTTTTGCTACCAAGGCGTCTATTGCTAGGTTTTCACCAAGGCACTTTTCTATTTTTCAAAAAAATAATTTCTTTTTATTTTTATCATCAAGGAGCCTATTTGCTAGGTTTTCACCAAGACAACATTTTTTTTATTTTTCAAATGTTTTTGATTTCTTCATGCTCAATTTTCTCCTTTTTCTGATTTTTCTGCTTTTCCAATGATTTTGGCTTTTTAAACTTTCTGATTTTTTTGTATTTTTATTTTTTTGGATTTTTTTTGGATTTTTACTTTTTCTCATGTACAAAGAAGATGTTGACTCATTTGATACTCTTTCCTCGGATACTCTTTCATCTAATCATGTGTGAAACCTTTTAAGATGAATGTTATTGATAGGTTCTTGCAATTCATCACCATCACAATTGGCCAATTTGTAGGTCCCCGTTCCAAACGGAGAAACAATGACAAAAGGACCAAGCCAATTTGCTTCCCACTTTCCTTTCTTTTCTCTATCAACCTGATTTTTAGGATTCTCCCTCAATACTAATCTCCCACTTGAAAGGTTCTTGGTTTAATATGCTTGTTATAATTCCATGAGATTCGATTCTGATACACTTTCAAATGATCATAAGCTTGTGTTTGATGTTCCTCCAACCATTCCAACTGTTGAATTTGGGTGACCCTATAATCCTCATCTGTAATTAATCCATGTAATGACACTCTTAGGGATGGTATTTCAACTTCTAAGGGTAGAACAGCTCCGGCCCCATAAACTAATGAAAAAGGTGTAGCTCCTGTCAGGGTGCAAATACTAGTTCTATAGGCCCATAATGCTGGATTGATTTGAAGGTGCCAATCTCTACCTGACTTACCAACTGATCTTTTGAGGATTTTGAGAATATTCTTGTTGGTAGATTCTGCTTGTCCATTACCTTGGGGATAGTAAATGGATGAAGAATGAAGAGTAATATGGAATGTGTCACAAAGTTCATCTACATCCTTGTTCTTAAACTATTTTCCATTATCCGTGATGATGGCGTGAGGAATGACATATATGCAAATGATATGATTAAGGATGAACATGGAAATTTGTTTCCCCATTGTAGTTGTTAAAGGGACAACCTCAACCCATTTAGTGAAATACTCTGTCGTGGTGAGAATGTACTTATGTCCATTGGAAGAAGGTGGATAGATCATGCTGATCAAATCAAAACCCCATTGGTAGAATGGCCATGGTGTGACAAATGGGTGTAATTCTTGTGCTGGTGCATGGATCATGTCTCCATGGTATTGACATTTTGCACAAACCTTTACAAACTGACAAGCATCTCTTTCTAAGGTTTTCCAAAAGTCCCCCATGTGTAGGATTTTCTTAGCTAGTTTTAAACCACTCGAATGTGACCCACAAATCCCCTCGTGGACATCTTTTAAAGCTAATTTTGATTCATCTTCCTCTAGACATCTAAGGAGTGTTCCGTCAAGACCCTTACAATACAATGTGTCAGAAAGGATGGTGTAAAGAGCCACTTGTCTTATGAGATTTTGCTTTTGAGCACGGGTTTGGTCTATAGGTAATGTTTGGTCTTTGAGGTAGGCATAAATGGGTCCATACCATGGTGAGTAATATCCATTTAAAAGGGGAATAATTTGGGTATCGGGTAGGTCAAATGCTGGTTTAACCAATTCTTCCACCAAGAACTCATACCTCGCATTTTGATCGGGCATTTGAAGCAAAGATGCCAAGGTAGCCATTGCATCCACTGCTCTATTCTTATCACGTGGGATTTGTTCAAAATTAATCAAAGTAAAGTACTTTTTCCAATAATCCACCAATTTCTTGCAAGGCATCAATTTTTCATCCTTGGTTTTATATTCATTAATGACTTGATTGATGACCAATGGAGAGTCCCCATAGAATTGTAATTCTGTGACATTCCATTCCAAGGCCATCTTGATACCTATGACCAAAGCTTCATACTCCACAATATTGTTTATGCAAGGAAACAATAACTTGTAATATTTTGGGATTGTGTAACCTTGAGGTGTGATCAAAAGAATGCCTGCCCCACTACCATTTTGGGTGTAAGATCCATCAAAGTATAAGGTCCATGTCTTAGCTTCCACATTAACAATCTCAGAATCAAGAAACTCCACTTGAATTGGATGTGTAGATTCTAAAGGATATTCGGCCAATTGATCTGCAATAACTTGACTTTTGATTGCTTTCCTATCCACATACTCAATTTGAACTCACTAAGCACCATTACCCATTTTGCAATCCTTCCAGTTAGAGCTGTTTTGCTAAGTAGATATTTTAATGGATCAATTTTGGCTATTAACTTCACCTTATGCATCAACATATAATGTCTTAACTTTTGAGAGGCAAATACCACTGCTAGGCAAGCCCTTTCCATGAAGCTATAGTTTAACTCATATTTGATCAATGTTCTACTCAAGTAGTAGATAACTCTTTCTTTTCCTTCATTATCCTCTCGTGCCAATAAGACTCTTAAATATTTTTCCATTGTTGATATATAGAGTAATAAATTTTTTCCTTGAATAGGTGGCATCAAGATGGGTGGGTTCATCAAGTATGTTTTCAACAAGGTAAAAGCTTTATCACACTCCTCATCCCATGTGAAGATGGTGTCTTTATGTAGCAACCTTGTGAATGAATGGCATTTTTTTGCCAATTGAGAAATGGACCTCCTTATAGATTGAATTCTTCCTTGAAGTGACCTCATTTGAATAATATTATTTGGAATGTCCATGTCCATTATTGCTTATACTTTTTCAGGATCTACTTCAATGGATTTTGGAGAAACAATGTAACCTAGGAGTTTTTCGGATTGTACCCCAAAAGCACACTTCTTTGGGTTGAGTCTCACTTTGAATTGTTCTATCCTTGTGAAAATATTTTCAAGTATGGGTAAGTGATCCTTTATTTCATGTGACTTAGCTAGAATATCATCAACACAATCTTCTAGAAAGGTATGCATCATATCATGGAAAATGGTGGTCATTGCTCTTTGATAAGTTGCTTCGGCATTTTTGAGACCAAAGGGCACCAAATTCCAACAAAAATTACTCCATGGGCATGTAAAGGTTGTCTTCTCTTGATCTTCAAGTGCAACGCAAATTTGATTATATCCACTAAATCCATCCATAACTGAAAACATAGAATGACCGGCAGTTAGATCCACAATAACATCAATGCTAGGTAATGTAAAGTCATCTTTCGGACAAGCAAGGTTTAGATCTCTGAAATCCATGCAAACTCTTATGGATTTATCATGTTTTGTAATTGGTACAATTTTGGAGATCAATTCTGCATATGTAATTACTCTAACGAATCCCACCATGAGTAACTTTTCCAATTTTGCTTTTACTAAAAGGGCTATATGTGGATGCATTTTTTTCAATTTCTGTTTGACGGGCTTAACACCAGGTTTCACATTCAAATGATGCATTATGAAACTTGGATCCAATCCGGGCATGTCGTCATATGACCATGCAAAGTTGGTTTGCTTTGCTTGAAATATTTTGATGAACTCTTTCCTCTCCAATGGACTCAAAGATGCTGCCAAGTGAATAAATTTGGGATCCACTTCGGTACCAATATTAACCTTTTATGTGGGTTCAATGAGTATAGGTGATCTTTCATCTTCATGTGCTGGTAAGGTGTCGAACCTTTCTTCCTTAGGTTTCACAGTTGGGTTTTCACCTTTGGAAACATCCTTTATTTTTACTTTTTTTTTTGGTCTAGCACTGCCACATGGTGGTTTTCACCACTATGCCTTCTCATTTTTTTGTATTTTTTATTTTCATTTTGTGGATTGAAAGGTTGAACACCTTCGCCTATCATCATTTCTAGAGTGAATTCATTGATGGAAGAATTTGGTTCAACCGCATTTAGGTATAAGGGCATTGCATTGTCATTTGGGAAATATAGTAAATCATTTGGCCTGGAAAGATCCCAATCAATAAGTTCGGGGTGCATTAAGGACAAGGATTTATTGGATGAATTATCACTTGAAGGATTTAGGGACATGACTTCATTGGATGGTTCATACATTATATTGTCAAGGTTTATGACATGTGCCTCTTCAAGATGGTCCATGGAAGTAGGATCAAAATCCTCTTCACTAGAGTCCTCTAAGATTTCCATGGGAAAGAAAGCGTGTGGATTAAACACAAGGTTAGAATCTCCCACCCACAAAGGTACCAAAGGTTCACCTACCCATTTATTGTAAGGATTTGCTTGTTCTACATTGGATTGTTGAGGTTCACTTGATGTTTGAGTAGAAGTCGACCCTTGAGTCACATGTTTTTGATTCTCAACTTTTGGAGGAATTGCATAGGTGTGAATGACATCAACCTCTATGTCATGACAAGATTATTTGGAAAAGGAATCCCACTCATAATCCCTAGAATCATCTTCACTTTCAGAGCCTACCATGTGTATATGGTCACAAAAATCATGCATGGGACTTGAACTTTCTCCTTTATGTTAAAAACGTATGTTGGCTTTCTCTTCTTTTGCTCTCCAAACTGGTTCAATAGGTTCTAACAATCCCCTATGTCAAATTCCTAAGGGTCCTCTTCCCTTATATCCCATTTTCTTCATGATATCAAATCATTTTCCATATTGATCAGTTTGGATGTTGATATGTTGCACCCTTTCAATAGGATTATTTGAATTATCCTCCTCTTTATAAAGCCATTGCAATACCTCATTATCCTATTTTTCCATTTCTTGTTTGTCACATTCTCTCACAAAATGAGAATTATATTTGTGAGGTTGATGAGTTTTAGATGGCTTCCCATGTTTCCTTGGAGATGTAGGTAAATCAAATAGGGAAACAAAATATTCCCCTACCCCTTTTGAGTGAATTTTGCACTATTTCTCAAATTGGTTCATCATGTCACTCATATTTTGGTAATGATCCTTCTTAGCTTGTTCTCTTTCTTCCTTAGTAGGTTTCAAAGTTTCCATTATCAATGTTGAAGTCTTGACTGAATTATCATGTGAATTTTGACCCTCATAACTCATCTTTTCTTTTCCCTTAGTTGTTGTAGTTGAGTTAGTTTGATTAGGGTTGGAGGTTGATGTAACATTTGATGTTGGATTTGAACTTTCCTTTTTATCTTTTTACATGGTAATATCAGGGATGACTCCTTCCCTATTATGAGGTATAAATAGTTCATGACTTGGCTTCAAGGAATTGCAATATTGGAATGAGTTGGAATCTCCTCCAATCGTGATCTCTTCCCCCGTGTGTGGAAATTTTATACGTTGGTGATAGGTAGAAGGTACCGCTTGCATTTCATGTATCCATGGACTTCCAAATAAGATATTATAAGTTAATTTCATATCAAGGACCTGACATATGGTATTCTTTTTGATAGGTCCCACTTGAATTGGTAGAATAATCATACCCTTTGAAGATCTTTCTTCCTCGTCATAAGCCTTAATGGTGATTTGCTTTTTAGGGTCAATGGATGACTCAGTTAACCCTAGTGACTTGACAAGGTTTAAAGTGCAAATATTAAGCCTAGCTCCCCCATCTATGAGAAATCTCTTGACCCTATGCCTTTGGGTTAAAAATTCTATATGCAAGGGTAAGTTTTGAGGATGTGTGATAGACATATCGTCTTGCTCTAAAAATGAAAGACAATGAGGGGCTATGAGATGTCCTACCATGTTATGAAATTTATCTTCCTCCAAATTTATAGGAACAGTGGTCTCAACTAAGGTTTTTGCCAAGATCTCCTTGTGATTAGGAGAAAGCTTCAACAACTCCAAAATTGATATTTTTACTGGATTTTTTTGTAATTGATCCACCAAACTTTAAGGCTTTGTTTTAGGTGGTGTTTGTTTAGCCAAAATAATTAGTGTTTTGGGACCAATAGTTATAGGAGTACCCCCTTGTAGGGTAACCTTTGAGGCTTGCCCCCTTGTGATGGCATTAGAGGTTTCCACTTTAGGTTGATCTTTGATCACCACAACATTGATATTACTCTCATGTCCGGATAGAGAATTGATAGTATTATCATGGGTATGTGCAAAGTTAACATTATTATTGCCTCTCGCATTGTTCCCATTATTTCCTCCATTGTTTGAGTTGGAAGATTCTCCTTTTTCATGCTTATAGAAAGGAGTCTTAAAGGCCATGTGATCTTCATTAGTTTGAGGGCCTTCTACCTTTATCACACCATTGTCGATGAGATCTTGTACCAAATGTTTGAGACACATGCAATCATTTGTTTTATGTCCCTGATTTCTATGGTACTCACAATGGTTATTCTCACTCCACCAATTTGGCTTGATTTGAGGTTCATATGGTTGAGCCCTTGGTAGGTCAATAAGTTTATTTGCAATAAGTGTTCTTAATGCACTTTCCAATGGTTCACCCAAATTAGTGAATGTCCTTTTGGGTATAGGTGCAAAGAAAGGTTTAGGCTTGTAAGCCCCTTGGTTATTCCCAAAGTTGTTATTAGTGTTGTTGTTGTTAAAGGGCACTTTGGGTGCTTGATTTAAATTATTGGCTTGAACTTAACTTTGGGTGAGATTAAAAGGGGTGGCCTTTAAGGTATTTGCCTCTACCACTCCATCATTGTCCACTCCTTTATTGTTGCTATTTCTGATCCAAAACCGGTTGTTGTTAGGGGTATTACAATTTTGATTGGTATTGGAAGTATTTTTTTGTTGTTATTCTTGTTATCCTTGTAAAGTTTGATTTCTCCACTTTTGACCAATACCTCTTCCATTTTAACCCCATTCTCAATTAGGTCTTGGAATGACCTAGGACATTATAGCCTTAACCGATAGTTCATTTCATGATTCAAGCTATTTACAAAGATATCCATCTTCTCCTTTTCGAGTACACTTCGAGGGTATCTAGCAAATACTGCTCTCCATCATTATAAGAAAAGTAGGAATCCCTCTCCTTCTCTTTGCTTAGTGTTACATAAATTAAGCATTGTAATATCATGTTTGATATTATAAGAATAATGAGTTACAAACTTAGAGGCCAATTCTTCAAAGGTTCGGATGCCGGAGGGTAACTTTGAAAACCACTCCATTGCCATGCCTCCTAAACTTCTAGGGAATAACCTCATTAGGTAAGTTGTGTCATGCATGAACTCTAGATTCAATGCACAAAATTCCCTTAGGTGATCTTGAGGATCATTTTTTCCTTCATACTTGTCATATTTAGGAAAGATAGCATTAGTTGTGAATAGAACCACGATTAATGACTTATCAAACAGAAAAAGGACACAAAGCTTCGATAGAAAAGGGTTTAGGAACCCCGCTTTGTTTCATCATATCCAATTGCATTTGGAAGAGTTGGAATTTCTTGTTCATGATATCAATGGGGTTAGCCTTAGCTTCTTTTTGTTTAAGTTTGTTGACATCATAGTCATGGGGAAGTTTGAGACCCATTTGTGCTAGGTCTAGAAAGTATTTTTCTGTCATTTTCCAACACTTTTTCCATGAGCTTCATGAAGAAGGGACTTTGCATTGCTTCATTAACCTTTTCATAATTTTCTTCTTCATCATTAGGGTCAATGTTGTCCCCATTGTTATTATTATTTAACCCTTGGTTGTTAGAGTCAAGATTAATTCCTCCAAGATTGTTGTTGTTTAACCCTTGATTATTAGGGTCAATATTTCCTCCTCCATTATTATTGTTATTTGACCCTTGGTTATTAGGGTCACCATTTCCTCCTCCATTGTTGTTAGTGTCTTTGTTAACATGATTGATTTGGTCAGGATCCATGTTGCCAAATGGAAAGGACATTGTTGGCTCTGTTTCCTTTATAGGTTCTTGTAAAGGTCTCGAAGAAGTAAAAGGATCACCTGGAAAAGGACACTCTTGCCTTAGATAGGATCCATCAAGTTGCAGGGTAGCCTTGATATAATGAGATTGCGTAAAAGCCAGCATGAACATAAATCGATTAAAGATCTTAGGCTTTTTATCTCACTTAAATGATCAATCCTTGGATGATGTTGCAAAATGTCCAATAATGGAAGATTCTGATCAAGTTGAATGTACACAGAGGTAAAACATCCAAAAGGGTATCCAAAAATGTAAGTATCTTGTTTTCAAACCCTCGGGAAGTATCCACTATTTTCCCTTCTTTGTTTCTGTGCGTCACTTCCTATTGTATACGAGTCACTTTACAGTTAGTACGCGGTGACTGGAATTGTTGTATGCGACACTCTGTAGTGAGTACATGGTGTTTGCCTATTGATAGGCATTATTAAATTGATTCCAAGCGGCACTTTCCAGTGACTTACACGGTTTATGATAGATGACAGGCATCATTTCAAGTTGTTACACGTCACATGATTGTTTGTAAGCATCGTTGAAATGCTTGTATGCGTCACTTGACCGATCAAAGTTGAATTTTTAGATTGTTTAGGGTATAAAAGTTTAAAGTATTTGATCAGAGCTTTCAGAGAATATTCTTGTTCAAAAATGAAACACAAACTCAACACACACATCAAATTTGCATTGTAGCCCTAAAAAAACACTAAAAGTGTATGCTCTCGCTCGTTTTTACAAGTATAGCACAAGAAGTTCTTCCAAGCAATCTACCTAGAGTCAAACAAATATGGCTTTTAATAATGGATCTAGAAGGTAGGCTTACTATTTTAACTGATTTTAATCACACCTTCGTTCCAAATTATGTCAAGTTCCTTTACCCCCTTGCGGGCTTCCCACATGCATGAAAGTACAATTTTGCGCAATCTCAAAGGACTACTCGAGGAAGTGAGGATGACTTGCACACAACTTATTCACTTTTCGATTAAGGTAAAGTGCATTTATTTATAGTGGGTTGGATGATACCGTGAAAAGTGATTGTCTCCCACTTTGGATCATTCCCTCTCACCGCCTTTGTAAAGGAATTCTCATGAGGCATGCCCTCTAAAGCTCTATTTTAATCTAGCATACATGAAAAGCGGAAAATAAACTTAGTCCAACAAGTTTGGGAATTTGATTCACTCAAAGAGTGAATAGCATATCCCTATTCTTTTCCTTTGTTCCAAACACTTCAAGCACTCTTGTTCTTTTTCAACCCCTTGACAAGGAGGTTCTTATAAATGAAATGTTGGTTAATTCCTCCCTTTCATTCTACCAAATTGAACTCACGCGTTTGGATTTTTCATCCACTTTGAAAAGTGGAGAGCATATGCCTAATGCTTGTTCAACTTGGACAATAATAGGGGTTTTCCTATTAAACTAGATTTAAAAGAATGCCACAATTTAATCAATGCAAGCTTGATAAGATGAATACCTCATTTTCGAAGCTAGCAAAGGCTAGGCGCATTTTTGATTGATTTTTTTGGCTTTTTACTACTCACCCAGTGGCGATCGTTCCCACTACGTCTCCTCCAATAAGTTAGTCAACACAACCAACAAAGTGAAGAAATCTTGAAAATCAACTTGAAAACATGCTCCTAAGTTCTTTTTAATCCAAATTTGCAAGAATCATTTTGAAGAACTTAAAAATAAGAAATCAACTTAAAGCATAGGGAATTTCTTCTTGTAAGCAAAAAACACTTTTATATAATGATCCTAAAGATGTTCCTCTTCCTTTGAATTTTCTAAAATGTTGGAAGCATGTATTTTCTTATCATGTTTGGTTTGTGCTCTTACCTCTTTGCTTGGCTTTGTGACTCAAAATTATGGTTTCTGTACTTTCCTGTGTTTGCTCATCTGCTGGAAAAACACAGACAGAGAGTTAGAAAATAGAATTTAAAGATCTGACAACAAAATGTAACATAAAATAGTAAGCGACATTTAACAGCTAATACGTGACATTTCACTATTAGCAAGCGTTATTTAAAACATTCAAAGCGTAAATGAAATTTTACTACGCGACATTTAAAAATGCACAAGCGGTAAAATAAACTTTGAAAGCATCACAAAATGTTTTAAATGTGAAATAGAACAAATCACACATGACAATTGACTGTTCACAGGCGGCACTTTGCTGTTTGCAGGCGATGCTTTATTGGCTCACACGTCACACTTTGTCTCACACGCGACACATTAAGTAAGACAGAGAAAGAATAGAAACTGCACGCGTCATTTAAATGCTCATACACGTCATCAGATCACTCATACACATCATTTCACCTATTTTCTGTAAATAGACACAAAATAAAGCCAAAAACATACAAAAATTTGATAAAATGATGTAAAATGAGGCCTAAAGCCCCGCGATGGGTGCCATTTGTGTGTGAGTTAATACACCTTCATGAAATTAGGACAATTAAGCACAATTCTATGGAAAGAAATAACAATTTAATTTAAAGAATTGCATTTAAAATCCATGACATCTCATGGTTCTCTAACTAGGCTTTGCAAGTAGAGCTCTCAGCCTTAATCTCCAATAATGACCATCCTAGAATGAGAAAATATGATAAAAATGCTTGATATAGCTCTAAATTCTCTCAATTTGCTTCAAAGATGAACTCAAATGCTCATGATATGCTCTCAAATCTCACAATTTTCTTTCAAAGATTCAAAATAATGCTCAATTTCTATCAAATTGCCTATAGTAATGATGCTATGCATTCGAATTCTCTAGGATATTTTATGCTTAGAAATGGCTCTTTATAGTAAAATCCCAAGGGTAGGGGATAGAGTGAATTTACCATGGGTTAATCCTTGGTTGAGTTTGATCCCTCAAATGGTTTCAAATGGGGGGACCATTTAAATGGTTGTCTCAAAGGTTGGGACAAAGAGACGAAGTCCTCAATTCTCATTGGTTGATCAAATTATGTTGAAAGAAATTAGGATATATTTAATTCAATCAATTAATTAAATTAGCCATGTAAGGGTGAATAGGTTCAATTTGATTTTTGATTTAAAACTATACAATTAATTGATTAAAATCAATTATATAATTTTGATTGATCCCTTTTAGGCTTATATTTGATTATTTGATTTCATTATTAATTAATCCTTTGATTTTATTTGATTTAATCCAATTTGATTAATAAATGTCCATTTAATTTTATTTTGATCCATTTTGAGCCTTTTAAGCATTTTGATGAGATTTGCTGATTTTAATGATATTAAGACACCTGGTCAATTTTGGGTGTCTACAGTTATACATAACAACAATTCACATGCGTGAAAATTAAAGAAGGCATTGTATATGCTTACGCAGGCTCCCCTATCTTGGTACGAAAGGATTGATAAATACCTTCTAGGTCTAAAAAATTTCAAGTATGATGCAGATCCAAACTTATACTACAAGGTAATCAATGGTGAAAAGGTAATTCATGTACTTTATGTTGATAATTTACTAATTACAAAATGTAAGAAAGATCTTGCATCAAAATTTGACATGAAGGATTTAGGACTTTTACATTACTTCCTTGGGTTAAAAGTGTGGGAACAAGAGAATAACATTATTCTAAATCAAGGGAAGTACACTATAGACATTCTAAAGAGGTTTGTAATGATGGAATTTAAGTCCATGACAACACCTATGGAAACTAATTTGCACAATCTAAAGACAACAACAATTGACTCAGAAAATGCAAATGCTACTTTATATCGATCGACATATAATTGGATCCTTGATGTATTTGGTTAACACAAGACCAAATATTTTCTATTCTCTAAATGCCTTAAGTCAGCTCATGTGTGAACCAAAGCAGATATATCTAGTTGTAGTTAAACATATTCTGCGGTATCTTCGAGGAATAATTAAGTATGGTCTCAAGTACACTTATTTAGATTTGGTTGGTTGTGTGATAGACAGAAAGAGTACATCTAGGTGTTGCTTCGGTTTAGGATCAACTATGATCTCATGGATCAGTAGGAAATAATCCTCAATGGCACAAAAGTTATATAGAAGCCAAGTATATTGCAGAATCCATGGGAGCAAAAGAAGCAGTATGGCTTCATAAATTTTTAGTGGGATCGGTTAATAAACCTATGAATCCTACCATTATTCATTGCGATAACTAGAGTTTTATAAAACTCCCAGTGAATCTAGTATTCAATGACAGATTGAAACACATTAAAATTCCATACCACTATGTCAGATATATGATAGATATAAATGTGATTCGATTGGAATATATAAGTATAGACAAAAGGACTGCAAACATTCTCACCAAACCATTAGCCAAGGCTAAAGTTGCTCATTTTCGTAAGAAACTTGGTATGGTTGAAATGTAATTATTAAATTTAAGGTTTCGTCACTTGTACTTATATTAATATATTTAATCTGTAAGCTATACTTGTCATGTGTGTGACTCCATGAATTTATGGCCCCTAGGATATTCTTGAAAGGTGACGACTTTTGAAAGGATAAACATTTATCTAAACCCAGTATCATGATAAAATGTCAGATTTCTTTTTACAAGACTTTACTACTTTTGATAAGTCATTTTGTAGTGATGAATTTGATATGTTGGACAAAGTCCTTGATGAATTCATCCCTATTAAGTATTCCTCTATGCCTCCTAAACTATCCTTATACAAAAAGTTGATTCATATGATCCAAGGATTTAAGATGTATCCCAATCCCTTACATGAGCCTCTCTATGATTCCTCTCCCTAAGTTCCTCTCTGTATGAGAACCTATTGGTGTAAGAATATATTTTTAAACACTTCTCTCAATTATCTCCCTCTTTTAGATGAAACATTAAGCAATTATGTTAAATATTTTCTTAATATGTAGCTCATGCATGAAACTACCTTGGTGAAAGAGGATGATTTTGTGATGGAAGAGGGTGATATTATTGGAAATTCCCTTAATGAAACTTCACCTTACATTCATTTCAATAACCTTCCCTTTAGATATGAGGTATTAATGAGTGATGGTTGTCCTTCTCCTAAATCCTATCTTATTGATGAACACACCTTGGAAGAAGAGGATGATATTATTAATACCCTCTCTTCTAGAAATGAAAACTTAGAAAATAAAACACCTAATCAAGTCAATACCATTCATGTTTTAGCTAGTGAAAGGCCTAGGAAACCATTTGTAAAAGAAGGAGAAACAAAAATCCATTTCACATTTCCAAAATAAATCACCCAAAGTTACAATATGGTAGCTCACACTTACGATAACAATCATATTCCCCCTCATCCATCACAATATGCTAGTAAGGAGTATGATCTTTGTGTAAAAATCCATGATGGTTAGGAAATATCTCTTGTTAGGAATTAATTAAGAAATGACCTCCATGCCATGCAATGATTCAAGAATCTTTGCAAAATGTTTTTACATCATTTCCTGCTAAGTCACGTGAGGTAGCAATTGTTCTCGAACCAAAGATAGAAATTGAGTTTCACCAACATGAGGTACCCTTTTTAGAATTTAAAACCCAATGTTATCCCCTCTTGATTGGTGTCCTTATATATGATAATGCTATAATATATATTTTAATTGGGAATATTGAACCCTTAATGTGTATGGTGTTGACTTGTTGCATAGAATAAAAGTGGATACTTCTCTCATTCAACCTAATTCTACTCCTATTTGTGGTTTTGATAATGTTGATAAATCAATGATGTAAACAATAAATTTTCCTATTCAAATAGGACATGCCATTTTACCCATGCTTATCCATGTGACACCTAATGCCTCATATACAACTTTATCCTAGGTATACATTGGCTTCATGTTAAACAACTTGTCTCTTCTACTCTTCATCTTAAAGTCAAAATTATTCACAACAATGTCATGTATACTATTGGAGCCAATGATAAACTACATATACAATATCAATATCCTCAAATTTATTTATTTATATATATAATACATACACCATATCCTCCTAAAGAGGATGATTGGGGATCATTATATTTGACACCTACCTTTTTTAGCAAAAACAAAATTCCCAAATTTGAGACTCAAACTTCTTATTCAAACACATGTATGGATTTTGATTGGGACCCTTTAAATTTAAATCATCTTCCACCGAAGAGTGACCCTTATCCTCCTAGCATTTCAAGTTCTAAGATTAATGATTACAATGGGCACAGTTTAGGATTTTTGAAAACTACATCATACTTGTCCAAAGAAGGTCTAGGTTTCCAACCTCCCCCTCTCTCCAATCATTCTATAAATTCTTCTCCTAATTTTTCATCACAACAAGATAATATTTTGTTTGATCTTTTTAAAGTCATCTTAATTACTCTTCCTTTGAAAAATAAACAAAAAAATATTAGACAAAAACAAGACAATACTTCTATTTTTGTGTGTCATCAAATTTGTGGCCATAAAACTATTGAATGTCATGATTTAAAGTATAGAAATTTAACAATTCATTGATTGTGGTATAATTCAAATGACAAGTGACAATGAATGACATCTTTGTCATTATCATTTTAAATAACATCTAAGTTTCTATAATTTTTCTCCTTATTATGTGACATTGGTAGCTAATCCTTTTGGGGCTCATTGTCACACTCATGGTGGTATAATCATACTTTGTGAGAAACATAATAGTTTTTCTTATTCCTTGTCTCCACACTTTGGGGTCACAGGTAGTGTTTCAATATCCTACATTTTCTAAAAGATCCATTATCAGATCATTCACTTGTTTGTTTCGTAACATAATGTCATTCCTTGCATGGGTTTGTTTGTTTTAGATGAAGATTTTCTCTTTTTCAAGATATTTACATCCTTATTTAAAATCTTTTCCTTGCTCGAAAGCACATGTGTATTATAAAATATCTATCAATTAGGGTTTATAATGTGTTATCTTTCCCCTCACCTTCAAACTTGAGGGGAAAGGTTTTATTTCTCAATCTTTTGTTCCTTTCTAAGGATCCACACTCCTTGGTGAAATGGTATTTGTTTATCACATGATATCCTTCCTTGTGTGGAGTTATTTTTTATACACAATGGTTTTCTCTCTTTTTCAGGGGGATCAAATCCCTGTTTACAACCTCTTCCTTTCTTGAAAGCGCATATCTATTATAAAAAAATCCATTACTTTGGGGCTTAAAGTATGTCATCCTTAAATAAGAATCGCTTTTTCCTACCTATTAATAGGTGGGACTAAGATGTGAATTCTTGTTTTGCTTCCCCGCTTGGTCTCAAAGATTCTATTTTTGTTCAAGAACTCCTCTTGGAGGTCCTAAGGATCCATTTACACATGTTTCAAGATGTCTTTTTACACAACTATCTTTCATTGGATTTAGAAAGAGTTATGCCTCTGACACAAGGGTGGATGGTAGATGGTGCCAAAGGCTCTCCCAACTACCAAACCAGCTTGCAGACACAATGCAAAAACAACAACACAGTGATAGAAGAAACAACAAGGATCCTTTTCATTAATTGATCAAACTCATTACATGTTGGGATGTAAGGCCTTCCCAGTTTTGACCATATACATTAAATGAATTACATAAATGATCTTCATACATATGAGGTCATAGACCTACCTTCCAGATAATTCAATCCTTCATCCTCTATCTTCTAAAAACTTCCTCTTAAACTAAAACATAGAAACAAATATATACAAGAGTCCACCAAAGATGTCGACACTCAAATCCATAAGTGAGACCCAAATTTAGGTCCACATAGATCCCAAAGAGAGACCCCGTATTAATTAAGCCACAAAAATTAAATTCAGAAGTCGGCTACTAGATCCAACTCCAAAATAAACAACTCGGGCAAAGGATGACCGAGCAACAGATTGACTTGGGCAAAGAACACCCCGAGCAACATAACATGACTCGGGCCAAGCATACCCGAGCAACAAAAGACAAACCTGAGAGATAGAAAATGAACTCAAAACAAGCATGCCCGAGTGACAGAAACCCGAGCAACAAAGACCAATTCAGAGCAAGCATAACCGAGTGACAGAGCCCGAACAATAGAGTACTTCACCGAGCAACCTCCAAACAAGTTAAAGAATAAAAGCAAACATATTTTTGGTTGAGCAGGATTGCCAATGACCTAAGATGCTCTTGCATCAGACACCTAAGGTTACAAGAAATGATTCTCAAATCATGTATCAGGTCCAACTTGGAATGAATCCAACTTAGATTGAGAAATCCAAGATGAGTCCTCGATCAGTCTGTTCTTCCACTTTACCAGATATTCCATGTATTCCTTTCCTCTTGTACTTCTTCCAATTCTCCATTTCAAAATCTTCTCAACTTCCTCTATCTACTTCTTAGGATAATCACTTGGTATTTTCATTTCTTCATCAGGTTCATGATATTCATACAAGTCTGAAATATTGAATACAGGTGATATATCCATGTCATCACATAATTCCACTTCATAAGCATTTTCACTGTCAAATCTTCTTAGTATTCTGTAAGGATAAAATTTCTTCATCTTCAATTTACCATATGTTCCAATAGGAAATCTGCCTTTCTTCAAATGAACCATTACAACATCACCAACTTTAAATGTTTTATGTCTTCTTGATCTTTCTGCATTATCCTTCTATTTCTGATTACTTTTCTCTAGCTTCTATTTTACATCTTCATGCAAGGTCTTCATAAACTTAGTAAATTCCTCTACTTCAACACTTCTTTTCATTCTCCAACAATATCTCTCAAGTCTGATATACCTCTCGGTTGTGTGCCATGAACAATTTCAAAAGGTGTCTTTCCAGTACTTCTTATAACCACCCTAATTTGGTCTGCTACAACTAAAGACCCTATTTTCCCTAAGTGTGATCATACCCTTGATTATGTCCAAACGACTCTGTTACTGCTTGGCATAATTCTTTGAATCAATTTAATTTCCTAAGGTGATCAAAATCACTAAGTTAATTGCTTTAGCCAAAATTAATAATCGATAAAATACATGGCTAAAATGATTAGTTTACTAGGAATTAAATAAAGTCCTAAATCATTTGATCACTTGCAAAAGAGCCAATCCCCTAGCTTGATTAATCTAATTAATTGGCTATAGTCCTTTAATTATTAAAAAGCAATTAAGTTGTTTAAATAATTAAATTTTCTATTTTTGAATGAATTAAATAAGTTTAATTTATTTCATTAATATTCCTCTAAACGCCCAACCTAATCTAAATCAACCACTTGGAGCCTAGGTTCAAACCTTTCCCAACCCTTTCACCCTTGCTAAGTATTCTTCTAATCCTAATCTAATTATAACCCCCTTCTAATGATGTCACATTCCATTAAGGAAGTGATTAGGGACTCAACCCACTTGAGAAGGTCAACTTTCTCAAGCTTGACTTCTCTAAGGACCAACTTGCCAAGTTAAACCTTACTCCCTCCCATGCCTCTTAATGAATTCCATTAATGACCCCTTAATGGAATTCCCTCTTGCCCATCCCTCATTAATGCCCAAGGCATTAATAGCTCTTACACTTCATTAATGACCTTAGGGGCTCCATTAATGAACCTTCTCTCTCTCTCTCTCTCTCTCTCTCTCTCTCTCTCTCTC
>MU228399.1:1014762-1032198 GCA_018584345.1 Thuja plicata | reverse complement strand
GGACCTGACCAAGTCATGAGGAGATGTGTGAGAGAAGATGAGACATATGACATTCTTCATGCATGTCATAATGAACCATGTGGAGGACACTTTGCAGCCAAAAGAACAACACAGAAGATTTTAACAACTGGCTACTACTGGCCTACACTTCACAAAGATGCAACCAGTTATATAAGAAAGTGTGACAAATGTCAAAGAATGGGCCGACCAACAAGATCAGATGAAATGCCTTTAAACCCACAGGTGGTGGTAACACCATTTGATAAATGGGGCATGGACTTTATTGGTCCAATAGACCCTCCATCCAATGGGAAGTCATACATTCTAGTGTGCACAGATTACTTGACCAAATGGGTCGAAGTCAGAGCAATGAAGCATGCTAGAGAACATAAAGTTGCTGAATTTCTGTATGAAGAATTTTTTTACTAGATATGGCATGCTAAGAGAACTTGTTACTGATCAAGGTACTCAATTCACTTCCAATATGATAACAGAGCTCATGAATGAATGTAATATCAGACATCGGAAGTCAAGCCCCTATCACCCTCAAGCCAATGGACAAACAAAAGTTACAAATTGGGAAATAGAAGCAATTTTAACAAAGACAGTTCATTTGCATCACCGAGATTGGATCAGTAGACTATCATAAGCCATCTGGGTGTATAGAACAACATGGAAGACCACCACAGGGTTCACTCCGTTCAAACTATTATATGGTAAAACAACAATTCTACCGATTGAATTTGAACAAAAAATATTAAGAACAACGCTGGAGTTAAATATTGATCTTCCTGCAGCACAGAGAGAACACTTGCTGCATCTCAATTTTTTGGATGAAATGCGCAAGTCTACCCTACAGTGCACAGAAATTGTCCAAAAGCAAAGAAAACAGTGGCATGACTCCCATATTAAGAGTAAGCAGTTCCAGGTTGGAGATTGGGCATTGTTATATGATTCTAGATTCCAAGAGATACCAGGCAAGCTGCAGACATGATGGTTGGGTCCATATGAAATAAGCCATGTATTTACAAATGGAGTAGTCCAGTTGACCACAATTGACCCTATACACTTGTAGCTACTAGTCAATGGACATAGGCTAAAGTTGTATCACCAGCCATAGACGAAAGACGACTTCTTGCAACAATTCAACCAGCTAGTTTTAAAGGATCAACAGGTAACACTTCCTGCAGTAGAGGGTGTCAACCTTCTTCCTACAACTCTTCAATAAGAATTCCTTCGAAGCATGACCATAATAAAAACTTTATGTTTACATAAAGTTCAAATTTTCCATTCACTTTCTACATTCTTCTTTTTCAACCCATTTCATTTCTTAATCTTCCATCCACCCACCTTCCACGTCATCATATTTCTATGCTTTCAATAAAGAGATCGTGCGTTGATGCATGCTGACCGCTGATGCCGTCATTCCACTCTCACCAACCTTTCCTAGCACGTGTGATGATCAATTAACAGGTATGAGCTTTTCAAATTTATTTCCATTTTTAGTGCATAGATTTCATTGGTTATATCGAATACTGCAATAAATGTATCGTTGCCGCCTTAATCTAGTTCTGTACCTTCTGCCAAGTCTGACAAGTGAGGACACTTGTCAATATTTCATAGGGGGTAGGGAAGTGTGCCAATTCTTAAAATGTCATTTCTATTTACTCGTTAAGATCCTCAAATGTGTACTTCGGCCTTGTCTTAATTAAAATCTAGCTATCGTATCACATAAGTGTCAAGTGTCATACCTTTATTCCAAATAAACCCCTAATTGTCAGACTAGATGTGACCTAGTATTAAAACCATGACATAACTCTCACATGAATATCTATGATTCATTCTGTTAAAGTACATTATTATTGTTCATATCAAGAATACTAGAAGAATGTGAAAGAGGGAATGTGAAAGAGGGTCTGTGGTTTTACAAGAGTAGTTTGAAATTCAAAAGAGAAGAAGGTAATTATCAAGAACAAAGTAGAGGTTGAATTTGGTAAGCACAAATGGGGGGCCAATTACAGCGGCATGAACCAGTGGTTCATGGTATTTTACTATCTGATGTTGAGGCAGTAAGAAGAATTAATGCCTGCGGATGGCTGGGATATTTCTTAAAATTGATGGAGTTTGATGAGGAAGCAACAACAAAATTTGCAAACACATTTGATGAAGGCCAAGCAATGGTATGGGGGTTGACAGTTGTTGCAACAAAGGAGCGAATAAAAGAAGTAACCAGTTTGCCAGCAGCAGGGGAACACTACCCCAATGCGCATGATGCCAGGTCAGCTAGGGCCCAGTTCACCCTACCAGGAGACCCTCCACTGGAGATCACTAAACAAGGGTGCAAAAGAATGTCCATTCCTCCACCATATCATGAGTTGGCCATGCACATTATCAGGTATTTCACCTATAAAGGATGATTCTCTAATTTACATGTGCGTCATTTTAAGTTTCTTAGTTATGTATGACATAATATCCCAATGAATGCCCCCAATTTTTTGTTTAATATGCTGTGCATTAGTGCTGAAGAAACCTAGAAAGGGAATGACAATTCTATTACTCACCATTCCCTAATTAAATTACTCATAGAAAGATCTCTTAGGGATGTCTCCCCTATGGCATGGGCAGAGTTTGTCCATCATAAAACCCTACAGCCTCAAATTGCCCCTAATGTGCAAATTAGCCAAGATAATGCAGTTTCACCTGACCCAGTTGCCGAGCAAAGTACCCAAGGGGCAGAAACCAAAAATTTACAAGAAAATGTGCCTTTACCTACTCACATATGCAATATAACTACTTCCACCCAAACAAAAGGAAAACAAAAGTTAGTGGGAGAAACTTTGGTTCCTACAGCTGAGCCATGAAACCCTCAACTCTCGAGAAAGAAGAAAATGAAGTCAGTTCCTGCAGCCACTACTCCTGTAGCCACTACTCCTGCAGTAGAGAAAACAAAAAGGGTTAGTAAGAAAAAGGCTATAGAGGTTGAGGAAATCCCTGTAAGAAGGAGCTCTAGGTTGAGAGGGTAGATTCCTAAAGTACCCACCGAAAGCCAGTCCGCTTCCCCCAAAAAATTTGAGGAGGAAACTCCTATTCATATTGTTTCGGATGACTCTCCCAGCTAGTCTGAGATTCCAGACATTCCTCAAAATCTAGATGAAGAGTGGAAGCTGAGCCAAATGTATGTCAAAATGAACTAGGATTTAGTCATTAGAATGTTCCAACCCGTGAGAAAGAAACCCCTATAACTCACCAGCTAGCTTGCACAAGAAATGCCCTAGTTTCCTATAAGAAAACTTGGTTAATAAATTTCTTAGAGCAGTTATGGAGGGAACAAAGGAAGAAGAATAACCAAAATGAAAACAATGGTATGATTACTCTGCAAATGCTTCTCTTCCAATTATATAATAAGCATGTGCTGACAACCACTCTATGGGGAGAAGAGAAAAAGAAATTGCAAAAAGTAATAGCAGAACAAGGAGAGGAAATTGCAGAATTAAAAGATCAGTTGGCAAGAAAGAAACAGAGAATGGAACATGCTCTTAAGCTGACTGACCAGATAATTTCTCGTAGACCGCCACCTAGGGTCTATACCATTTGTCTAAAAGAATAATTCCTCCTATTTCAGTTGATGATGACCCTCAAAGATGTAAACGCAGAGTTCAAATCAGCCCAGGAATTCTATGGTTTATACTAGACCCTTCCATCTTGGCAACAAAAGCTACTCTGTGAGTTGTATGTGCATAATTTCATCATCCCTACAGAGATTGAATGGAATCCCCTGCTTTACATAGGGGATATACATCTAAGGGCCCTAATGTCTTGGATGCACAATGAGGCTAACTATGATAGACAATTGGAGAATTACAGAGAACTTGAGAAAAGGGAATCCCTGACATTAAGAGCACAAAGTAGTCAACCAGAAGTATTCCTGAGGGATTGGTTCAAACTAACATATGGGAATATTAAAGGGAAATCAAAGATAAAAATTTTAAACTCAGAATAGATGTGTATGCAGAATATGACAACATGTCTTATTTTGTCTTCCAAAGAGCCTTAACCGGTGCTAGAAGTAGATGGGGCAGATTATCATAGGCATTCAAAAGGTTAGAACCACACAGCCCCATTAACCTTGAAGCAGCCATACACCAAGCACCAAAATACATAGAGCTGGGTAGGCAAATCAGGTAGGAGCTCTGGTGTCCGCTCACAATGCGGCCGCCCATGCTCCTTTGGCCCTTGTATGACATCAACACTGCCAGGCTTGACAGGCTATAGGAGGATCATAGAAGGGAAGTTTGGGAAAGAACAAGAGGATTCTACTACTCCTTCAAGAGCCAGAGGCGAGGAAGAACTGAAGTTGGTGACTTTAGGTCAATTGCCTGAAGATGCAATGCTTGAGGATAAGCATTTGATTAACCAAGGGGCAGATGATAAGGCCAAATTATTACCTTTATTTTGTATAATTTTAAATACTCTATTCTAGTTTCTGACAAAACATTTGAGAACCTAGCCAGTTAAAACTTGTGATAAAGTCCAGATAGAACTGATAAACCATGGGTAGATGTTTGTGACATATTTTGCTAATATTATACATATAGTGCAGTATTTCATATAACCATTAGAATATATGTTCTAATATCTAGATTTAATTTGATTAAGCTTGTTGCATGAATATTTCTGCATCAAAACTAACATGACAGGAGAGAAAGCGGCTGGAGAGTGGTCGAAAACATTCAAGGAAGACTGTTGAGGACCAGCTATGGCGAAGTGATCATCACAACACCAGGAAACATGGCTGCTACAATGGAGGAGCCATTATTCTAGGATGTGGGGATGTTGTGTTGCTATATTCCCTCTGCACTTTACTATGTTGAACTGGTTGCCAAGCTTTATTACCCACACCGCGGGCCGTTGCATTTCCATCTTCTTCTCTGACATGTTTTTAGCAAGATAGTTTCTTTTCTATTTTGTAATAAGTGTTCAATCCTCTATATATAGGGATTGGACCGATAGTTTGAAGTTAGATAGGAAAGTTAGAGAAAAAAGTTTTTGGAAGAAAACTGTTATATCTTACAACAATCTATTTCAAGTTTCATGTATTGTTTTTATGTAATGAGTTTTTAAAATACAATGAAGTAATTCTTGGTTTATGTTCTGTGTTAGTAGATTAGCAGAAACCAACCAAGGGGGCCCACTTGGGAGGTGGAATAGGTTAGAATAGAATAGATTTCCTTCCAGCATTTCTAGCATTTCCAGTATTTCAGATAGAAGTTGCAATTTCTTCCTGTAGCATTGTACCTTGTGAATGTTCCTGCAACATCTGCAAAAATAGTTATAATGGATGTTCTAGGTTGAAAGTATAGGTTTAAGTAGAGTTTTCAATTTCTAGCATTCATTTTAGTAAGGAGATAAATGTATTATTTTCCTGCAGCACTAGTGTAGGTTTCTTTTATGCATTTTTACCTTCCTGCAGCATAAGCAGAATGACTCCTTAAGGAACCTAGTGCACATATTGTGCTGACCATTTCAAGTATACATCCCTGGGTTGACAAGTTAAATGCACCTCATAACAGGAGAATTAGTCCTTAGATTGAATAAACCATTCCTAAGAAAGGCCTTGAGCATGATTATTCCACACCTATTGTGAGGCAGTTCACCATGCACCAACAATATTTCAGAATATGAAGCATTGGTAAACGGTCTTAAGCTAGCTATGGAGTGGAAGATTGTAGAGTTACATGTATATGGTGAATCCCAACTAATTATCAATCAGGTCAATGGGGTGTATCAAATGAAAGATGAGAAGTTGATGCCCTACAAGAAACTAGTTGATGACCTGAAGAAGTACTTTGTCTTCGTCACCTTCCAGTAGATACCAAGATCAGAGAATAAAGATGTAGATGCTATGGCTACCTTGGAATCCATGTTACAAATGGAATAACATCAATTCTGCTATGAATTCTTGGTGGAATAACTATCATATCCTTCCTTTGATACCCCTGAATACCAAGTAATCTATGCTTTGAACACCCCAAACCAATCTCGGTATGCTAATATCATTGCTTACCTATCTGACCAAACCATTCTTGCTAATCTATCTAGAAATGAGAAGAGAGCTCTGAATAGGACATCATCGCATTATGTCCTCATCACTAATAACCTATATCGATGAGGTCTTGATGGTACACTTCTTATATGTTTAGAACTCAAAGAGTTAGACCGTGCATTAAAGGAAGTCCATGAAGGTGTATGTGGATCACACTCGAATGAATTTTCACTAGCAAAGAAACTCCTCAGAGTAGGCTATTACTGGCCTACCATGGAAAAAGATGCCATTCAGTTTTCAAAAACCTGTCATAAATTCCAGACACATGGAAATCTTATCCATGCTCCTGCCAGAGAACTTATACCTTTTATAACACATTGGCCATTTCAACAACGGGCCTTTGACTTGGTTGGACAAATATATCCCAACTCTTCAAATGGACATAAATTCATCATTACGACCACTGAGTATTTCACAAAGTGGGTCGAGGCCATGCCGCTAATCAAAGCCATTGGCAAACAGGTGGCTATGTTCATTCTGAACTACATTATTTGTAGATATGGGATACCCTCTTCAATTGCAACAGACAATGGGGGCCAATTTAAAAATTAAGACATTGATGACCTTTGTGAACAATTCCATATCGCTCAACATTGCTCCTCAATCTATTATCCTCAAAATGGACAAGCTGAGGCATCCAATAAAAATATTCTAAAAATCCTACACCGAACTATAAGTAAGTCTGGCAGAGACTGGTATCTACAACTGAATTCAACACTATGGGCCTATATAACAAGCATCAGAACACCAAATGGAGCCACGCCATTTTCTCTATTCTATGGCACTGAGGTAGTACTACCTATTGAGGTTGAAATCCCATCTTTGCAGATATCTTTACAAGGCTTGGTTACTGATGAGCAATACCGCATTGATCGGGTGAATTCTTTTAGACCTACTAGATGAGCACAAAAAATAGACGTTTGAACATCTGAAGGTGTACCAAGCATGAATGTCCAAAGGGTACAATAAAAAGGTAAAGCCACACAAGTTTGAATTAGGAGATCTCATCCTAAAAGAGAATCCTAAGAACCAGCCTAACAGAGAACAGAAAGGAAAGTTTGAACCTAACTAGCTGGGACCTTATGTTATCACTGCTACTTTTGGGACTAGAGCTTATCAACTAGCTACACTTGAACGAGACATTCTTCCAGATCCTATCAACACTCTACATTTGAAGTGGTTCTATGCTTGATGTTCGGCTAGCAGAGCCTGTACAACAAAAAGTTTTTAGAAAATACCAAAAACATTCAGAAAATTGATCTTGAAGGAAATCTAAAAACAGTGGAAAAAGACCTAAGGAAGGGTATCCTTGGTGAAAACCTGGTAAACAGGCACCTTGATACTACAAAAACATTAAAAAAAGAAGTAAAAATATCAAAAATTTGAAAAAGAGAAAAGTGCCTTGATGAGCACCTAGTAAAACAGGCATCTTGGTAGCAAAAAGAAAGAAAAGATCTTGCCAAGTGGTGAAAACCTGGCAATCAGGTGTCACTTGTGTTCAGCGCTCCATCTATCAATATATTGCTGACACTAGGCCTTCACAATTACACCTGTTCTCAAATGCTAACTTTGTTTCCTAAATTGGCTATCTTATCCTCGCTTTGGATTTGTCTGCATTTGCATCTTAGGAATAGGTTGCGTTTGCTAGGTTTCTCTAGGATGGTTTGCCTCATGAACACAATGTTTCTTAATACATGAAAAACAATTTCACTCTTCAAAACAAGGGTATATTTTCAAACATCACATATCTAGACATGACATTTACATTAACGGAGTTCCTACAAGGCTATATTGGATCACAAACATGAATGGATTATCCTATGAATACACAAACATGGAACATATTGCTTGTATTCCAACTTTCTGATTGATGAATCTTTACCATGTTTGACAAATGAATGAACAAGTACTACTAAAACACACAGTTTAAAATTGGTTTGATTATGATTCTTTCATGTCCTGATGATGTTTTCAACTAGGGGCATCTAAGTAATTATAAATTTTATTTGCTTGATTCACAATTGATGATTTATTATGTCTTCTTAGTTACTCAATGATGTCTGCGCAAAGACAAAGAGTCACAAGGATGGGGGCATAATATTTTCTTGGTTTTCTATGTATGGTGATTGTTCTTGTCTGATCCTATAAATTTCACCTAACATAGATGTTTATGGTAAGAGCTGCCACACAGATTGGATAGTCACATATATCTTGATCTCTGTTACATGTAAACTATGGCGAGTTTGAGAAAATCTCCTTGTTTGTTTTTCTACATCAGATTCTCACTAAGGTATACGAAGCATAATGTACCCAAGGATATGAATTTTCAAGGTCATTGTGGGTTCAATATCTTTCCTTAGACAGATTCTGATATAATAAAAGGAAGGTGACTATTTTGTTATCTTGTCTTCTATGCCTTGATGCCTAAGTCTATTTCTGACATTTCAATAAAACATAGTATTCATACTTTCATAATATCAGTGGGTATTAGTGATGGTTGTACTATCAGGTGGTATCCATTTGTGAAAGTGCCCAATGATGATAATATGCTACAATATCTGCAAATCAGTGACAAGTCCTGAGAGTCTACATATAGCTACATTTAGAGATTGCATAATGCATTTTTAAAAGAAAAACATAAGGATTTGAGCTCAAACTCCTTTCTATTTTTAATTCATCTTAAATCCAAGTTTATTACTAATACCCATGCTTCCCAAAATCTTTGATCTATCGGGAACAAAATCGAACTCATATTTTCAATGTGATTAACTTGGTACTTGTGTGTTTACTCTTAAACACACCCCCATTTCTTCACTTCTTCTAATCCATTCTTGCTTCTTCTACCCGTTCCATACAAGTGATACATTCTTTCAATAGAGGGATTTCATTTCTTTTTCCTTTGATTTCATTCCTGAGGGGGCATGATCACACTATCATCGATCAAATTTTTGCTCGAAACAACATTAAAATGACTTTGTTATCAAACAAACTAGGGGCATAACAGTTTCATTGACTAAGTCGAAATTGTTGGATAGAAAGATTTGTTTCTCATAAGCTTTGGTTATCAATTTTGGACGACAACCAAGTTCAGAATTGATATCTTTAAAATCTTTTATTGATCTTTGGACGATAATCAAGTTCAAAATCAATACTATCAGTTTAGTTCGATCAAGTGTGAGACTGATCTCATCAACATTTCATTCGACAACCAAGAATGGAATTCTCAATCTTTCTAAAGTCAAAAAAACTTTCTTTGAATCAATGCGCTACTTGCACATCAATTCAAAGAGGGGCAAATGTAACCACCCTAATTTGGTCTTCTACGACTAAAGACCCTATTTTCCCTAAGTGTGATCATACCCTCGATTATGTCCAAATGACTCTGTTACTGCTTGGCATAATTCTTCGAATCAATTTAATTTCCTAAGGTGATCAAAATCACTAAGTTAATTTCTTTAGCCAAAATTAATAATTGATCAAATACATGGCTAAAATGATTAATTTACTAGGAATGAAATAAAGTCCTAAATCATTTTCTCACTTGCAAAATAGCCAATCCCCTAGCTTGATTAACCTAATTAATTAGCTATAGTCCTTTTAATTATTAAAAAGCAATTAAGTTGTTTAAATAATTAAATTTCCTATTTTTGAATGAATTAAATAAGTTTAATTTATTTCATTAATATTCCTCTAAACCCCCAACCTAACCCAACTCAACAACTTGGAGCCTAGGTTCAAACCTTTCCCAAACCTTTCACCCTTGCTAAGTATTCTTCTAATCCTAATCTAATTCTAACCCCCTTCCTAATGATGTCACATTCCATTAAGGAAGTGATTAGGGACTCAACCCACTTGAGAAGGTCAAATTTCTCAAGCTTGACTTCTCTAAGGACCAACTTGCCAAGTTAAGCCTTACTCCCTCCCATGCCTCTTAATGAATTCCATTAATGACCCCTTAATGGATATTCCCTCTTGCCCATCCCTCATTAATGCCCAAGGTATTAATAGCTCTTACACTTCATTAATGACCTTAGGGGCTCCATTAATGAACCTTCTCTCTCTCTCTCTCTCTCTCTCTCTCTCTCTCTCCCATTCTTCTATAAATTAAAGAGGTTTGGAGCTCATAATAAGCCTCAATTTTTGAATAGTAGTGTTGTTATGCCAAGATTTTGAAGGAATCTCAAAGCATTGTTATGCTACCCATTCCTTCATAGCTTCATGCACACTCCATAGTTACTTTCATGCATGGTTATAATTCTCAATTTTAGACTAATGTGCATGCTTAATAATCAAATAGTTGTATTAAACTTGAATCTTTCATGCTAGGTTGTTTATGTCACTGGTATTAGCATAATCTGAGGGCTGTTATGTTATTTACTACACTCATCCTAGTTAGAAAGCAATAGGTTGATGTTAGGGTTTTATATGCTCATTAACCCTTATTTCTCACTAACAGAATGACTTATTGAAGTGTTGTGTCATAGGTAACAGGTGTAACATTTGACACCCACACTTCTATTCACTGAAATGTTCTATGCAAACTCTGCTTGTGCCAACATCAAATCCCAATTACTTGGTGCGTCTCCAACTATGCATCTCAACAAATTACCCAAACTTCGGTTTACAACCTCTGTTTGTCCATCAGTCTATGGATGAAATGTAGAACTATACTTCAACTCAGTATCCAACTTCTTCCAGAGGGTTCTCCAAAAATAGTTTACAAACTTACTGTCTCGGTCATAGATGATACTCCTCGGTAATCCATGCAATTTGATAATCTCCTTAAAGAAAAGATCTGCTATATGTACTACATTTGATGTTTTCTTACAAGGTATAAAATGTATCATCTTAGAAAATCTATCCACAACAAAAAATATGGAATCATTACCTCTTTTTTTCCTCGGTAAGCCAAGAACAAAATCCATGTTGATATCACTCAAAGGTTTCTCAGGAATAATAATCGGTGTATACAAACCAGTATTTTGAATTTCTCCTTTTGCAACTTGACAAACTCCACAAATTTTCACAAATTTTTGAACATCCTTATACAACTGAGGCCACAAATACCTTTCCTTCAGCAAACTCAATGTCTTATCAATACCAAAATGTCCATCCAATCTACTACTATGTTTCTCATTTATCAAATTAGTTCTCATTGAACCTCTCGGTATACACAACTGAATACCTTTGAACAACATATCTTCCTAAATGAAATAGTCTTCATACTAACTTGATTGATTTGAATTAGGTGCTCTGCATACTCTCCACTGCTCAGAAAAATCAGGATCACTTTCATACAATTGCTTCATGTCATCAAAACCAAGAACCTCAATTCTCATTTCAGTCAACAAATATCTTCTTCTACTTAATACATCGACAAATTGGTTAGAAACTCTACATTTATGCTTAATCACAAATGTGAAGCTCTGCAAATACTCTACCCATTTCATATGTCTTTGATTCAACTTATTCTGACTACCCAAATATTGTAAAGCCTTATGATCAATATACAACACAAATCCATTTGGCATCAAGTAATGTCTCCATTTTTTCATAGATTGAACAATAGCATAGAACTCTTGATCATAGATAGAATATTTCCTCTTAGCATCATTCAAATTATCACAAAAGAAAGCAACAAGTTTACCTTCTTGAGTCAACAAAGCTCCAATTGCACTTCCACTTGCATCACATTCAACTTGAAATAACTTATTAAAATCAGGTAATGCTAACACAGGTAATTCAACAATCTTCAACTTAAAAGCTTCAAAACTCTTATCAGCTCCATGTGTCCATTTGAATTCTCTTTTGTCTCCTCTCATTGTCTGAGTCATGGCATTACAAATAGAACTGAAATTTTTGATAAACTTCCTATAAAAACTTGCCAATCCATGAAATGATCTTACCTCACTAACATTCTCAAGTGTACGCCAACTAAGTATAGCTTCAACCTTCTCAGGATCCCTCTTCAGACCATCATTTGAAATCACAAAACCCAAATACACAAGCTCTTCTTTCATGAAGGAACACTTTTTCAAATTTATCAACAACTTTTCCTCTTTCAATCTCTGCAACATTTGCCTTATATGCATCAAATGCTCTTCTCTAGTCTTATTGAATATCATAATATCATCCAAGTATACAATCACACATTTATTCAAGAATTTCTTTAGAACTTCATTGATTAACCTCATAAATGTACTCGGTGCATTAGTTAAACCAAAATGCATAACCAACCACTCATACAAACCTTCCTTTGTCTTGAAAGCAATCTTCCATTCATCACCTTATCTAGTTCTTATATGATGATACCCACTCTTCAAATTAATTTTGGTAGAATATCTTTCTCCACTCAAACAATCTATTATATCATCCATTCTCGGTATAGGAAACCTATACTTCACTGTTATTTTATTGATTGCTCTTGAATCAGTGCACATTCGCCATTCTCCATTCTTCTTAGGTGCCAACACAATTGATACTGCACATGGACTCAAACTTTCTTAGATCAAACCTTTGTTCAAAAATTCATGAACTTGTCGGTTAAGCTCTTCATTCTCGGTCGGTGTTAACCTATGTGGTGCTTTGTTTGGTAAACTAGCTCCAGGAATCATATCCATACATTGACTGATATCTCTCATTGGTGGCAAACCATCTAGTACATTATCTAAAATTATCTCCTTGTACTTAGTGAGTAACTTCTCAACTTCTGCAGGAATTTCATCTTCTGTATTCTTACTTAGTTTATTAGGAATCACAGCATAACAGATATCATTTCTTCTCAAATCCTTAACAAACTATCTACCCTCCATCAAACAAACTTTCACAGATGTACATATCTCACCAACAGATTCTTCAACCAAAGGTAACAAAACTTGCTTCTTACCATCAACCCAAATAGAATATCTATTCAATCTTCCATCATGTATAGCATGTCTATCATATTTCCAAGGTCTACCCAACAAAATATGACAACAATCCATAGGCATAATATCACACAACACCTTATCATAGTATTTTCCAATTTTTCAGATTCACAAAACATTGTTCACTCACCATTAATGTGTACTCATCATTGATCCATGAGATCTAATAGGGCTTTATATGATTCATCCTTTCCAACTACAACTTTGTGACCATTTCCTCATAATCCAGATTCCTCGAGCTTCCACTATCAACAATTACCTTCCAAACTTTGTCTGCAACTCTACATCTGGTCTTGAACAAACTTTTCCTGACAGGTACTTGCTTATCCTTTTCACTCCACAGTATCCTTTAGATCATGAGATTTCCTTCCTTCTTAGCTTCATTTGGTGACTCCTCTTGCACAAAAGCATTTCTTCTACTACCAATATTCTTGCTTGCATGTGTACACTCAAAGGATTTATGTCATTCTTTACCACAATTGTAACAAGTTACTTGGAAACCTCTTCTGCTATAACCAGCTTGGGAGTAATTTCCTCTTCCTCGATATGAACTTCCACCTTTCCATCTGGTCTTTCCTTTGTCTTGGGATGTGTCTAAAATTGACTTTTCTATTTCAAATCTACTGTTTTCACCATGAGATCTACCTCTTCCTCTAGGGAATCTACCACCTCTGCCTCTTTGTCTTTGTTCATAACTTTTGTTCGATTTCTCCTCATCTTTTAGGGTAAACTGATATGTCTCTTTAGTGCTTTCCATCTTGACCAAACTGATCTCATCTTGTATGGAACTTCTTAATCCATTCAGATATCTTGCTAATCTTTCCACTTCATCTTCAACATGTCCAGATCTAATGTCCAATTTGTAGAATTCTTCAGTATAGTTTTTTACAGACCTATCTTTCTACTTCAAACTTTGCATTCACCTAATCAGGTTAATCTCATAATCATAGGGTAGAAACTTGCCTTTCAATTTGTTTACCATCTTATTCCATACCTTGATTTTGTCTTTACCTTTCTTCTTCTGATCTAATTGCAGATGTTCCCACCATAAGGATGCATGACCTTTCAACTTTGTGCTTGCAATCTTCACCTTCTTGTCCTCTGATACATTCTCATATTCAAAGTACTTTTCCATCTCAGTTATCAAATCTATCAACTCATTAGAATCCAATTTTCCACTATACTCAGGAGGATTAAACCGAGGTGTGGACTTCAAACTTGTCAATGCTCGCAGGAATCTCTCTTCTTCTTGATCCATCATAGGTGCAGGTGCAACTTCACCTTGAACCTCTTCCAATTCATCATCACTAACATCTTCAAGATGTCTTCCTCTGTGCTAGGCTGTCTCAACAACTTCCAATCTACCAGCCATCTGTCTAAGCATATCAGCTAGACTTGGATCTGCGTTTCCTCTCCCACAAACCATCTTGAATCCCTCTACAATTGTAGGTTAGATCGTAATCTGCTACCCCACAACAATATCACCAACTAGGGTTAGGGTTTACAAGAAGGAACTTAGATCTCACCAATTCTCTGATACCACTTGATGCAAGGGTGGATGACAAATGGGGTCAAAGGTTCTGCCAACTATAAAACTAGCTTGCAGACACAATGCGAAAACAACAAAAATATAGTGAGAGAAGAAACAATAGGGATCCTTTTCATTAATTGATCAAACTCATTTCATGTCAGGATGTAAGGCCTTCCTGGTTTCAGCCATATACATTCAATGAATTATAGAAATGATCTGCATACATACGAGGTCACAGACCTACCTTCCAGATAATTCAATCCTTCATCCTCTATCTTCTAAAAACTTCCTCCTAAACTAAAACATAGAAACAAATATATACAAGAGTCCACTAAAGAGGTCAACACTCAAATCCATAAGTGAGACCCAGATTTAGGTCCACACAGATCCCAAAGAGAGAGCTCATATTAATTAAGCCACAAAAATCAAATGTAGAATTCGGCCACCAAATCCAACTCCAAAATAAACAAATTGGGCAAAGGATGACCGAGCAACAGAGTGACTTAGGAAAAGAACACCCTGAGCAACAAAACATGACTCAGGCCAAGCATACCTGAGCAACAAAAGACAAACCCGAGAGATACAAAATGATATTGGAACAAGCATGCCTGAGCGATAGAAACCCAAGCAACAAAGACCAACTCGGAACAAGCATAACCGAGTGAGAGAGCCCGAGCAACAGAGTACTTCACCGAGCAGCCTCCAAACAAGCTAAAGAATAAAAGCAAACATATTTTTGGTTGATCAGGATTTCCAATGACCCAAGATGCTCCTGCATCAACATCTTCTGTCGAGGTTATATATACATTGATTCTTAAGGGATATCTGCTTGGTGTTAAAGGTAGGTATCCTTGAGAGTGAGGTTATGTAATGTCCCCAATTTAGCAGGTTCCAGGAATATGCAGAGGTTAGATCATCATCATGAGCTTTGTTAGCTAACACCTTGATTTGAGGGTCTTAGTTAGTCAACTTACTACTTTTAGTAAGTCAGTGATGGCAGTTTCCATTTATGGCAAGCACCTAGGCACTATATTCAATTGGTGATGATATTGGCACTTTTAGTGGCATATATTGAGTTTAAGTTATAAGTTTATTTTGGACGCCTAGTGGGGGTATTAATCATTAATTCACATGGAATATAATCCTAAGTATTAAGACCAGTGATTTTAAGTGAAAGGTGTGTTTAAGAAGCACTTTTAAGTGAAAAGTGTCTTCATGAAGCTTTTAACTTTGGATTTATTTATTATTAATTCAAAGTTATTAAATGAATGCTTCTAATTGAAAAGTGTATTTATGCAGGGGAGTAGGTTGATGCTTCTTCATATAATTTCTACTACACAGAGTCATTTATGGAGTACTTTTTTGAGAGTCCAAAATTGTAGGAGGGACATTTCAAGTCCTCTGAGGGTACTCTCATCGCAGTATTCGGGTTTTAGTGGGAAAGATTGTAGATACGTTGACTACAATGCTTCCTCACAGGGATTTTTTGGTTGGATTTGTTGAGAGGGTTACCCAAGATCCTGTCCAACTAATTATTCAAAGTCAAAGATTGGATCCATCTCTTGATTATTGGATTGTTATTAATGAGCCTCTGATAGAGATTGGAGCATTTTACCGTAATTACATAGTGAGGAGCTCTCATCATTTCTCTTTTGACGCACAAGTTGAGGTTTTGGTTGCATGTCAGTGTGAGTTGGCTCCAGGTTTATATCATCCTTTATGGGATGAGTTTTCTCCATTTGCAATTGATGGGGTTAGTTACTGCAAGTTAGCAGGAGGCTACTTGCAAGGTCAACATATCCACGATGCTTTTGTAGGGGATGGATATCTGGGTTATGGTACAACTATTTTTGGGGGTACTTGTCCCTATTGCATAGATGAAATTCATACACATAACACATTGGTAGGGTGTATAGGGAGTTCTGGTCTATCAGATGGTATCAAATACCCATTCTTCTTTATTATGGATGGATGTGAGTTTGATCTCTACCGGGATCCAGGGGGAGGCAGGATTAGCAAGGTGGATTATGTGGGTGTCTATGGTTGGCATGGTCATAGTGTGATCGGGATAACTCCTTGGATGGAGTTTTCGTCACAAGAGTTTGCAGGTGATGCCTGTGATATTATACATACTTATCCTTGGGATATGGGTGGATCAATATGTGCCTTATTTCAATGATTAGTTGAGGAAAATTAATCTTGGGGAGGGAGGACTATAATGTCCCCAATTTAGCAGGTTCTAGGAATATGCATAGGTTAGCTCATCATTGCGAGCTTCATTAGCTAACACCCTTATTTGAGGGTCTTAGTTAGTCGACTTTCTATTTTTAGTAAGTCAGTGATGATGGTTTCCATTTCTAGTAGGCATCTAGGTGCCATATTCAGTTGATGATGATATTGACACTGAAATCGATCAAATTTCCACAATACATACATCAGTACCTAAGTGTGTGTGTGTGTGTGTGTGTGTGTGTATATATATATATATATAGACACACACACACACACACATACACACATATATGCCAAAAGAAAAGACCAAGCAAAAATAGAAGAAAACCAAAAGTAAAAAATAGGTTTGTGTGTGCATGTGTGTGCTGAGGAAACACAACAACAAGGAACACAACAAAAGAGAACATACGCATGCCCATACATAAAATGTATATGAACATGTGTGCATGGAAGTGTTGTATATGTGTGTGTGTGTCAAAAACCTACCAATATATACACATATATACATAAATACACACACACACACACACACACAGATATATACATACATACATACATAGTGTGTGTGTGTGTGTGAAAATGACAAAGAAGGGAAGGGGAGGAGGAGGAGGAAACCACACCGACACAAAAAGTGGGGGGGGGGG
>MU228399.1:963376-978183 GCA_018584345.1 Thuja plicata | reverse complement strand
ACACCAAGCCCTAAACCCTTATAACCTTGTTTATCTACCATAGTGTATCCAGTAGTATACCTATCTGGCATAGTATCTATGGGAGATGATTGATTATGATGCTTGTGAGAGAATGTTGTGTAAGGCAGAACAATGATTTTAGGAGAAGTTCCTTTGGATTTCCCTTTATTATCATCATGGATAGGATAAGAAGGGGAAGGTAAATCTAGAAATTCTTGCACATCCTTGTCTTGTACCATAGTTTGAGCCTTAACAAAAGTATGAGAAGAACTAGGGATGGAAGATGGAAGAATAGGAGTGGGATTATAAGAAATGATTGGAATAGGAAGGTTAATATTAGGATTAGGAAGATTAGGTAATGGAGTATCATCTACCAAATTCTTCACATAATCTAAAAGATCAATAAGTCCACTACACAAATCCTTAATTAAAGTTTTGAAAGTAGGGAGACTAGTATTGGTCAATCTTAGAATAGCGTAAGTAAATGAAACATGAAGATTAACAAACATGATAAAGTGAAGAACACTCTCATAGACATCATAGGTACTATAAAGAGATGCTAAAAGAAGCATAATGAGAAAAATAGCCACACACCAAAAGTATTTCATGATGAAAATGCAAGAAGTATTTGTGTATGCAATTTTGTAATCTAAGATGTAAATCTCACACCAAAGAGAAGGAGTTGTCTATCGCGGGTTTACCAAAATGTAATATATGAAAATGGAATGTAGAATGTTGTTACTAAAATGTAATAGATAAAGTATAGAAATGATTGATTTGATTTATAGATTGTTTGTGAATTGATTATCTTGAAATGTAAAGTGTTGTTGTGTAAATTGTCCTTTGAATTACCTAGATTGTCTTGGATTCTTTTAACCTTAATTGAATTGAATTGATTATGTATTGTAATTGTGATTAAGGAGAAGATAAGATGTTCCTTTTCTATTCCCAAATGCACAAATCAGAGATCCAAGTTGATCAACCCAAGAGAAGGGTTAATGCACAAATGAATCAACTATTTGGAAAGGAAAATAACAAAGGAGATACCTTATTCTGTAATTTATATGTATAGGAATGATATATGAATGTATTTGAAAAGATCTGAGAAATGCACTAACCTTGAAATATTGCAGATCAAAGAATGTTGTTTTCTAAGGTCTGTAGACTGTTTCTAGAAAAACTGACAGTTGATACCGAACTGAAACACAGAGATGAACAAAACCTAGAAATCATTTTCCATTTTGATGTCATCTTACAAAAAAGGTTGACCTTGACCCACAAATGTCAACCCTGATGCAATAATGTCGACCTTGACCTGCACAGATCTGAAAGTGACTTTGTTCGCGGATCCCAAAAGTTTGCTGAAAATGGTATCCAGATCTAGGTTCAAATCCACTATTCTGTACTTGTGCCTACAAGAAAAAGGAGATTGTTTTGTTGTGGGGGAGGAGTTTTCCTTATTCAAACCCTGATTTAGGAATCAACCTTGAAATCAATAAAGTACAGAATGCTAACATGTAGTAGAATTGAATCTAACAATGAAGCTATGATATTCAATAGATATGTAATTGAAATTCGGATGTATGCAAGTATGTAAATATGAAAGCATGAACTCAATATGAACCATAAACCTCCATGATTGTATGCTTGAAATCCACTTTGAAGAGATAATGAAAGAGTCTTGAAGAGGCACCAAGGATCTTGAAGGAAGATCACACCACCATGATGGCTAGATCTAGGATTCGAATGATGAATCTTGAATGTTTGCACCTAATCCCTTCAAAGGATTGAAAGATTAAATCCTTGATCTTTAATGGAGAACTTGAATGCTTGATAAGAAGACTTGAACACCTTAAGATCTTGAGAACAATGGATGCTTGATCAAAATCTTGATTAGAGATTTTTGCACTTGGAAGACTTAGAGAAAATGAGAGAGAAATGCTTCCTTTTATATGAAATTAGGGAACAATCTTCTAAGGAGGCCTACATAGGATAATTAAATTCTAATTAGACCCATTCCCCTAGAAAAGGACCTATATTAAATATAATTTAGGAATCAACACTTTGAAACCCGAAACAGCCGACTCGGAAGCGGGAAAACTAAATTTTTGATGAGCCCCGACAACCGACAAGTTTCCTGATTTGAAAGGGGGACCCAGGTTAGGGTCAAGGTTGACCCTAACCCAGGGGGTCAGATCCCCTAGAAAATATTCCAGGTGGGGTAGGAGGTGCCTGTAGAGGCCCAATCAGGGTCCTGAACCAGCACAGAAGCATGAGATGATGCAGAAAAAGGATGATGATATGGTAGAGGTCAAAAATGTCCCCTAAGGAGGGCTAAATGCTCTTAACATGGAAGTGCTTCCATTTTAAGATGATACACCTACACTCGCCAATCCTTTGTACGCTTATTTAACAGTAGAGGACCTTCCAGTTGAGGAAAAAATCTCCCAAGAATGACCCAAGTGAGGATAGGTTTTACGCCAATCCTTCCAAATCACTATAAATAGTTTCTTCCTCGTAGGCTAAAGCCTCAGAAGATGGAATCAGTTTTGTTCTTGGAATTTTGACATCATTCCTTGAACATGCTTGGGTATGTGTAGAGCAGAGCCGCTTGAATCTTTCTTGTGAGACTACACATATTTGAGTACTCATAGGGCTATACGCCTCAATTTTGCCTTGTGCAATTCTATGGAGGAAGGTTTCGAACAAATTTCCCCATCATAAACAAACAAACTTCATAGAAAAACTACCCGATTCATCCTCGAAAGGGTGATAATCCTTGTGCAAGGAAAAAAGTAATTGCCCCAAGACACTCGTCATATCGTGCCCTCACTTGTGTTTGGAGTCAGCTAATACAACATCATGACTGGAGCCATTGCATGCTTGGTGATGGCTATATTTTGATTAGCATTTGAGTGTGTACCTAAGTCAACAAGCAAGGATTTTCATCCTCCAACTAGAAAATAGGGCATAAGGATGTGTTTGTTCACCCTTTAACAATGCAACAATGCTTGATGTAACTGAAAATCATAAAAAAGATAACATCTTCAAACAAACAAAAAATTTCAATCCTAGGTCTAGACATGTATTTTTCACCCACTAACAGGTCTTAGAATGCAATTTACAATCAGACAAACTTCACGCACTTCCAAGACAAAAATTTTCAAAACTGACCAAATTTGAAAGACATCAGAAAATTAAATCTTGGATATCCTGGCTTGTAATTGATATCCTAGCTCACATCTAGTATCCTGGTTCGCATTTGGTCAACACATCATCACATCTAGGGTTCAAGCTCGCATCTAGGGTCATCAGTAGGTCGTATATTGTACTTCCTGGTTCACATATAGGAGCTCACATCTAGGATAGTGGACACTTGTAGAATAGTTTCTTAGAAAAACTCTATTGATTTAGGTACCCTTTTGGCTCATTAGTCTATCCTTGTTGTCCTTTCTGGTCTCCCTGTTGCTATGTCAAAACACTTTTTCAGATGTATACCTTGCATGTCCTATCAGTTTCTCGTGATCCGTCTCAAGACATGTGATCTATCCACTTCTTACAACAACTTGATTCCCATCTCACTATCAGGGCGTTCTAACCCTCTAATGCTGGAATCATTTACTTTCACCAAAATACAAATGATACTTCCACCTAGACATACTCACTTGAACGATTCAGGATACTACCTGACACTATCGGGAAACTTTGATGAAGATACATGGTTAACACAAGATGCAACAAGTACATGTCTAAAGGATCAAAAATACCTCCTAAATCACCACACTTTCAAGGATAAACATCTCATAGTTCCCTACTTGATCTAGACTCTCCAGAAATGGAAAGGTCCACTCATGGATGGAGTGAGGCTTTTGAAGAATATAACAATAGAAAAAACCAAAAGCATAAAGATATCAATGAAGAAGAAGAAACCACATTTGAACGTCCTCTATTTGAATTAGGTAGTGAGGAAGACATCATTGAAGAAGAGTATGATAAACTCAAATAGAGCAAGAGGTTCCACAAGATACTGGAAAAGATGATTGACGAGGATAAAGAGAAATACTTTCTCCATTTAGCATCCACTGGCGTAAAGTTACCCAAGGATTATGATGTAGAAAAACTAAAAGAAAAAGAGGTACCAACTCCTATTTATATTCTCGCCAAAAAACTTACCTTAATGCAAACGGAACTTGTGACTCTCAAGCAAGAGAAGGCTAAACCCAAAACGAAGTACTCTGTGGACTCCATTTGTCCATTTCCTTTCGAAAAGAGTATCACCACGGTTCCATTCCCTCCCAATGTGGCATGACCAAAATATGAAAACTATACGGGAGAGACCGATCCACATGACCATGTTAGAGAATTTTGTGCTCTTAGGATAGAGTACATGCATGAACCTACTTACCTCATGTGGCTTTTTCCAGGAAGTCTAGGAGGCAACACCATGGAATGATTCTCAAAACTTACACCCAAGGTCAAAATTTTTGAGGAGTTAATATAACATTTTATCCAACATTACTCCCATAATATCCAGCATGACGTGACTATGATGGATCTATGCAACACTAAAAAAAAAGTTGGCGAATCCTTTACCCACTTTCTACAAAGGTGGAGGAAAATCTTTGCACAGTATTCACGAGTGGTGCAGGAGCACACCTAGGATAACCTCGATAGTTGTAATGTTTTGTCTTGTACTTGACATTGGCCAAGTCAAGGTAGTGTGTTTAATTATACCTTAGAAGGTCATTGCATTGTGGACTAGGTGAGTTAGTCATTAGGACTAAGGTCACCAAAAATGGTCATTGTTAGTAGTTTTTTAATTTTCTTAGGCTTAGAAGCTTAGTGATGGATTTGAGCTTTGAATGTGTCCTAAACAAATAAATTTTTTCATAGAGATGCTTGGAGGCCATTAAGGAAGTTGGTTCCTCGAGATATAAAGGATAGAGGCCCTAAAACTTAGGGATTTGGTATAATGGCAAAGATGCCAAAAGTTGTTAAAATGTTGTCATGACAACATTTGCAATAATTGCAAATGTTGCATGCAACTCGGTTACTTTGGATCCCCCTAGAAGATAGGAGTGGGAGATTGACCAATAGGCCCTAGAAACATGGAATATGGCATCTAATTTATGGAGGCTTGAATCTAGAGGAGATAGTTTTTTATGGTAACAAGTTTTGGATAATCAATATAGCTCTGCAACTCAGATTTTGTGAAGAACCCGAGCTTTTCAGTGTGAAAGTGCTATCATATGGATTGAATGCCTTGATTTAGTGATTTATTTGTGTTCATAGGATAGTTCTAAGACTTTTACATTCAGTAAGTAATTTGATTTGAGTTAGTTTAAGGTCTTAAGTAAATTGTTTTCAGTTTATGGAGTTCACTGGTCTTGTCTTGACCAGTTTGTCATTTCATGGATCCCCCATGAAAGATAACCATGGGATATTCCTATGGATAGGTGGATATGTTAGGGGAGTCATTGGTCTATACATATGTAGAGTTAGGAGTCTTGTGGAGTCAATTTTCTATTTTTATTACAAAGCCCTAGGCGAGCTGACAGTGCCCGGTTAGAGGTTTGGAGGTGAAGAATTGAGAATTTCATGTGGGGAAGGAAATTAAAGTACATAAAAAGTGTAGTTATAGGTGGGATATGACCTAATATTACTCTATTGAGAGATTTGTGAACTCACCAATCCATTTGGTCGAGTTTTGAGTGAGAAATCAGTAAGGTCCTACTAATTAGGCCTATTAGCCCTATTGGTCCTAGATAATAGGAACCCTATGTACGGAGGGCTTAGGAGACTAAAAATTTCAAAATCCTTTGTGAAATAAAAAAAGGTATCTGAATGTGGGATTATTTTTTCAAGTTCTTTGGGAAAGTTTCGAAAGAATTGGGAAAAGGTCTCTGGAAAAGGCTACAAGGAATTAGGCCTAATTAGGCTTCTTAGTGTCTAAAACTTGATCTTGACTGAAAAGGGTTAAGAGATACATCAAAATGGAGTCAAATGGGAACATATGGAAGGTTTCCAAAATTTTTAACATCCCTTCAATGATTCATGAATGTTAGTGTGGAGTTGGCAATTAGATCCTTCTAAGTATAGGAGAAGAAGTGAAGAATCTACATGGTGTTAGTATTTCAAGGTGAAGCACAAAGTGTTGGGCTCTTGGAGAGGAGATATATAAGGCCTTAGTTAATCATCTAATCCTTTGGAAGATACTAGTGGATATTAGGCTTATAATAGAGACAAGCTAGGTCTCTTGGTAGATGTGCAAGCAAGCCTTGGAACACATACATCAACGGGCTATTCCCGAATCTGAGAAAATGGAAATATTTGTCAATAACTTGGTACCTGAGTTAAAATATGCATTGAAAATGCAAGACTCCCCTAGCTTCGACAAGATGATCAAGAACACCCTCCATATAGAATAAGTTATGGTCAAAAAGGGAGAGATCACTCTTCAAGGTGAAAACAAATCTACCAACTGCAACTCCAAACATAAATGGTGGAAGAAAAACAAAAATGTTTTCAACGATGGTGTAGTAGACACATCCAATGTTGGTCCTAAACCCAAGGTGTTCAATCTAACTAACAACATGCAAGCAAGCAAAGATGCCAAGGTAACAACCCCCATACCCAAAGCAAACAATGATAATAACAAGGGTCAGCCATGGACATCAAAACCTCAAAGAAAATTCACTCCTTTGGGAGATCCTCTCGAGACTATTTTAAAGACACTAGTAGACAACAAAGTTCTCACAATTCCATATTCCAAACCATGGGAACTAGCGGTCAAACCAAGATGGTGGGATGATAATTATTATTGTGTCTTTCACAAAAACAAAGGACATAAAACTAACAACTGTCTTAGAATTAAACATGTTATCCAAGACCTTATCGAAGGAGGTAAGATCAAAGTAGAGGGGCACACTACCAACAAAGATCATACATCATTTAATAAACCATTCCCCAACTACGAGAAAGGGGAAGCATCTAAAGGAAAATTTAATGAAGTCAACTACACCTACTCCAATAATGATAACGTGATCAATATGCTAGACATTAAAACTAAATCAATTAATGTGGTCACAATCAAAGGTGTTTCTTTCCAATCGAATGCAGTGACTCAGAGCCAAGCACAAGTCATGATCAAAGGACCCAATTCTAGCTCAAAACCAACATCAATGTCTAAGGTTCCTATTGTTACTATTCTTAAACCAGCAGCAAAACACACGGTTACTATTCCTACAACAAAGTATGACTTGGTGGACCAATTACAACGAACCTTTGCCAAAATTTCCATTTTTGAGTTAATTAAAATATCCACAGTGCATAGGGAAATCCTAGAACAAGCCCTACATACCACAAATGTACCAAAGGACCTTGATATAGACAAATTCCAAGCGATGGTCAATCACATCTCAACACCACATTATCTCTCCTTTTATGAAGTGGATGATAAATCATTGACACGTCCACATAATCAACCCCTCCATATTGAATTCCTCATTCATAAATCCCATGTTAGACATGTATTGATAGATGGAGGCACAAGATTGAATATTTGTACCCTTAATCTAATCAGGAAACTAGGTCTTTCAGAACAGACCATTGATTCTAGAAGAAAAATAACTATCAAAGCTTATGACGAGGAAGAAAGATCCTCTAAAGGTCTTATTGTTCTACCCATAAGAGTTGGGCCGATTGAAAGAAATGTCATATGTCAAGTTTTGGATCTATCCTTGGCTTACAACATCCTGTTGGGGAGACCATGGATCCACGAAAGGCAAGCCGTGCCATCTACTTACCACCAGCATATCAAGTTCCCACATAATGGGGTGGAAGTGACAATTCTTGCCGATGCTAATTATACTTGCAACAATATCACAGCAGGTAGTATGATTCCACATAACAAGGAAGCTATGGATGAGATTGGTCCTAAGACTACCTAAGACATGGTGATGAAGAGTTTTGGGAAAACATTAAAACTTGAAGAAATAGGTATGGGAGAATGCAAACTGGACGTGGCTCCATCACTGACAGAATTGCCCATATCACCAAGATCCTATGGAAAACCTTCCTCCTCTTTTACACCTACTACATCCAAGGAGGTAGAAATCCACAAAGAAACTAGCATGGTTAAGGAATCCACATCTTCTTTAGATAACACAGAAGAACAGGCAGTCTTGGAATGGCTTTACAAAGGCAAACCAAAGGAAGCTGAGGTCAAACATGTGGAAATATCCCCAAAATAGTGTGGTAAAGGATATGACCTCCTCAAGCAAATGGGATAAAAAGGAAAAGGACCTCTAAGTGACATAGGAAGAGGACTTATTGAACTTGTACACATGGAGTTCAGGAACACCAGAGACAAAACAAGACTAGGTTTTAATACTGAATCTGACAAACCTGCTTCAAAAGATAGTCTAATCTCTGACAAAGGGAGTGATGAAACAAAAGAGATAGAAATAGAACAATGGTCCTATGAAAGGTTATTACATGTTGGCACAGATAATACCAATTATCAAGGAGAGTGCTATGTACCAAGCTTTGAGGTACCACAAGATCTTCGCACCCCTTTGTTACCAAAGGCTCCTAATCAAGAGGTAGGAGACACAACCGAAGATGATCCAGAGATACCATTGATAGAAATGGCTACATAGATAACACCTTGGAAACAAGATTTACATCCTAACTGGGGGCAGTTAGTCACAATCACACATGTCCTTGATTTACCACACTTTGATCCACAGGTGGCTAATCAAGTGCATCAGATAACTATTGCAGAATTCTTAAATAGGTTTGATGACGAAATAACAAACTCTCATGATTATGAATGGGATGAGATGTCTATCACCACAAAGGACATTGAAATAGATGTAATTCACATGTTTGTAGCTCCATCAGCACCCAATGAACATTCTAACACTACTCCCAACAATAGTGATATTCCTGAGGCAGAGGAAGAGTTCCTTCCCCCAATCATTGATGGAGAGACTAGTGTTCTCATAAGTCTAGAAAAACTTCAGAGTCAACAAGCAAGAATCCTCCTTTTATGAAGAGATGATGATGAAAGTTCCACTGATGAGTCACTAGAGTTCGGTCTGCATATAACTAACAATGACCCTTTTAATGATGATCTAACTCTTATTGATCTAAACATCAAAGAAATTAACTTAATAGGACATGTCATGTCAGTTAATAGTCTTGATGCTAACGTGATGCTGTCCTTCCCAGAGTCTGAATCCTTGTCTTTGATAAACCCAAACCTAATTGATTAGCCTAATATAGATCCTACTCCTACTCTCAAATTTCCCAATGACTACACTTTGGCTTGCTATCTAAACGCTTGTGCACCCTACCCTTCTTCCACCAATGCAAGGAGCGTGAACATGTCACATGAGGATATCAAGTTTTTCAGTCAAAAATTGAAAAATAAAAAGAAAAAGGGAACTGACGGTGAAAACCACATTGTGGCAGTGTCAGATCCTAAAATAGTAAAAACAAAAGATGTATTCGATGGTGAAAACCTCTCAGAGGTGCCAAAGGATGAGATTCTTAATATCCTCCCCAAGCACTTTCAAGAAAGGTCTTCAGTTATGATAGAACCAACACAACCAGTTAATTTGGGCATAATTGAAGTTCCTCAAATAGTACACCTAGCACAATCTTTGTTAGAAGAGGAGAAGACATAGTTCACTGAGTTCCTGAAAGAGAAGAAGATCAACTTTGCATGGTCTTATAACGATATGCCTGGACTGGATCTTGAATTAATAATGCACCACTTGTCTATAGCTACTGGGATCAAACCCATGAAACAAAAACTTAGAAAGATACATCCTCACGTTGTATTGCTAGTAAAGGTGGAGCTAGATAAATTGTTGAAAGTTGGATTCATCAGAGTCATTGCCTATGTAGGATGGATCTCCAATGTGGTCCCAATGTCTAAATCTAATAAATCTATCAGGATATGTATAGACTTCAGAGACTTAAACAAGGAATGTCCTAAGGATGATTTCCCCCTTCCTAATATTGATATGATCATAGACCTCACAACAAGCTACCAAATGTATTCACTAATCGATGGCTTCTCAGGCTACAATCAGATAAAAATTAGCCCTGAGGATCAAGAGAAAACCACATTTACATGCACATGGGGAACCTTTTGATGGAATGTCATGCCATTTGGGTTAAAGAATGCCGGTGCTACATATCAAAGAGAAATGACTACTATATTCCATGATATGATGCATAAAAACATGGAGGATTACGAAGATGACACCTTAGCTAAATCCAAAGAAAGAAGCACCCATATTGATGACTTAAGTAAGATATTGGATCAGATGGAGCAATTTCAACTCGAGATCAATCCAAAGAAGTGTGCCTTTGGGGTCCAATCAGGAAAGCTCTTAGGGTTTATTGTTTCAACAAAGGGAATTGAAGTAGACTCGACAAAGGTTAAAGCTATTCTAGAGATGACTCCTCCATGCAACATTAGTCAAATGAGGACATTACAAGGGAGACTTCAATCAATCGGGAGATTCATGTTACAACTGGCGAACAGAGAACAACCCTTTACCAAATTACTACATAAAGGGGTCACTTTCAAATGAGATGAACAGTGTGAAGCCAACTTTAGAGAATTAAAAGAGTACCTAGCTACTCCTATTCTTATGGCACCTATTCATGGGAAGCCATTGCTCCTATATATTTCAGCTACCGCTACATCACTAGGAGTATTTCTCACACAAGAGGATGAAACAAAGAAAGAAAGATCTATCTACTACATCAGTAGAACACTAGTCTCATATGAGCTCAATTACAACATTATTGAGAAAGCATGCTTAGCAGTTGTCTTCGCATCATAGAAATTAAGACACTACATGCTCTCACATACAATAAGGCTCATTGCTAAGATAGACCCTTTATAGTATCTTTTAAGCAAAACAACATTAACAGGTCATATGGAAAAATGGGTCCTCATTCTAAGTGAATTTGACATTGAATATGTGGACCGAAGAGATATTAAAGGACAAGTCCTTGTAGATCAACTAGCTGATTCACCACTTCAAGATGATGAACCTTTAAGGATTGAATTCCCCAATGAGATCATTATGCATCTAACTAAGTACCCGTGGAAGATGTACTTTGATGGTTCTTTCATGCAGCAAGGCTCTGGAGCAGGAGTTCTGTTCATAACTCCTCAAGGCTACAAGATACCCAAGTCTTACAAATTGATGTTTCCATGCATGAACAACATTTCTGAATATGAGGCATTAGTAAACGGTCTTAAGCTTGCTATGGAATGGAAGATTGTAGAGTTACATGTGTATGGTGACTCCCAGCTCATTATCAATCAAGTCAATGGAGATTATCAGACGAAATATGAAAAGTTGACACCCTATAAGCAACTGGTTGATGACCTAAAGAAGTACTTTGTCTTCATCACATTCCAGTAGGTACCTAGAACAGAGAACAAAGCTGCAGATGCTATCGCTACATTTGCGTCCATGTTACAACTGGAGGAACATCAATTCCACTATGACTTCTTGGTGGAAGAACTATCCTATCTTGCCTTTGATACCTCTGAATACCAAGTAATCTATGCTTTGAACACCCCAGACCAATCTCGGTACGCTAATATCATTTCTTACCTCACTGACCAAACTATTCCCAACAATCTATCTAGAAATGAGAAAAGAGCCTTGATTAGGACAACATCATGTTATGTCCTCATAACTAATAACTTATATCGACGAGGTCTCAATGGTACACTTCTTAGATGTTTAGAACTCGAAGAGTTAGATCACACATTAAAAGAAGTCCATGAAGGTGTATGTGGATCATATTCAAATGGCTTTTCACTAGCAAAGAAACTTCTCAGAGTAGGTTATTACTGGCCTACCATGGAAAAAGATGCTATTCAGTTTTCCAAAACATGTCATAAATGCCAGACACATGGAAATATCATCCATGCTCCTGCCAGAGACCTTATACCTTTCATTACACATTGGCCATTTCAACAATGGTCCTTTGACTTGGTTGGACAAATATATCCCAATTCTTCCAATGGACATAATTTCATCATTACAGCCACTGAGTATTTCACGAAGTGGGTGAAGGTCATGCCGCTAAAAAAATCCACTGGCAAACAGGTGGCTATGTTGATAATGAACTACATTATCTGTAGATATGGGATACCCTCTTCAATTGTAACAGAAAATGAGGGCCAATTTAAAAATCAAGACATTGATGACCTTTGCAAATAGTTCCACATTACTCAACACTGCTCCTCAATCTATTACCCTCAAGGTAATGGACAGACTGAGGCATCTAATAAGAATATTCTCAAAATCCTACACCGAACTGTAAGTAATTCTAGCAAAGACTGGCATCTACAACTGAATATGGCATTATGGTTCAGAACACCAACTGGAGCCACGCCATTTTCCCTAGTCTATGGCGTTGAAGAAGTACTACCTATTGAGGTTGAAATCCCATCTTTGCGGATATCTTTACAAGGTCTTGTTACTGATGAGCAATACCACATCGATAGAGTGAATTCTTTAGACCTACTTGATGAGCGCAAACAATAGGCATTTGATCATCTAAAGGTGTACCAAGCACGCATGTCTGAGGGGTACAATAAAAAGGTTAAATCATGCCAATTTCAAGTGGGGGATCTCGTCCTAAAGGAGAATCCTAAGAACCAGCCCAACAGAGAACAGAATGGAAAATTTGAACCTAACTGGTTGGGACCTTATGTTATCACTGCTACTTTTAGGACTGGACCTTATCAACTAGCTACACCTGAGGGAGACGTTCTTCCAGATTCTATCAACACTTTGCATTTGAAGCGGTTCTACACTTGATGTTTGGCTAGCAGAGCCTATACAGTAAATAGTTCTTGGAAAATACCAAAAACATTCAGAAAATTGATCCTGAAGAAAATCCAAAAATAGTGGAAAAAGTCCTGAAGAAAGGTATCCTTGGTGAAAACCTGGCAAACAGGCATCATGATACTACAAAAACATTCAAAAAAGCAAAAATAGCAAAAAAAAATAAATAAATTTTGAAAAAGAGAAAAGTGCCTTGATGACAACCTGGTAAAATAGGCATCCTGGTAGCAAAAATAATAAAAGGTCTTGCCGAGTGGTGAAAACCTGACAATCAGGTATCACTTGTATTCTGCGCTCCATCTATCAATACCTTGCTGATACTAAGCCTTCACAATTACACTTGTGCTATGAGTTGACTTCGTTTCCTTATCCTTGCTTGGGATTTGTCTATGTTTCTGTCTTAGGATCAGGTCATTTTTGCACTAGGGGTATCTTTGCTAGTATGATAGGTCGCATCTGCTAGGTCATCATAGGATTGTTTGTCTCATGACACAATGATACTTGATGTTTTCACTAAAATGTCACTCTCACAAAACAAGGATGGCACAAAAATTGCACTAACATGATTAATGTTCCTAAGACCTACATTGGATTGCAAACAGGAAGTTATACACAGACATGGAACACATATTGCTTGAATTCCAACTTTTGATTGATGAATATTTACTGCGCTTGAAAAATGAATCAATAGTATTTCTCAATATAAGTAAACACAGTTTGATCTTGGTTTGATTATGACTCTTTTTATGTACCCATGATGTTTTCATTGGGGGCATCTAAGCAGTTATGAATTTTCTTTGATTGATTCACAATTGATAGTTGTTATGTCTTCCGAGTTACTCCATGACGTTTGCGCAAAGACAAAGAGTCGCAAGGACATGGGGCATAACATTTTCTAGGTTTTCTATGTATGGTGATTGTTCCAAATGATCCTATAAATTTGACCTAACTTGGATGTTTATGGTAAGAGCTGCCACTATGGGTGGATAGCCGCATATATCTCGATCTTTGTTATGTGTAAACTACAGTGAGGTTGGAACAATTTCCTTGTCTATTTTCTAATTCAGATTCCCACTAAGGTATACAAAGCATAATGTACCCAGGGATATGAATTTTCAAGGTCATTACGGGTTTCTATGCCTTGATGCCTAAGTCTATTTCTGACATTTCATCCAATAAACATAGTATTCATACTTTCATAATATCAGTGGGTATTAGTGATGGTTGTACTATCAGATGGAATCCATTCGAAAAGCACCCAATGATGATAAAATGTCCAATATCTACCAATCAGTGACAATTCCTAAGAGTCTGCATATAGCTGCATTTAGAGATTGCATGATGCATTTATGAAAGAAGCAAAAAGCATAAGGAATTTGAGCTCAAAAATGATTTCTATTTTCTTCTAAATCCAATTTAATTACATCCATTTACTATTACTGATATCTATATCGTTGCACATCCATAACATACATTTTGCATTCATAAAATGAGACAGAGAAAACATACAAAAACAAAGCATTTGTGCATTTTATTTCTACATCCTAAGTGCATCCATACATTTTACTTGCATAAGAAAAACTCAAAAACATCCATTTGCATATTCACATAGTATCATTTGAAACATATTTATATTAGTGATAAATCAAAATGCATAAAATATGTCATCATCTAATCTAACTCATCAAGAGACCAAGATAAATCTACATCACATGTGCAAACAAATCTATCACAACAAATGGAACTCATAAACACATGTCAGAATCAGAAACAACTGCATCAGATATCTATATAAAAACATGGTACAAATCAAAATGGCACAAGTCTACACAAAGAGTATCAGAGGGTCAGCATGAATCATATATATATATATATATATATATATATATATATATATATATATATATATAA
>MU228399.1:942191-963326 GCA_018584345.1 Thuja plicata | reverse complement strand
TATATATATATATATATATATATATATATATATATATAATGTGTCATCATACAAAAGAGAGATCTCAGAAGGATCCAAATATACAATATACATATGTGACAAAAATACAGCATCAGCTCTGGCTCCCCCCTCTCCCTAATCTGAAGGCGAAGGAGGAGGTGGTACAAATGGCGGTGGAGGAGGCATAGCTCCCTTTGACTACTAGGACAACCATGAAAATAACACAACTCTCTGTCCCTTTGGCACTGCCACATGATAGAGAGCATAATAGTATGTGGTCCTTTGTCCCTAGTGTGTGGTTGTATGTGCATGTATGTCTCTCTCTGCTTGAAGTCTCTCTAGTTGTCTATCCCTATCAGCAATCAATGCATATGATACACTAATCCTGGCCTCTGTTGCAGTAAGCCTGGCCTCTAATGCCGTGATCCGTGCCTTGAGCTTCTCTCTCTCCTACTCCCACTAAGATAGAGGGTCCCCTCTCTGCCAGAACCCCTGCTAGAATCCTGTCCCGATGGTCTATCCTGTGATCTATCAGGCTACCTCTACTGTCTCTGCTACTCTCCTATTAATAAAGGACTGGGATCTATCTAGGGAGAAACAAATCTTAATTGGGTGCGCCGACCCTCTCCACTACCACTAGCCACATCTGCAGTTCCACCCACAGCTCCACCACCCTTGTCATCTCCACCATCATCCCCCTCATCTGGAGGAGGGTGCCTACCATCACGTCTCCCATCTCTACCTCCATGTCTACCAGCACCCTTATCTCTCTATGCTCCTCCTCTCTCTCTGGTGGGATGGTCATCCAGATTGTAGTCTATACGATCCTCTATACAAGGAATGGCCTCCTTCGGAACTGTGAACCAAGGAAATGGATACTGAAGCATCTCTGCAGCATACCCGTTGGAATAACCTGCATTTTCCATATCATGAAGAAGATCCCAATCTACTCCAACCATATATCAGATATCCTGCTGAGCAGTCTCATATCTAAGCTAGGCACCCCATAATGGTTCCTCATCACGGACTCGAGCATAAACAGTCATGTCCTGGGTCCTGCCCTGTCGTTGGTCAAACTGTCTCAAGACTCTGGTGTACACAAAATGGTCTACAAAATATCTGGTCCTCCCAATCAGGTACCTGCTCTGAAATAAAAATGGGACCTATCTAGCATCTGAGGTCCACTCCTTACAGTCTAAGTATGGCTGCCATACTACCTCTGTCATATCATCAAAAAGTCTCCTCCAGTACTCTACCTTGCCCAGATGGGGCTACTGAATCAGACCAACATACATATAAACATAAGGGAACTTCGGTGCCCGTTACCTATCTACTATGGGTCGTGTCACTGGGATATGCTCCCAGGCCCAAATCTGAAGAATCAAAATACCAACAGTCATACTCTGGGTATAGTGGTAAACAATCTCATGCAGCTCTTGATACATATGGGTTAGTATGTAGCTACCCCACACAAATCTCTGCCTTGAGACAACCATCTGCTCTAACATGTCTACCCATCCGACAAGGAACCTGTGTTTTCCTTTGTCTAGCATCAGGATGCCACCAATCAAACCTACTAAATATACAGATAAATGATCATAATGATTGCACATGTAATCCCAAGAAAGGTATCTCCAATCAATGGTATCATCTTGGAAATACCGACGAGCCGAACCAATCACCACCTCATAATTTGCCTCAAAGCACACCTCGTGACCCATAATGGGAATGTGTAGTATGCTCCATACATCCTTAGGAGTAACTGTCATCTCCCCGGTTGGGAGATGGAAGGTGTTGTGCTCTGAGTGCCATCTCTCGGCAAGAACAGTCAACAACCCTCGATTTACCCCTATATCGGGTAAACCTATCAATAATCATAATCTACAACGGACCACTTTATCCAAATCCTCATCAGACAAAAGATCGGCCAAGGAAAGCACGCACCCTGGATATGTGCCTCGAAATGCAACTACCTCAAAATTGACCTATTTTGGAAATACACAGATAAATAAATTTTCTATCTATGACAAAAATGCAAAATCATGATCAGCTAAGTGATTCAGGATCTGCAGCAGACAAACAGTTCAAAATAAATAAGTTTCTAAGTCTAAAAATGAGATATGATCCTGGAAACTCAGGGTGCGATCTCTTTTACCAGATGCAATTCTGGAAATACAGGATGTGATTGAGAATACAGTGTGTGATCCTGGAAATCCCAGATGCGACCCAAGACACGGGGTACAATCCTGAAATGATAGGGTACAACATAAACCATATTTCTTCTTTTAAACTAGGCCAAAAATAGAGTAACAATATGCGATCTGGGAAATCTTGGATGAGATGCAGAAATTCAAAAAAATAGGATGCGATCTGGGAAATACCGGATGCGACGTGGGTTTGATAGGGTGCGATCCAGAATCCTGGATGCGACCCAGATTTGAAAGGGCTATAAAAACTGTAAAAATGCATGAAAATCAAAATTGAAAAATTTACGAGGTACTTTTGTGAGTACTTACTGGAGGTGCGTAATCGATCAGGCATTGATGTCGATGGCTGAGCTTGAAATGATGTTTCCTAATAGGGACCACCATCTTCTCTGCAAAGCTCTTAGATTTACTGTGAATAAAAGTGAAAATGAATAGTAAAATGATAAATTTTGAGACATATATTGGTCTTTTGAGCTATTTAGGGGTTCTAAAACTGCTCCCAGGCAACTTAAAATCATTTAAAATCAGGAACGAAATCAAAGGGATAAGTTTTGACAAGAAATTTAACAGCCTACACAGCAAAATTTATCATTATGCCGGCAATACAAAGGTCATCTCCGCTATCAAATCCATGATCTGTGATGTGAAAAATGAGCAAAGCAAAGGAGATACCTAAAAGGAACGTCTGAACATTCAAACCAGATTTTAGCAAGATGCTATTGAAGAAAGTTCACCAACTCACTTTTCCACACAAATAGTGTAGGTGCAGAATTGTGACAGCTCCTGAAAATACATAATTTCTCTATCTGTTCCAAAAATCCGTCAAATTGCACATTTCATCATAAATCTTGGTCCAACATCATTTTATCAGTCTCACCACTCACATCCTCACGTGATTAACTTGGTTCTTGTGTGTTTATTCTTAAACACACCTTCTTTCTTCACTTCTTCTACTTCGTTCTTTTTGACCTACCCAACCCTTGCAAGTTATACATCATTTCAACAGAGGGATTTTATTCTCTCTCTTTTTTTTCTTTGATTTCATTCCCGAGGGGGCATGATCACACTATCATCAATCAAATTCTTGCTCGAAACAACATTAAAATGACTTCGTTATCAAACAACTAGGGGCATGACAGTTTCCTTGACTAAGTTGGAATTGTGGGATATAAATCTTTGGTTCTCATAAGCTAGATATCTTGTGTTTCCTCATTTTTAAAATATTCTTACTAAGCTCTTGGCAGCTTCATATTGACTTTTGGACAACAACCAAGTTCGGAATAAGTATTATCAATATTTGGACGACAAACAAGTTCAAAATTGGTATCTTTAAGATCTTTTATTGACTTTTGGATGACAACCAAGTTCAAAGTCAGTTTTATCAATTAGTTCAATCAAGTACAAGACTAATCTCATTAGACATTTCATTCGATCATGAGCGAAATTCTCAATCTTTCTGAAGTCAAAATCAAAAACTTTCTTTGAATCAATGCGCTGCTCGCACATCAATTCAAAGAGGGGCAAATGTAACCACCTAGATTTGATCTGCTTTGACCATAGACCCTATTTTCCCTAAGTGTGATCATACCCACAATTATGTTCAGACAACTCTTCAATTGGCTGGTATAATTCATTCAAATCAAATTTAATCTCCTAAGTGATTTAATCACTAAATTTTATTAATCACCTAAGCCAATCAAATCAAACCAATTTAAATCAAACATGGCTAAGGTAATTAATTTAAAAGGAATTAAATAAATCCCTATTATATCAAATCACTTGCAAAAATCCTATCTTTTGGCCTAAATTATTCTAATTTATTGGCTATATTCCTAATTAATTATCTAAAGCAATAAAAAGCTTAAATAATTAATATTCCTATTTTTGAATGAATATATTTAATATAATTCATTTCATTAATATTACCCTAAACCCCTAACCTAACCTACCATAACCACCTTGACCCTGGGTTCAAACCCATCCCAACCTATTCACCCCATGCTAAATCTAATCCTAATCCTAATCTCATTCTAACCCACCTCCTAATGATGTCACATTCTATTGAGGTATGATTAGGAACTCAACCCACTTGAGAAAGTCAACTTTCTCAAGCTTGACTCTCTCTAAGTCCACCTTCTCAAGCTTGCCTCTTACACCCTTCCCATGCTTCTTAAAGGCTCTCATTAATGCCTCATTAATGGAGATTCCTTGAGCCCATGCCTCTTCAATGCCTTCGGAATTTATTTCTCTTACACCTCATTAATGAGTTTTTCAACTCCATTAATGAACCTTGTCCCACTCTCTCTCCTCATTTCTTCTATACATAGAAGGAGTTTTTGAGCACAAATAAGCCCTTAATTTTTTAATGTAATATTGTTATGCCAATATTTTGAAGGAGTTTTCAAGCATTGTTATGCTATCCATTTTTATATAAGCTTCATATTGCTTCATAATTTCATTATCATGCATAGTTATAATGTTCATTTTTAGAGTTAATATGCATTGCTTAATGATTAAATAGTTTGTTTTAACTCAAATCTTTCATGCTAAGTCGTATATGTTACTGATAGTAGCAGAATCTGAGGGTTGTTATGTTGCTTATCATACTCTTCTTAGTAAAAAAGCAATAGGTCAATTTTAGTGTTTTATATGCTCATCTAACCATATTTTCCACTAATATAATGATCTATTGAAGTGTTGTGTTGTAGGTAACAGGTGCATTATTTCACACACACAATGGCCACCTAAATAGATATGACGAGAGCCCTATCTTTGATATCGCCGAGAGTAATATTAATTGAAGATGTCTGTACATTTATTCATTGTAAAATTGAAGATTTGTGTAAAGCGGAGATAGATGCTTCATTCAAAAAGATGTGCGAGAATAGGAAAGTGAAGGATGAGCATATTCACCTTGAAGCAAAAGGTTTGACACACGCTATTCACTTATCGAGGGTTTTTAAGACAGAATGGATAAGAATGGTACTCAACCGAGTACATGACCAATTCATGTGTTTGGATGAACCTATCAAGATCACTAAGGGTATATTGCACATTATTACTAGATTCCCCATCAAAGACAAGCCCAAGGCCACTAAGAAAATTGACAAGAGTAAGCTCACCGAGCTAACCAAAGCACAATGGGATGGAAGAGGAATGAGAATATCTACTGTGGAGGACCCCAAGTTAAGGTATGCCTATAATATCTTATCATATTGAGTGTTTCAATCATCCCAAGTGGACAATTTACCATGTGGAGCAGTGGATTTGGCATACAAGCTAGTGAATAGAGGACTGAAATTGGATGTTTGTGAAATCTTATTGAAGCAATTAGAAGACAACATGAACATAATTAGGAAAGCAAAGAATAACACCCTAAAATTTGGTTCATTATTGGTATGTATTTTCTTCTATTGTCAGAATTCATTTCCCTCTATTGGAGATGTAGTTTGGATCCCAGGGAGACCTATTATTTATCAGATAAATGAGTATATATAGAGTCTAGGAGATAATTTTGATGCAATCATGTCTGAATACTTTTTAAATTTCCAAGTAAGAATGCATAAGAGGTATATGATTCCACTTCAACTGATTGCAAAATATCAAGATAATATATGTTTTGAGGTTGAAACTGACACTTGTATTATCAAGTCTGTTGAGCCTAGAACTGAGTGGATACAACCGATAGGATATGAATTGGATATTGATATTGGATCACAATAGATAGAATCACTATTAGAAAAATAAGTTGATCCCAAAGCAAAGAGGTATGACACTTATGAAGAAGTGAAGTAAGGAATAAGCAAAACATTGTGATACCTAAAGCAGTCAAGAAGACAAAAAAACATGATTGATACTTTATCCAAAACACTAAGAGTTGATGAGACAAGTGTTAAGGACATAGATAATGAGAAATCTATTGTTGTTGCTGACAAAAAAATTGCACTTGTAAGTTCACCGAGAAAAAGAGGTATTGCAAGGAACATCAGATCATCAGTGAAACCAAAAGAAAAGGAAGTTGCAGAGATAGCTCAACCGAGAGGAAAAAATTACATGAGAACTCAAGGAGGAAAAGCATCTATACGTTCACAAAGGAAGTTAATACTTGAGGATGAGAGTGAAATAGAATTAGATAAGGCAACTAAGTCAACACCTGTTGCACATTTTTCAAGAGTTCCACAAATTTTAGATGATTTTCTAGAAGATCTAAAGAAAACAGGAAGACTTGGAGCTTTTAGGAAAGAAAAGTATGAGAAAAAGAATGACACAGATAAGAAAAAGATTGAAGAAGCTATTATGGTAATACTAATGAGATATAGATTAGCCTCAATTGAGCTAGAAAATAAGATACCAGAAGAGTTGTATAATAAGATTGATTCAAGATGGAAGTATGCCCTTAATGCTGAAAAGAAATGAGAGAGAGGTCACTTGTACATACAGTTCCTGACCTTGCACCATCTGAGATTCATGAAGCACTACAGAAATATGAAAAATAAATTAGTCAAGGGAAGAGCCCTAAGAATCATGAATGGAGATATACTATCTATGGACAGGCAAACTGATGCAAAGTGGAGAGATATATTTGACATATCTAATTCCGAGCAACCTAATGCAACAAATAATCAAAGTGAAACCATTATTGACAAGGTAAAGGAAATCACAAGCTCAATATATCCTATTGATCTAACTATTGACAATGGAGAGGTAATCATTAAAGATGAATTGGAGGATATAGATCCTGAAAAGGATTTGTCAAAGGATAAAGATGTAATGGATTTACAAGTACCAGACACCGAGTATATTGATGTAGATGTTGCAACATTGCAAATTATTGATCCCATATTGATACAAGTACAAAATTATTCTACTATTCAAGTTGGTGCTACTGAAGTCATAGAAGATATGGCAATAGAGCCACCAGTTGACACATGTAAAGATAATGTTGATGATCCAAAGGTTACCGAGGCTGAACATAAGAAGGATACCGAGTTGGAACCCCCAAACGACACTAAAGGACAAATGCAGAATACACCACCGACCGACACATCCAATGTTCAGAATGTTCAAAAGACAAAAGATACACAAAAAGAAATGCTACAGGAATAAAATATAAAAGAGAAGGATGTAGAGAAAGAAGAAGAAAAATAAAAAGAGGAAGTTAAAGCAGAAGAGAGTATAGCCGGTCACCATACTGAGTCACCAAATGCAACAATGGCATCACGTTCTAAATGCTCTACTGGAGAGAGCATATTGATTGAGAAGAAGAAGAGTAAGAAAAGGAAGCAAATGATTGATTTGAGTAAGACAATCATCATACCACAGGGAGACCCAAATATGATGAAGCCCAAAGAATTATGCATTTATGCAGAGATTGTAGCTCAAAAGGCTGAGCAGGACAAGTTATTGGCGAGGAAGAAAAAGGTAGACATATTAGAAGTGATGATCATATTTTTCCATTAGTATACGAAGGAAACAATTTTTGAACCATTGGTAACATGATCACCGAAAGACAGGTTTATAGTGCAACCTAACACAACAATTCAGAAAGGTCATCGAAAATGTTAAGTGTAAAGAGAACACCGAAACCAGTCTTCACCAACAGACAAGTTCACAAAGGAACCTGACAAATTTTTTTTATAGTGAACACCGCCAACACAATTTATAGTGTAAACTGACAGCCAATCTATAGAGAAAACTGAGAAGAAAAATGTCTACAAAGACATCACCGAGGAAAGACTATAGAGCAACCCGAGCACCAGTCTATCGAAAGACAACTTTAATTAAGAGAAATGTGGATCTGAGTTACACGTCAGCTAAAACTCTTAAGTTTTATATTTAGATTTAAATATTATCTTTAAAACCATTTCTTGAGGTACAAGTAAAGCCAATGTAATTGTTTTGATCAATCTAATTGATTGTAAACATGAAAACTAGGAGATCAAGGTCAAGTTGTAAAGCTTTGATCGTAGAGTTTTCATAGTTAAGCGTGAAATCTATTTACGTCAATTCATTGTATAAATAGATGTGTAATCAATTAGAATAAGATGATGTGATGATGATTGTAGCCGCATCAGACATTTATGGATCATATACAAAGTTTCATGCTGAAGGATAGCAAAAGATGAAATCAGTTATAAAGAACAACTTTCAAGGCTACCAAGCAGAACAAAGGTATTAATCAATCACTATAGGTGATACATCATATTGTAAACTTTAAAGGATCTGTACTCAAAAATTCAGGATTGCATTTTACTAGGTCAATAAGTATTTTTAACTACATTCTAACAAGTGCAACAAATATAAGAAATCCTTTAAGAAGGTGGATTTAACAATCCTTTTGTAAATCTCTTAATTGAGTGCACACTAAACAGTGTTGCTAAATATCTTAATAGAGTAGACCTTAACTAGTCTAAACATGTTACTCCTAATAGGGTAAGATCATCTGAAGTGATCAAACTTGTAGCCTTAACTGGCACCTTCCATTTTGCAGATAGTGAAGCTTTGTGGGTTTCATCCCCACCACAGTTTTTATTGTCTAACAGGGGTTTTCTACATTACCAATTCTCGTGTCATGTGTCATTACATTTCATGAATGTTTCTATGAATGTTTATATGCAATTAAGTTTACGATTTGATATAACATGCATAAAGATAAGAATAGCATCTATGGTCGGTAATACAAGGAATTGATTACTAAAGGATTAAAGGTTAATTGAATTTTTTTTTTAAGGGTATTGATTCACCCCTCCCCTCTCAGTACACACCATTCCATTATGCCAAGAATTGGTATCAGAGCTAGATCTCTTATTTGGAAAAGTTTAATTCAGTTGAGAGAAAAGATCATACAATGGAAAGGTATAAGATAGACAAGAATATTGAGAATCAAAAGTTGCAGATACAAATCTTCTATGAGCAATGCAAAGAAGCTATAATCAAGATGAGAGAGCTATTGGATGAAAGAAAGGTTATGGCATCTCGCTATAATGAAATAGGCTATTATGAAGAAGAGATGCCTGATTTGTTTGAGTCAATAGGATCTACATCTAGAAATACATCAAACACATCAGAAGGAAACATTACAAGTCTGAATGAAATCAATCAACATCTAGCTGGACAAGTGAAATCACTGCAAATCGGTCAAGAGACATAGATGGTAAGGATGATTGAGGTTATGAATAATGCTAGACAAGTTGAGAAAGAAAGAACACTAGCTATTGATGACATGAGGAAGATCACTGAAAATCTACAAGAAATCAATGGGAAAGTGGAAGCTATTGGTGAACTAAGAGAAGAAAATGAAAGACTAAAGCATGAAATAAGGATTCAACAAAGAAACAATGATATGATCAATAAAGATGAAGAAAGCACAAAAATAATGGATGATTTTCTGGATGGACAAAGAAGAGTCAACAACTATACCAGTCTAGTGTATATCGAGCATGGAGAATCATCATACCAAGCTGATAAAAAATATGTCTACATAAATCCAAGACCAAGGAAGTAGTCATGCAATCACTATGGAAAACCAGGCCACACATCAAATGTTTGCAGGAGAAAAGCTAATGGTATTCCTATATCCAAATCTACATTCATAGGAAATTGTTATAACTGTAACAAGAAAGGACACAAAGCACATGAATGTAGATCTAAGGTGAAACAACCAAAGAAAGGAAACCTTCATGGAAAAATATTGTCCTACTTGCAAAATGCATGGGCACACATCTCTTGAATGCAAGAAGAAGAAAAAGCAAGCATGGAAGCCAAAAGAACAAGGAAATGCTTATCAACCGAAAAGAGTCGGTAACTCATATGTTTGGGATTACAACACATTCCAGACAAATTGCACAACATGTGGTAGATATGGACACATAGATGAAAAATGCATGAGAAAATGGATGAGAAGGTCTAGAAGCTAGAATAACCTCGGAATGGCATGCTTACACTATCATAGGGTTGGTCATCTAAGAAAGGACTGTAGAGACCAAGTGACAGAGACAAGCTATTTTGCCAATGCAAATACCATTGAAGATATCAGAAGAATGAGAAACAAAATGTGGAGGAAAGCTACAAACACTGATAATGTTGGACCAAACAATACAATTGGTGACACCTTATCTAATGGATTTGGTGATATCACCACCCCCACCTAAGAAAAACAAGTAAGTATGGAACTACACTATACAAAGCTATATTTTACATCAGTTCCAATATACATTGATAAAATGCCAAACTAGCCTGAATAAAGATGCAGTATGGTATTACTTGTTATGAATTTGTGAATATAATCACGTCGGTCAAATGCATACTGAGAATCATCAGTGAACATATAAAAGCTAAAGTTGTTAACCGAGCATCGTTGGTAATCATGTAAAAGACAATTAGTCTTTGCCACATACCGAGCACCGTTGATGAACATGTGAAAGGCCAATTGAGTTGACACTTACCCTGAGAATAGCACTCTCATAGAGAATGAATTTAGTATGTTCCCTGAGAGACTCCATCTTTGAACACCAAGAAGTGGGTAAAGCATTTATTGAACCACTTAGGGCATCGTCTATAAAAAGGTGATGGAAAGCTCATTCATTCACAAAGCGATTAACAATGAAGAGAAGAGTATAGAGTGAAGAACAATGACTAGATTGCAAAAGCGATTAACAAGAATATTCATGACATTCAAACAGATCAACAACAGCTACAATAGATCAAGTGAGTAACTAAGACTCATCGAGTTCACATTTTATTTGTGAGAAAAGCCCTAATTTCTAGAAACAATGGCAACCACATCTCGCATTTCCAAGATCAAGAATTCCAAAGATAAAAATTTCAACCTAATAAAGAACACATGTGAAGAGCCTAACTACAAATTTTGCCCAGAGGTTGCTTCACAACCCAATGATGCTAGAGCATTTTCAGGCATACCACCTAGGGTTTTTCTAGTCGAAGATGTCTGAGCATATATCTACTGCAAATTTGCAGAAATTAGAGATTTGGAAGTTGAGGAAGTTTACAAGAAGCTTTGCACTGATGGAAACATCAAAGATGAACATAAACACATTGAGGTGAAGGAGATGACAAATTCCCTAATGTTCCTGAAGGAATTCAAGACTGAATGGATTTAGATAGTTCTTAGCCGGGTACATGAAAAAAAGATGTGGCTGGACGAGCCAAAATCGATTACCAAGGATGTAATACATGTAGTGATCGATTATCCAGTAACCGAAAAGGAAAAAGCACTCAAACATCCTCCTCAACCTAACATAGAAAAGATGATAGGTGCAATATGGGATGGCAAAGGATTGAAGGTAAATTCCATCACCGATCCATAACTGAAATTTGGTGCATGTTTGCTGGGATACAAGGTATTCCAAGCTAGAAGACTAAATAGCATTACATTTGGGGCAGTTGACACTGCTCACAAGATTGTGAAGAAGGGATTACAGTTGGATCTATCCGAGCTTCTATTGAAGCAACTAGAGGAGAACATGAGGTCCATTAGATCAGCAAAATATTATTCATGTAAGTTCGGTTCACTCCTCATGTGTATATTCTTCTACTTTCAAGAATTCTTCCCCTCTGTCAATAATGTCAATTGGGACACTACCCGACCAATGACAATTCAAATTAGTGAATTTAGTCAGTCACTAGGGGACAACTTTACATCAGTCATGGATGAATATTTCACCAGATCTAAGGATAGAATACATAAAAGGATGAGGATACCAGAACAACTGGTGGATCAATATAAAGATGATATTTGTTTCATGGTGGACACCGATACAACTTTGATCAATCTAGTTGTACTGAGGATAGCATGGTTAGCACCACTTGACTATGAGATAAACATAGATCAGGCCACAAATGCTATTGAAGCATTATTGAATGAACCGCTAGAAAAATCATTACCAATATTTGGAACCTATGAAGAAGCTAAGGCCAGAATCAAAACAAGCCTAGTAGTAAAGAAGATCAACAGAAAGAAGACCAAAATGGTAAAGACACTTGAAAAGAAGCTATCAGTAAACAATGAAGAAACATAACAACAAGAAGCCATCGAGGGATAGTCACCTGTCAGTGAAGGTGAACAAGTGAGTGATTATGAATCAACACAGTCTGATGTACCACCCTAAAGAAACCAAGGACAACTTCTACATCAAGAACAAGGAGTCAAACTACAAAAGAAAACTCTCCACCGGTTAAGAAAGGACAAGTGAGGACTTATAAAAGGAAGCCTCAAACAGGGCAAACATAAAAACCAAAGAGGAGAAGGAGATTAATTCAAAGAAAGGAAGATAAGGAAGACACTGAAAAAGGTGAACAAAATTCCTACCATAATTGATGAGATTTCTGCATCAATCATCAAATCAGGTAGAATATCTGATCCTAAGATTAGACAATGCCTAACTCTGAATCCTGAGGATCGAAATAAGATAGAAGAAGCCATCATCAAGACAATGTGTGTATTAAAATATATACCTGTACAATTTGATAAGATGATGCCACAAGAAATTAATGACATGTTATCACAAAGGTTGACATATGCATTGAATTTTGAAAGAAAAATAAGGGAAAGATCCCTAGTTTCAATTATGCCACCGAGTCAAAGAGGAAAGAAATTGATGAAGATGCATTCAAAGAATTTCTCAGCAAAATTAAGAGCCTACAAAGTACTAGAAGGAAGTTTAATAGAGCTTGAAAATGAAAGTGAGGATACTTGGAGAAAAATACTCAATCTACCTAAAAAGGATACAAGCCCCAAGAAAGTATTAACACTTACCGAGAAGCCTCACAATAAAGAGAAAGAGGCAACACCGAGCCCTGAACACATCTTAATAAATGACGTTGAGGATGTCAATCTAGTTGAATTGGAAACATAGGAAAGCAAGGCCCTGGATGATGTACCTTAGATTTTGGAGTCATTAAAGGACACAACAAATGTCACAATCTAAGATGTGACAATAATAGATATTACTAGAGATCTTGTCGATGAGTTAAAGGCAGATGAAGATGTCACTGGTGCCACTGAGAAAACCAAGGCACATGACACAACAATGGATTCTGGATAGGTTAATATACCAGGAAAAATATGATTATTGATACAAGCTATCAATATCATCTCAGAAAAGGAGAATTCACCCAACCATGATGCAAGCATACCCGAGGATAAGGGTGAAGAGGAGCAGAAAAACACAAACGATGAACAAAAAGTAACAGATGGAGAGAAGAAAGATGCAAGTGAAGAAAAAGGTGATGCCACACCAAAGGATACCAAAGGAGAAGCAGCAGATAAAGCTATGTTTGATGTGGAGACATCTACATCCAACCGACAGGTAAATACTGAGCAACAGGTAAAAGGCACAACACCTCCAAAGCCTTCAACAAGTATATCAGACCAAGCAAAGGATCTTGCTATGGTACTACATACAACTGCCTCCACTACAATTACAAAGAAAAAGAAGAAGAATAAAAATCCAGTCACCTTGGTGAGATCATTGAAATACCAGACTGTGATCCTAGGACATTGGATCTAGAGTCACTTACAAAGTATGTATAACTTTGTAAAAGGAAAGCTACAAAATAAACTCAAAAAGGAGACCAAGGGCACATTGGTACTAGAAACTACAAAGGATATACTATTGCAGATTGTACCTGACACTAAAATTGATCAAAATGATCCTATACTTGATCAATTATCCATTCTTACCGAGGCCATCACATCACAAAATGTAGATGTAGAGAAGGCAATAGAAGAACATGCAGAGCAGAAGTACTAGTACAAGCTAATAGAGAGAATCAGCCAAGAAGTGGAAGAAAATAAGGTAAAGCTATCTGAACTGGTCAATTCGAACCAATTATTTCATAAGTTATAACCTTATTTCAAAATTTATGCATCATAGAGCAATTCACTAAGGAGAGTACTGAAAAGATTGCAAAGATAGATGCAGATCTTAATGCTAGTGCACAAGGTCTTACAACCAATGACAATGCATTCAAGTTGCATTATGACAATATTATGGAAGCTAAAAGGTTGAGACTTGACATTCTAGAGGCATAATCCAAATTTAGAGATGAGGTAACCAAGCTCCAGGCTCTACTCCTACCAAATCTCACATTACTGCAACAACATATGACTTTAGCAAAAACACTGATTTCCACCCCGAAAATGTCAGTAATAGAAAGAATATATGATATGCATGCAAGAATCACCTTGGAAATCATGACCCTTGAGCAACTCAAAGAACAATGGGAAAAAAAATAGAGGACATTCAAAAATCTCATTCCCACATTTTTGACAAATTGTAAGTATGACACCTTTGTCATTATTATAAAAAAGGGGGAATTGATATGATAAAAGGCGAAATGATTTGGTGTGATAAGGTGAAAGGGGGAAATATATGTATAAAGGCAAGTGTATATAAATGTACATATACTATACCAAGGCATGCACATAGGGGGAGTCATATTGACAAGGGAAACACATGGTGTATATACTAAACATTTTAGTTTTGAACATATCCGTTTTTGATACTAATGTCAAAGGGGGAGATTGATGATCATATTTTTCCATTAGTATACAAAGGAAACAGTTTTTGAACCATCGGTAACATGATCACCGAAAGATAGGTTTATAGTGAAACCCAACACAACAGCTCACAAAGGTCACCGAAAATGTTAAGTGCAAAGAGAACACTGAAACCAGTCTTCACCGACAGACAAGTTCAAAGAGGAACCCGACATAAAAGTTTATAGTGAACACTGACAACACAGTTTACAGTGTAAACTGATAGTTAGTCTACAAAGAAAACCAAGAAGCAGAATGTCTACAAAGACATCACCGAGGAAAGATTACAGAGCAACCCGAGCACCAGTCTACCGAGAGACAACTTTAATTTCGAGAAATGCGGATCTAAGTTACACGTTAGATAAAACACTTAAGTTTTATATTTAGCTTTAAAGCTTATCTTTAAAACCATTTTGTGAGGGAAAAGTAAAGCAAATGTAATTGTTTTAATCAGTCTAATTGATTGTAAACATGCAAACTAGGAGATCAAGGTCAAGTTGTAAAACTTTGATCATAGAGTTTCCATAGTTAAGCGTGAAACCTATTTAGGTCAATTCATTGTATAAATAGATGTGTAATCAATCAGAACAAGATGATGTGATGATGATTATAGCTGTAATAGACATCTATGGATCAGATACAGAGTTTCATGCTGAAGGACAACAAAAGATGAAATTAGTTATAAAGGACAAGATTCAAGGCTACCGAGAAGAACGAAGGTATTAATCAATCACTATAGATGATACATCATATTGTAAACTTTGAAGGATCTGTACTAAAAAATTCAAGATTGCATTTTATCAGGTCAATAAGTATTTTTGACTACATTCTAAAAAGTGTAGCAAATAGAAGAAATCCTTTAAGAAGGTGGATTTAACAATCCTTTTGTAAATCTCTTAACCGAGTGCACACTAAAAAGTGTTGCTAAATCTCTTAACAGAGTAGACCTTAACCAATCTAAACATGTTACTCCTAATAGGGTAAGATCATTAGAAGTAATCAAACTTGTAGCCTTAATTGAAACCTTCCATTCTTCAAATAGTGAAGCTTTGTGGGTTTCATCCCCACCACAATTTTTACCTTCTAATAGGAGTTTTCTGCATTACCAATTCTTGTGTCGTGTGTCATTACATTTCATGAATGTTTTTATGAATGTTTACATGCAATTAAGTTTATGATTTGATATAACATGCATAAGGATAAGAATAACATCTATGGTCAGTAATACAAGGAATTGATTACTAAAGGATTAAAGGTTAATTGACAAAAAGTTTTAAGGGTACTGATTTACCCCCCCCCCCNGATTTCCCCCCCCCCCCCCCCTCTCAGTACACACCATTCCATTATTACAACAAGAAGATGTAAAAGAAGTTTTCCAGGAAATTATTCCTGAAGTTACTATTGATGAATCTGAGCCCCTACTAGACCAAGTTGGAAATTTAGTCCAACAGATCAAATAACCGAACAAGGACATGACTGAATACATGTTGAAGATTCACAAGGAATCTATGGAGAAAAAAGTGATGGAGAACGTATTGCAAAATATTGATATAGAAAAGGTAACTCTTTTTGATTTATGTTAAATTTTTTTAGAACAATTGCAATCCATTTCATTGTTTCAAAAATTTTGTATTCTTTCTAACTTTACTGAGGAAATCAAGAAGAAAGATGCAGATGCTAAAAAAGAGCTGAAAGAGCTAACTATCGAGCCTGGCGAATTCCATACCTATTACTCAAAGATACAGGAACTCATGGGAGTTCAACTCTCACTGAGACAAGAGGAAGATAAGATGATATCGGAGTTGCTTGAACTACAAGCACTATTGATTCCCCATATGCAATCAATGTAGATACATTTGAAGAAAGGAAGAGAACTAGCAAGTTTTCCAGAGGTCAGTACCCTGGATACTATAGTTGACCTATCGACATAAATCAATGAGCACATTGTTATATTAAAGAATCTCCGAGACACATGAGAGACTGTACTGATCAGGATACAACACAGGTATAAGCACATTTTTGATAAATAAGTTTTAGTGTTGAGGATTTTTGTAAAAAAAGGGGGATAGATAGATTAGACAGATAAATATTTTTGAAAATAAAAAAAGGGAAATAGAGTCAATACAAAATAAAAAAAAGTATATATGTGAAAATGAAAAAAAAGGAGAAGAGTTGTACATATTTTGTATAGAGAGTAACATCTGAGGGGGAGTCACTAATGTTGATGACTTTGAAGTTTTTGTCAAAAAATGCTCAACTAATGTCAAAGGGGGAGATTTCTATCTTTATAAGATACTTTGTTGTCATTAGTTAAGGCAAAGTCATATGAGTCAGAAGATTCAATCGGTAAAAAGGAGAAAGCCAAATATTTAACTAGTCGGTAATGCACACCGAGTAAGTTAGTGAAGTCGGTAAAGCACACAAGAGAGCTAAAGTCACTACACAAAGAGTCTAGAGTTACTGAACACCGAGCGCATATGAAGTACACCGAGTTGACAGTTACCGAGTACTAAAGATCATTTAATCGAGCAAAGAGAAGTTACTCTACCAAGTTACTTAATTGATTCTAAACATGATAAGGATAGATTTAATGAATTGTCACAACATTAATTATGATTCTACAATGCACGGAGAATAGTTCGTTACAAGATCAACGATCGAGTTAATTCAAAGAGAAGATCTAAGGAGCAGATTAAGCGGTTAATGAAAGTTTGTTATTTCCAAGAAAAACACCAAGTATTGAGGTAAAAGTGACACAGTCACCGAGCAGAAAAGAATATCTAACAGTTAAAAACAAATCACAGTGTGCCTAACACATAATATTAAGAGGCAATAACTCTTATATTTAAAGGATGATTTATAACGAAGATCAGAGAGATGATACAAAGAGGAGGCTAATATTGTTAGTGAATGTTAAAGGAGTTATTTGAAGAACAAAGAGCAGAGTAGAGAGCACTGAGCATAAATTTAGCTACAATAAAGAAAATTTGAGGAGCGTTACAGTTTGATATTGAAGTAACACAATCTTAGAGCACATAGAGTCTGATCAACATTTGTTTTTGATGCAATATAGTAGACATTGTTGAAGTTGTTGATACTATTGTATTGAGAGTTGTAAATCCCAATACTGGGTAGATCTTAACCGTTCTTATATTTGTAAATCCTTTAACATGGTACATCTCCCAGTGTAGAGATTGTAAAATCCTTTAACTAGGTAGACCTAACAAGTCTTTGTATACTCTTAACCACGTAAGCTATCAAAATGGCTAAACATTGTAAGCTCTAACTGAGCACCCTTTATACTGTAGTTAGTGAAGGTTGTCGGTGTCATCCCCACCGTAGTTTTGTCCTCTAGCCAAGGATTTCTGCGTAAACAAAATCATGGAGTTATGAGTTCTATTTCTTGAATGTTTTGATGATATGTTTTATAAGCTTTACATTATTTTCATTTAAAGTTATTGAATTCGGTAAACAAAAAGCAATAGTATATGTTTTTAGACATTTTCAGTTATAAAAGTTTTTGTGGTACTGATTCACCCCTCCCCTCTCAGTCCCAAATTTCCATAGTCATTCAAACAATCTCATGAGGAAGAGTTTAAACATCCAGTTGGAGTATTGATCATTCGTTAAGACTTAGCCCATAGTCATGAGTCTAAGTTGATAAGGTTGGGTAAGCCTTGGATGAAGAGGTTGCTTCAATAAGGAAGTTGAGAAAGATGAAGATACTAAACATTAGAATCCCTATCATTGTGATCAACTACTTCTAAGAGGAGGATGTGATAATTAGAGGGAGATGGAGCAGAAAATGGAGAGTGCTGAATCCTTTTGCCAAAGATCAACAAGCTCGTGTAGCAGTGTGACTGCTAAAGATCCTTATTTGGTCACATTAGAATCAACTTTATTTTTTTTATGATAATCAAAGCAGCGAGAATGATGCCCCCACTAAGAGGGATTCTGACTATCCATCGTAGGAAACCTTGGACAAGGAGGTTAGAAGGTTGATATAAGATTCAGAGGGAGTCTGACTTGGACAAGGAGGTCAGAAGGTTGATATGAGATTCACAGGGAGTCTGACTTGAACAAGGAGGTCATAAGGTTGATATTATATTTAGAGGGAGTTTGACTTGGACAAGGAGGTCAGAAGGTTGATATCTATCTTAGAGAGAGCCACATCATCATGAAGAAGTTTTAATGAGTTCTTCTCCATGAGGGAGAAGTTAGAGGTGCAATTCTTGGTTAATGAGTTCTTCTTTGTGAGGGACAAGTTCGAGGATCAATCCCTTATTAATGATTTCTTCTCCATGAGGGATAAGTTCGAGTAGAAATCCCTTGTTAAAGTATTCTTCTTTGCAAAAGAAGTTTGAGGTGAAAGCCCTTGTTCCACCCTCTGGGAGTAGCTATGGTGGTTCCACCTTTTGGGAGTAGACATGGTGGATGTCACATGAGAGAATCCTTGACTTATTTTTCTGTTCTTTCACCCTCTGGGAGTAGCCATGGTGAATGTCATGCTGAGATGACAATATTATGTTGAGAAAATCTGTGATGAGATTTTGTTATTGACACTTGTTTTTTGGTTTCAACTCCATTGTGCTTGTCAGATTGAGACACACTATGACATATGAATGATCTCTTCTTTTCTAAGAGGGAGTGTTAATTTTATGGTATCTACAAAAGAAATAATTCATACTTGTGATTGATTCTTCAGTGTTCTTAAGTTCTTTCAGAGTATATTTGCTTGCTGGACTGTGTTTTGATTGATCATTTATTCTGATGACTCTCTACATCTTCATGTTTCTCTGTGATTTCTCATCGACATGTGCTTTATTGTATCTTCTCACGTGTACTGTGATTGCATATTCTTTTATGATTCATTGTGTTGATGACTGTGAATTTACATATCAGTATTCAACCTTTCTCTAAACGTCTTTGCTAAGGATGTTGTATTGTCTTGCAAAGTCCATCATGTTCAAGTGATATCTTTGATTTTGCGGCAATGTCTATTCTTTACTTTCATTTCCCTAAGTTGTGTTCATTTTCCTCTCTCCATCTCCAGTAACATATGTTATGGCTTCTGCCACTTTTCTTTATTCATGGTGTTTTGATTTTGTTGGTGTCTCTTGGTTAAGGTTCGTATGGATGGATAAGCAACATCTAGACTTTGTAACATTGATACATCTTTCATCACCACCCAACTAGAGATATTGTGTGGCTTCCATTCAATGGTTGAGTTGTTCTCTTATGAATCTTTTTCTCTCATATATTATCCTTGTCATGTACACCTTCTTCACCACTGAGAAAGGATGACATGGAACTGTGAGTGAGATGTCCTGACATCGTGGACTTGCTTCATGATGTATATCGATAACTCATGATTTATGATCATCATTAATTTATTGATTTATATCATTTATGTTTATTTCAGAAGACTTTTTATATTCCTTCACGAAGACTATTTGGTTCTTTGATAAGACTTCTTGGAATGAGCCCAGGCGTGATATACGAAAAAGGATTTAGATGACATATGTTTGTTGAGCGTTTGTGTTAGAAAAATCAACTATGTGATTTGTTATGCTAAATTGGAAATCTGAGATATATGTTTTAGAAGTTTAAATTTCTTGAGAAATAGCTGAATTGTAATTTTATACTCGACCTGCATATGAGATATTGTTGCATATGAGATACTTGATCTGCATATTTTGTAGAAATATAAGAGATGTGTGCGGATGATAAGTTAGTATTTTTCAGTGACTGTAGAAGGTGATTTTTCTCTGCAGCAAGCACTGTATATGACTGTGAACTATTGCATGATCCGTAGATGTTCAATTTAATTGTGTAAATCAATCTCATTGTTGAAAGTATCTATGAGATACTCGTAGCACTATAGTTCTGTTGTTGCAGATAGCCCAACATTTGTAAAGAGAGCATAGTGTAATCTGCTTGTGCATGAATGCTCAGAAATTTGTGGGTTTTGTACTGAGACTTATTATTATTTAATAAAGGAGTATGGTTTGGTGTGTTTGGGTTTTTCTTTCCAGTAGAAGGGTTTTTCCAGGGTATCTCGGTTGTTTGTGTGCTTTTCTTTATCTTATAGTGTTCTATTTCTATTATGGTTCTATAAACTTAACATTGAGGACTTCTATAAGGGCCCGTTTGGTTGGGGAATTGAAAAATAATGCAAATCATGGTTATCTATACCTTGGTTATGCAAACCCCGGTTATGCTTTTTTGGGACTGTTTGGTTTCCCTGGAAGATGGATTTGTAAATCCACATTCCAACAGTTAAATCAACGCAGTGCTCCGGACCCGACAAGATATATAAACCAATTTAATCATGCAAACCTTGGAGTGCACTGGACCCGACGGCGAAGT
>MU228399.1:902393-942134 GCA_018584345.1 Thuja plicata | reverse complement strand
TGCACAAATGGGGATTTGCAAATCCGTATTCACATTCAATTTAGAGGTCACCAAACAAGGAATTGCACCCCATAACCGGGTTATGGGCTGCATAACCCAGTTATGGGGTGCAACCAAACGGGCCCTAAAAGAATATTTTTTTCCTCACTTGAACTCCTTATACCTCAACTACATTTTAAATTTTAGAGAATTATTTCTACTTGTGATCTTGTTGCCATATCGTCTTATCTCTATCTTTAAATCAAGATCAATCAACCCCACTCCATTCTTTCAATGTTATTTTGTGCATGTGCTAAATAACTAATAGAAAAATCCATTCAGTACAAGATACTTGTAGGATAGGAGAACAATGGAGTCAATCATTTCATGAATTCAACAATATATTTTGTTTATTTACGTATTGTATTTGTGGAGAAGAGCTCTATTGATTCGTTGTGGAATTAAGCTTGTAGATCTTAGACTTGTGGTTGAGTTAGCTAGATTTACAAATATTGGTTCAAATTCAATGTTATCATAAATATATAAGATATTATCATATATTGTGAATATCATGAAATTGAGAAATAAATTAATCAAATATAATTAAATTTTATACAAGTGCATGATAAAATATAATCTTGAGTCTAATATTGGAGTGATGATTTCAAGTTAGAGGTATTAATAAAGTTCATAAAAGTTGAGACATAGAGACAATGTTATATTGGAGTTTAACAAAGTATTGGAAAAACTATAGAATTTTTTATGAAATCTTATTAACGAGAATTATAGAAAAATTGAATCTCTTTTTTATTTTAAATTAATTGAGAAACCTCAAAAAATATAATGTCTTTCTATTTAGCACCACTTCCCTCTTCTACACCCTCAATTGTGTTCCCCCACAAATACATCTTCCATTATCTTCATTACCTTCCACCTCCCACTACACTATTAAAAACTATGCCTCTTCCAGGGAACTATGATTTCATAGGGAGGGTAGGAAAAATATAGTTCTAAATATATATTTGATAGTCACTTCTATTTAGCCAACAAACTAACCAGACAACCACATGCCCACCCCCACCCTACTATTTATCAACAGTAGCCAAAGGCCAATGATTAAGCACACACCAAGGACAAATGAACTTTAGAAACAAATGAAATAGTGTGGGAACACATGGCTAATCTCTCCTCCTAGGTTCTGGGAATCCTATGATTTCCACCCACCCTGCATTGGATATAGTTGGAGGGAATATTAAAGTACCAAGTTTGTGGGAAGATATAGTTGTGGGGGAGGAGGCGGGGGTAGGAGGAGATAAACAATGCTTGGATTAAAAATAACTCATCATTATGAATTTGAGCACCTTTAGTTGGGGGCAACAAGGTCTTTACCTTGGGGGCCAGCCAAGCTGGATGACCCAAGTCAAAACTCAAAAGTGTACAAGGAATCAACACTTTTTAGAAGGATAAGCTTTCCCTGAAACTCACACCCAAAAGGAACATACACTTTAGACTCTTCCTCCTTTGGGGTGTATGGATGGGAATTATAGTTGGGGTGTGTGGGAAGAAAGTAGGGTTTCAATCCACAAAGACTCTCACCCTCAACTCCATCTCATCCTCTCCCCACCCATGAGAAAGAGTGAGTGTTGTATCTAGGTGATTTGGGAGTGACTTAAGTATATAAGAATAGGGTGGATCCCCTATATTATTTAGGTAACCCAAAATATTTAAGTAAGTTCTATCTTTAATTTTAATATACATTAAATTTTCTACTTTTATTATATTTATCTTCTTTCTCATCTTTTATGTCTTTTAATTTTTTTATTCATAAATCCTAGTTTTTTGGTCTAATAAATATAAAAATTGCATAGCCATGAGTCCATAAGAATTGCATTGAACACGTAAAGAGAATAGTGAAACATGTTTAAAACCTAAAGACAACCAACCCAATGAATGCCACAAAGAAGTGAAGACATGATGGAAATAAGGAGGGGAAAATTGCATTAGCCTTATCCCACCTAGATTTACTAAATAACCACATTGTTTCCTCCACCTAGAAGAAAACGCAACCCACTTCCTCCAAGCTAGTACCTCCAAACATCACATGTGTAGTAGAAAACATAACCTGATATGTAAACAAAAGACTCAAGAAAAAGACATGCATATAACCCTTGCCACAACTCCAACAAGCATTGATCCACTCCCAATAAACCTAGTAATGATTATTACTTGATATTCCTACTTCTAACTCCTTTCCATAGGAATGTTCCTTGTTGGTGTCAAGCACCTCCCATGAGCATCAACCTACAAACACACCTTCATAATAGGAGAGAAGAAAATGATATTTCACTTGAATGAAATGACTTGAGTTGCAAATAATAATGTACATATCCTTGCTTTATAAAGGCGAGAGGAAGAGACAATTGATAACTGATAATTACTAATTGTAAATTAAGTACACTAATAATTAATAAATGGTGTGAAGTAAACTTAAGCATGGGTAAATAGGATAAATCCATATTTACGTCAATGCCCTCTTCCTTAAGTGAAACTTAGATGGTGTGAAATTATTATACAATTTGAAAGCAATATGAAATATGGTTCCTGATTACAAAACCATTTTAGGTAGCCATGTACAATGCAAATACAATGAAGTCTCTCACAAGTGGAGAAAAGGAGAATACCACATAGGAGAAAAATTGTCTCCAAAAGAGAGAAAAGAAACAAACAATATGCATGGAGGACTTAATTATACCCACCAAGAGCTACATACATCATGTATATGCAATCAATTACCCCCCTATAGGAAGAAAAAGGAGATATAATATGTTCCCTTCATAATGAATAATCACCAACTTCAATGAAGTATGTCTATAAACAAAATATGTCCCAATGCATACAAGCAACACATCTCCCCTTAGGAAGAAACAAATCCACCAAATTATGAATAAGCCACTCCATGTACAATTGAAAGGAGGAAGGAAGTCTCCAAGTAGGAATCTCTACAAACTAATTAGGAGTCTCCATTCACAAACAATCTACCACATAAGCATGATCAAACATAACCAATAAATTTGACAAATCAAGTGAATGGGGAAACTTATCGATGTCAATATCCAAAGATAACGCATCAATAATTATGATAAAACTATCATCAAAGAGGACATAAATTCCCTCAAGCATATATCCCATATATGCAAGACGGGACTCCACAAACAAGTTTGAAATACTTTCCAAATACTCATCCTATGAAGTAAGATTTAAAAAATAATGGTCAACCTATTGAATAGAACCAATAACCAAATTTGAATAAGTAGGAGGCCGAGGAAGAGGATATCCAACACTAGTATCAAGGATGATAAGATTTAAATGACCAAACTTTTCCTCACAAACATGATTCACCATTGATGGAAGAGTTTGAACATCAACTAAATGGACATCATCGTCAGGAACACTATGAGAAAAGAGATATAATTGTTATGCATAATGCATCTATAACAACTTCATTGAATAGTCAAAATAATGAGGGGCGGGGGAGGGGTTTAATCAGTATTCTCTTGAACTTCCTTAAATTCTTGAAGTCAATTTATGTATTACTTTGCAAATTCTTCTTAACGTCCATGTAACATAAAGAAACATGTAATCGAATAAACAATTGAAGTAAAGACGTCACATGCACAAGAGAACACAATATTTTTATCATGGAAAACCCAAATGGGAAAAATCACAGAGAGGGTTAAATATTAATATGGTATAACTAGTTATAATATATTACAAGTGCTCACTAAAAGGCTCACTACCCAATATATAATAGATAAACAAAATGAACTATGACAACGACATCTAACATATGCATTGAATCAGTTCCTTTGAAGCTCAAAAAATAGACTTTACAAACTTCATATGGTCTTTAGTAATTTTCATACTATTTAGTCAGATATAATTACATGTTCACATACGCATTCTATATCTTCTCAAAATAAGCACACCAATCATATATATACAGAACCCTAAATATTTCAAGTTGGTCAAACACTCTTCACCAATTAGTTGATTACAATAAATATTTACACATTTCTACCAAACATGTTCCATATATCATCCAAAACAAAAAAAAAAAAATATTGATACCAAATTGAATTCTCATGTTTCATCCAATGCCTATCTTTATCCCAAAATAATAGGATCAAAATCATCCAACAAAATAAATGCGGATACACTAATAACTTGTTTCATTTTGAAGGAACAAACCAACTAGCGAACTAAAATTCCAGACAATTTATCACTCTGACCTGTATCTAAAACATGTAAAATATTGAATATAAAAGAATATAATACACCAAAACATGCTATCCAAATTGTATACCCATTACTGTAATTGTGGAGCAACGTGGACATAAACAAGATTAATAGAAACACTAAAATTTCAAAGCAATAATAGGACAAGTCAACAAAAGTATGTTGACATCAATGACAATCGGTATAGCATGTGCACAACATTATCCATCAACCAAAACATAAATGAAAAACATCCAAAAATCTCCCCCTTTATCATTGACGGCAACATGCCAAAAGGATAGCTTTCTTCAAAATGTCAAAACTGTCAAAACTATTTTATTGTCATGATTCTTCTCTTTTGCTATAATACTCCCCCTAATTCATTAATCTCCTTACTATAATACTCCTCACTATTCTCCCACTATCTATAGTATTCCCCAATATTCTCCCTTTCTTTTTGATATTCTCTCCTTCGACTACTCTCCCCCTTTTCCATCAAGGACAAAGGGTATACAAAAAGATACCATTGCATAGCTCCTTGAAAAAATACAAAAATCTCAAACACTGAAATTTCAAAGCAATAATAGGACAATTCAACAAAAGTATGTTGACATCAATGACAACCAGTATAACATGTGCACAACATTATCCATCAACCAAAACATAAATGAAAAACATCCAAAAATCTCCCCCTTTATCATTGACGACAACATGCCAAAAGGATAGCTTTTTTCAAAATGTCAAAACTGTCAAAACTATTTTATTGTCATGATTCTTCTCTTTTTCTATAATACTCCCCCTAATTAATTAATCTCCTTACTATACTACTCCTCACTATTCTCCCCCTAGCTGTAGTATTCCCCAATATTCTCCCTTTCTTTTTTATATTCTCTCCTTCTACTACTCTCCCCTTTTCCATCAAGGACAAAGGGTATACAAAAAGATACCATTGCATAGGGGAAATCTCCTTAAATTAAGCTTTGAGTTAGAGGAGGAAAGAGTTCTAGGAACTGATGATAGATAGTAGCATTTAGTGATGACTATTACACTACACAAGAAGGTCAATAGCACCAATTAGATCATCTAGTACAATCAATATTAATTCATCTTTCTCTGCTTCTTCTCGTAAGCTAGAAAAGTGATCCAATTTTGCTTCAACAATCTCCTTTAATTTCCAAAAAGTCACCTCTTTGCCTTTGGATCAATATCAGGTCTAAGTAAAATTCATTTATCATTTTCTTTTGTACACAATATTTATATTTAAAGATGTCAAATGATTGAGCCAATTTATTCAATTCAGACTCAATAGATTCAATTCTGGCCTTGTGATTTTCAATGGCAGGTAGGCCACCTAAGGCATTATTTGTAAGTTTTATCCACAATACCAATACATTTCCTCATTTCATTTATATAGGTAGTTAGTTTCTTTTGTGCAATAACACACATTTTTTCCAAGGATCTCTGTAGCCTTTCTTCTAGCTCATCTCCTTCCTTCTCCATGGATTGCATTGTTAAATATTCATTTATCTATTCAAATAGAACATCTTGAGGTAAAATTCCAATGTCACTAGGAACAATTTTGTTCTGAAGCATATACATAATCAATGCTTCTTGAATTCTTTCCTATACAATGATCAAGATAACCACACATCACCCATCTTCCTTATTCCATATGATTTCTCTAGAATTTCCAACACTTTGTCTATCTCATATGGATCTTCAACAACATGAATGAAGAATTTCTTAGGCTTTTGTTCTTGTGCTCTAATAGTTCTTTTTTTCTTTGTATCAACCTTAGTTGGTTTTCGGTCATCAATATCAATTACTTCAATTTTTCCTTTCTTACTGTCAGAATTCTTTTTTTTCTTTGAAAATAGAGAATGGCCCTCAATGGATATTTTGTCTTCTCTTGTTGGAGGTGGATCCTTCTATAGCTATATGGTCCATGTAATCTAATCCAAACAATTCCTCATATGTTCCAAATTTGTCTTTTGTGAAATCTACCTGACACTTAAGTAATTACTCTGCATACATCACACAATATTCTACAATGATCCCATAACAAAACCTTGTTAGTTTGAACTTATAGGGTAATATTGCTTCCATGAAGCATTGATCTATATCAACAAAAAGAAAATTGTCCTTGTACTTCTCAACACAATCTACTAGATTCTAAATCTTGAAACTTCTAGAGCTCAATTAAGTAATCATTGCATGCACTATCTTTTCCATTCAAACCATTCAAATGTCTATAGATTTCCTTTCCTATAGGTAAGTTCTCATCCCAAACAATATTATCCTTCATTGGTAATGATTTAAAAAATAAAATACCAAGCATACAACCAATGAAATTAATCAAAAAGCATAACCCTCATTCCTAGTTAGCATGATATTGTTCAATAGTTGTTGTCTTAATAATTTTCACAAACCATAACCATTTTCCTTCTTTGACCATTTGACGAGAAACATACACAACAATGACAGATGTAGATCCTTCTCTATTTTAAAAGTAAAAATTGTATGTAATACCAAGAGAATCATACCTTACTAGTGGATTGGCTATGGTATCAATTCGTAAGAATATTTGATTTCCTGTCACACATGTCAGAGCTTTAACTTTCTTCTTCCTTTCTAATTTTTCTATTGGTAGAGATTCATTTGAGAAAAGACTAATAACAACATTGATAGCTCTATTTTTAATATGTTACAGTCTAGCCAACTAAATACAAATAATGTATTCTACTTAACACAATTTTGATTAATTCCTAATCCACTAACATTGGAAATTCTCTCCAAGCATTCAAACCCTTGTGCCCTAGATTGATAATCATCTACAAGTCATCTCCTTAGAGAGAACCTTTAAAAATCCTTAGTTTTGCATTTTCATACTCATCAAACTATACGACCTCCACAAATTTTTAGATATCCTCAAGACATATTACCATAGTCGATAGTGCAAAAAAACATCAACTGAAGCATCTCTCATTGGTTCTTTCATGAATTTCTCAAATTTTGAATGAGGTTCTTCTTCACAATTTACAAGGCTATTAGAATCCATGAAAATTTATAAATACTTTATCACAACTAACTATAGATTTTGCTCCAAATTTATTTTTTATCCTCATAATTTTACAATTCATTTATGTGAAGAATAATAATCAAACATTGTTATATAAGTTGTCGAATGAACCTAGGGTTTTTCTACCAAAATTTCATATCACTAAAAATATGCTAAACACATTCTATATGAGTATATAGTCACCTTATGAAGCTTCCCAAACTTCTTCAATTCAATAATTTTCACCCATAGTTCAAGTTTATCAATTTGTTAAATATACCAACATGTTGTGATAATAACATTGGTTTCTTTGACAAGGGGAATGAGGTCTTAATTATAGCCCTCCCTGACCCAAAGCTTTCCAGACTAGTTTATAGAGGAAATATCTAGACTAAAGCCAGGTGCAACAACACTGTCTATCATATCCACTTCTTTCTTTCTCCAGATCCTTTTCATTTCATTTCTTACTTCTTCTATATCAATCTTCTTTGTTGGCTCGTTTCTTTTTATTGGAGTATCTTTGTTCATGTTTTTTTTCAATTCTTAGATATGTGCCCAAACTTATTGCAATTAAATCATTTTTGTCCCAAATTCCTTGTAGTCACTCTAGATCTACGCTAATTAGCCTTATGTCAAAATATATTGCATAACTGACAGTAACCATAAAAAGATCTATTTGTTTCATTCATACTATGATTTCTACAATTACTAGCCATACAACCAAATCTTTTTCAAGTAAAGAATTTGACATTTTGATTCATCCCGTTTCTACATTCTACAGCCTTATGTCCCAATTTATTACAAGAAAAAAAATAGTCATTGAAAGAAGGTTACCTTTGAGTGTTAGGTTGTCTAAGTGGTGTTTTTCTTGCAGAATTTATTTGATTGTGGAGCTACTTATCTTTGTTTGTATTTTTTTTTTTTTAGTTAACTCTATTTTGTTCTTTTCTCTGGCTCTTTGATTTGAGAATTCATTAGTTTCAAAACCTAATCCTCCTTTGTCTTTCATATTTCTCTACACATCCATCATTTCATCAAGTTTCAAAATGATTTCATTTTGTTTTCCTTTTGATTTCAAACTTACTATTTCATGTTCAAGCTTTGCACATTCTTATATTTTATGTTTTATTGGTCCATTTTGACATTCTTTAGTTTTCTTACTTTCTTCAATTTGTAGCTTCAAATTGATAATTATTTCATTTGCTTACTTATCTTCCTTTCTGGCCTCTTTGTCTTTCCCTGAACTTCTTGATATGTTCCCTCAACTTTCTGACACATTCATTTTCTTCCTTGATGTTTTCTTTTAGGTCCTTATTTTCACTTTCCACATTCTCAAGATATTCAAGAGCAGTATATGATTCCCCATCCATTGATTTTCCTATGCACTCTCTTTAGATGCCATTTTCTCAACCTTCAAGATCTCCCTCAAGTGGTTAGGCTAAGATAAGGGACAAAGCTCTGATACCAATTGTTGAACAACCTAAATATTGGGAGGGGGTGTGAATCAGTGTTCCCTTGAACTTCCCTAAACTCTTAAAATCAATTTACTTAGTACTTTGTAGATTCTTCTTGACATCCATGTAACAAAAATAAAAATGTAATCAAATAAACAACTAAAGTAAAGACATCACATGCACAAGAGAACACCAAATTTTTAATGTGGAAAATCCAAATGGGAAAAATCACAAATAGGGTTAACTCTCAATATACTATAAGTAGTTATAATATATTACAAGTGCTCACTTTAAGGATCATTTTGAGAGGGTTCATTGCCCAATAGATAAAGGCTCACTGTCAAAAGGTACACTAGATGACATAAAATAGATATAAAAAATGCGCTGTTACAATTGCATCTAGCATATGCATGAAATCATCTCATTTAAGGGTCATAAAATGGACTTTGTAAACTCCATTTGAGCTTCAATAATTCACATTTGATTTAGTCACATATCACTTCATTTTCCTTTACATGTTCACATATTCCTTCTATATATTCTCAAAATAAGTACACCAATCAAATATATATGGAACCCAACAAATTTCAAGTCGGTCAAACACACTTCACCAAGTAGTTAGCTACAATGATTCTTTACATATTTCTAACAAAAAAGTTGCATACGTCAACCAAAACAAAACAAATATTTATACCAACTTGAATTCACATGTTTAATCCTGTTGATGCATGATAATTATTCAATTGTGCATTGTCATTGATGTTTACACAAATGTAGTGATGTCTACACAAATATCTAATCCTATCCGAGCACAGTCAATGTTTTCCAAGCTCTCTCAGGCATTGAAGAAGACCAAAGTGATTTTCAGTTCTAACCGAGTTCACTCGGGCATTACAGTTTTGGTCGGGCATTGAAGAATTTCAGTATTAATCTGGTTATGCTTTTAGTGACAGTCGACTAACAACAGTTTACACTTTATGGTTAATTGGTGATATGAAGCTGACAAGCTTAAGTTTTATTGATTATTTGGAAGGTTATTAAGGCTGAATTGACAAGGGTTATCATATATATAAGGTCAAGTTTAGAGTGAATATGGTGTAAGTAAGTAAGTGAGATATATGTGTTTATGAGATGAAGTGTGGAGGTCAAATGAGATGGGATTTTGATTGAGAACAGAACATACAGATCTGCAACATAATATTTGATCAGTGAGGATCAAGTCTTATAAGCCAAACCAAAGATTTGAATCAGCAAAGATAGTTGCTTCAACAAACAGTTCAATCTATTGTTACTCTCTAACAATTGTAGCAGTGATCCAAAATCTTTTTACAGAGTAGACTTAACAGTATTTTGTAAATCCTCTCACAAGGTGACATTTCTACATTGAAGTGTTTGAAGACCTCTAACAAGGCCACTCCTTATAGGGTGATTAAATCCTCTAATAGGGTCACACCTAATAGTGTGTTATTTTAACTTTTAATAGGGTTGGCTCCTAACAGGGCTCACTTCAAAAGAGTGAAAAATAGTAACTAGTTGCAATTGGTGGTTTTTCCCATATTGGGTTCCACGTTAAATCTTGGTGTTGTATGTGTACATTTTATTTGCTTATGGTTTATGTTTCTACAATTAATTACTAAAGGATAATCACAGTTAATATCTTAAGATTTCCTATGTTAACCGAGTGATAGTAGAATATATGTGTTAACCGAGCAATAGTGAAAAGTTTGTTTAAGACATCTAAGGGACTTGGATTTGTTTTTTTGGTAACTGATTTACCCCTCCCCTCTCAGTTACTCAACTCATTTGCAACAATTGGTATCAGAGATTTTGGTGCTTTCAGGGAAGGTTTAAAGGCCTAAGCTAAAGACCAGAGATGTCTTACATAAGGGAGATCCCCAAGCTTAACAAAGCCAACTTCACTGCATGGCAAGATTTTATGAGGCTACATCTATCTACTATTGGAGAAACTGGTTTGCAATTCCTAGATCACAAGTATGTGGAACCGTTGAGACCTATGCCTATGGAATAGATGGTGGACATGAAGCATCATAACATAATGATGATTGATATAGCTTCTTCACTCAACTATGCCAAATTTGATGAAGTCAAGGACTGACCTACTGCCTATGATATGTGGAAGAAACTACATGATATACATAGAGGAGATGACAATGTAAAGAGAGCCAAAGAAGAAAGTATCAGAGGTCAGTTTGATAAGATGAAAATGAAAGAAGGAGAAAACATTACAAAATACAGTGAAAGAATCAAGAAAAGTGTCAGTGCCATCAGAGCTTCCGATGGAACAATTGAAGACAAAACATTGGTTAGTAAGGTATTGAGAACTTTGCTTCCTATCCATGCTATTAGAGTTTTAGTTATTCAAGAGATGAGATGTAGTAATGATATAACTCTAGATGCATTGGTTGGAAGGCTTACAACTTTTGAGTTGGATAACTTTGACAATTACTTTCCTAATCCTAGCAATTTTGAGTCTATATTCAAAGCCAAATTAAACCTTGGTAAGATGAAAGGAAAATAGATTGACAATGACGGTGATGATGAAGATCTAGAAATCATTGAAGCATTACTTGTAAAGAGAGACGCCAAAGGAAATTACAAAGGAAGAGTACCATTGATTTTCTTTTCATGTAATGAGGTTGGTCACATTGCTGCTAAGTCTCCGAACAAAGAAGACCAAGATGAGAAAAATTTCAACAAGTACAAAGGCAAGAAAGATTTCATGAGTTACAAAATCTACAAGGAAAAAGGTAAGAAATATTGTTATATTGCTAAAGATTTTGATAGTGATGAAGATGAAGATGAAATGGTTTACATTGTTGTTAAGGATGAGTCAGGCAATGAAGATAATGAAAAGACTGCACTTTACTCTCATATTAGCAAGAATGACACTTGGGTAATTGATAGTGGTTGTTCTCACCACATGATTGGTGATAAAACTAAATTTGAACATATTGGGCACTATGATGGTGGGAGTGTCAATTTTGGGAATGATGAACCCTGCTATGTGAAAGGTAAAGGTTGTATTACTCTAACTGAAGGAATCAAATGTGATAATGTTTATTAGGTTGAAGGATTAAGGTGTAATATACTAAGTGTGGCATAGCTGGATAACATTGGTTTCAAGGTAGAATTCATGAATAGTAAGGCCAAGCTCCTGGATGGTAAGGGAAACCTAGTTGGAACTGGCAGACAAACAAAAGGTAATCTATTCTATCTTGATCTCAATAAAAGTTCATGTTTTATTGCACAAGTAGAAAAAAGTTGGTTATGGCATAAAAGGTTGTGTTATGTGAATTTTGATAACATGATCAACATAAGAAAGAACAAAAGAGTAAGAGGTATTCCTATTCTGAAGAAACCTGAATTAGCAATATGCAAACAATGTCAAATTGGGAAGATGGGAAAAACTAGTTTCAAGAGAAAGAATTACAATACATAAGAAGTCCTAGAATTAGTACATACTGATTTATGTGAACCAATTGGAACAAAAAGTTACACAGGTCAGAAGTATTTCATTCTATTTGTTGATGACCATTCCAGAATGATGACTGTTATGTTTCTCAAATAAAAATCAGAAGCTTTTTAGAAGTTCAAATGGTACCTTGCTAGAGTTGAAAAAGAAACATGAAAGAAACTTAAATGCCTAAGATTTGACAGAGGAGGAGAATTTATTTCTAAAGAGTTAAATGAATTTTGCAACAAAAGAGGAATCAAGAGACAATTATCTACCTCAGGTACACCACAAAAAAATGGTATAGTAGAAAGAAGGAACAGATCCATTATGGATTGTGCAAGAACCTTGATGATTGAAAATAATGTTGCTACCAAATATTGGAAGGAAGCCATCAACACTACAATTCACACCTTGAACAAAGTTTAACTATAGAAAGGTACTGAGAATACACCTTTTGAATTATGGTATGGATGTAAACCTAATATTTGTTATTTCAAAGTATTTGGAAGTAAATGTTACATCTTGAAGGAAGCAAGAAATGGAAAATTTAATGTAAAATGTGATGAAGGTATATTCCTAGGCTACTCCTGCAAAAGCAAAGCATTCAAATGTTTGAATCTCGCTACTCATAAAGTCATAGAAAGTGTGCATGTAAAAATTGATGAGTTTGTAGAGAGAAGTGAAGAACATAGCAGTAAAGAGCCTGAGGACTATAGAAATTTTGTGTATTATGAACCTGATACTATACCTAAGACACATGCAATGGTGATTGGAAAACAACCATGTCAACGACTAAACTCATCAGCACAAATATTGTTGCAACCTGTGTAACCAGCGTTGCTAACTAAAGAAACTAAGTCTCATACTGAAGAAACCAAGTCGTAGATAGAGGGAACTAAGTCGTAGACATAGGCACTCGAGTCTCAGATAGAGGCACTCGAGTCTCAGACAATGGAACCTGAGTACCAGTTGGAAAAGAAGAACAAATCTTTTGAACACAGTGAACCAAGTGGATAAGGTCCAAAATCAAAGAGGAAGGAATCTGTACTTGAAAAGCATGTCACAAGGCATCATACACCTGAACAAATAATTGGAGATCAGACAGAAGGTATGATGAAAAGGAACAAAATCAAAGGTACATGTTTTCTTAGTGAAATTGAACCTAGAACTATTAAAGATGCATTGAATGATGAAAGATGGATCAAAGCAATGAATGAAGAGATTGGGAAGATAGAAAAGAACAAAACTTGGACTCTTGTACCTAGACCAAAAGACAAAAATGTGATTGGTACTAAGTGGGTTTTCACAAACAAGATGAATGAAAAAGGAGAAGTTTCCAAAAAAAAAGCAAGATTAGTATGTAAAGGACATGCTCAAGAAGAGGGTATTGATTATGGAGAAATTTTTTCTCTTTTTGCAAGACTTGAAGGAGTCAGAACTCTTCTAGCATATTTTGCATATAAATAATTCAAGGTATATCAAATGGATGTAAAATTTGCATTCTTGAATGGAATTCTTGAAGAGGAAGTCTATATTGAGAAACCTGAAGGTTTTGTAGATCCTAATAAAAGAAATATGGTTTTCAAACTGTACAAAGCCTTGTATGGACTAAAACAAGCTCCTAGAGCCTGGTACAAAATATTGCATGGTTACTTGATAAGCATTGGATTTCAGATAACTAATGAAAATAGTACATCAAAGAAGGACCTCAGAAGAAGAAACTATTAGCAAAAATATTTATTGATGATATACTATTTACTGGATATGATGATTTATGCAAAGCATTCTCCGAAGCTATGAGTAAGGAATTTGAGATTTCTATGTTTGGTGAAATCAAATTCTTTGTTGGTTTACAAGTTTATAAGATGAAGGATGGTATCTACATTACCCAGTCTAAATATATCAAAGAGATACTAAAGAAATTTGGAATGGAAGATTCCAGACCAGTTGGAACACCTATTCCTACTAGACATAAGTTGTCTAAGGATGATGATTCAAAGGAGGTAAATTAGACTACCTATAGATCCATGATTGGAAAACTTCAATATGTTGTTCACACTAGACTTGATATTGCACTAGTAGTTGGTATTGTTGCAAGGTTTTCAGATAATCCTAGAGAGAATCATTTGATGGCTATCAAAAGAATTATGAGATATCTTAAGGGTACAAAATATTATGGATTATGGTATAAGAAAGGTGGAAACTTTGATTTGAAGAATTTTACCGATGTTGATTGGGCATGAAGTGTTGATGACAGAAAGAGCACAAGTGGTGAAGCGTTATTCCTTGGTAAGAGGTTATTTTCTTGGACCAGTAAGAAACATAATTGTATTTCTCAGTCTATAGAAGAGGTAGAGTATGTTGCTGCAATAGTAAATTGTTTGAATATCATATGGTTCATACAGTTGTTGTCAGGTATGAAGGAAGAAATCAAAGAACCAGTTATTATATACTGTGAGAACACCAGTGCTATTAACATTTAAAAGAACCATATGGTGCATACTAAGAATAAACATATTGCAATAATTTATCATTTCTTGAGAGAATTGGCTCAGGACAAGGAAGTAAGGTTGGAATATGTGAATACTAAAGAACAAATTACAAACATATTCACAAAACTATTACCTAAAGATGCATTCTTGTATCTTAGAGTTAAGCTAGGATTGATTTCCCTAACTAGGGCTCACTAATGGATAGATTAGTGATGCATCAACCAAGCTACAAAACATATTTAACATGTTGATGCAGATATTCAGAGTTCATTGCATATGAATTAGTACAAACAGGTACATTACAACTTCATTGCATGTGTATTGGATGGTGTCTTTGGAATTGGTTGTCAAAGAGGGAGAGATTATTGATGTCATGGAAAATGAAACTATTAAAGGAAAGATTACTGAGGGGGAGATTGATGACAGAGGGAGAAAATTTATCAGAAATAGAGATTAATGTAAGAGAGAGAAATCTATATTTCAGTGATTGTGAAGAAAGAGGGAGTTTTATGGATGAGAATCAGAATAAAGCTAAGGACATTAATAAAATTTGATTCTTGTGTCTGTTTCTCTATAATTCATTGTATTATGACATGTTGTGTTTCCATCAATGCCAAAGAGGGAGATTGTTGATGAGAATTATTCAATTGTATATTGTCATTGATGTTTACACAAATATAGTGATGTCTACACAAATGTCTAATCCTATCTAAGCACAGTCAGTGTAGTGATGTCTACACAAATGTCTAATCGTATATATATAAAAGGTCAAGTTTGGATTTAATATGGTGTAAGTAAGTAAGTGAGATATATGTGTTTATGACATGAAGTGTGGAGGAAAAATCAGATGGGATTCAGATTGAGAACAAAACATACAAATCTGCAACATAATATCCAATCAGTAAGGATCAAGTCTTATAATCCAGACCAGAGATCTGAATCAGCAAAGATAGTTCCTTCGACAAACAAGTCAATCCATTGTTACTCTCTAACAATTGTAGCAGTGATCCAAAATCTCTTTACAGAGTAGACTTAACAGTCTTTTGTAAATCCTCTCACAAGATGACATTTGTACAATGAAGTGTTTGAAGACCTCTAACAAGGCCACTCCTTACAGGGTGATTAAATCCTCTAACAGGGTCACACCTAACAATGTGTTATTGTAACCTTTAATAGGGTTGGCTCCTAACAGGGCTCACTTCAGAAGAGTGAAAAACAATAACTAGTTGCAATTGGTGGGTTTTCCCATATTGGGCTTTCATGTTAAATCTTGGTGTTATCTGTGTACATTTTATTTGCTTATGGTTTATGTTTTTTCAATTAATTACAAAAGGATAATTACAGTTAATATCTTAAGATTTGGTATGTTAACCGAGTGACAGTGGAATATTTGTGTTAACCGAGCAATAGTGAAAAGTTTGTTTAAGACATCTAAGGGACTTGGATTTGTTTTTTTGGTAACTGATTCACCCCTCCCCTCTCAATTACTCAACTAATTTCCAACAAAATCCAATGCTTATCCTTATCCCAAAATTGAGAACCAAAATCATCCAATATAATAAATGCAGATACACTGATAACCTATTATATTATGGATAGCAACTGGAAAACTAAACTTTCAGACCATATATCACTCTGATAGAATATCCAAAACACATATAAGCTTGAATATAAAAGCATTTGATAAACCAAAACATGTCCAAACTACATACTCATATCTATAATTGTGGAGCAACGCAGACCAAAACTAGGTCAACATAAACACTAAAATTTTAGAGCAATAACATGATAAGTCAACATAAGTTTGTTGACATCAATGATAATTGGTATAGTGTGTGCAAAATATTCTCCTTCAACCAAAACATCAATGACAAACATCCAACAAACTATATCAATGATATTTATAGTCTATGTATCTCTAATGTATACCTAATAATGTTTTAACTAAACTATTTTACCTCGTGCCCTGTGAGTAATTTGATAAACTGGAAGGATGTTAGTGATCGAGGAGGGTACAAAACCAACATCATTAAATGGTCCTTTAATTATACCAATAAATCATTTCTTACAAACATTCATATATGTATTATTACCTGATCAAAATGTTAGGTGAACTAGAAGGCTCAAAAGAAGAAAACATTTCTAAAGAAGATGCCATGTAATGAGATGCACCTAAATATAGAAGCTTAGAATAGTGGAGGCTAAGAGGGATTTACCTTTCATCCCATTTAAACATCCTATATTCTCTGACTATGAAGATGAAGATGTTTCTTATTGTGATGTTAAAGAAGAAGAAGGAGACACTGATGAGGATAGTGGGATGTGGTTCTTTTGAAGAAGGTTTTTAAGCTCATCAAACTCCTTAGGATAATACCTTTTTTCATCATATCCTAATTTATTTCAATGAGCATATATCATAACCATCTTTTGTGATGATTATTTTTTAGAAGAGGTCTTAAACGAGCAACAGTGGTATATGAAGGAGATTTATTAACTTGCTCTTCAGATTTAGACTCCTTATTCTAATTATTATCCTTGACACTTGAAACTAATTATTTCGCATAACCTCGTACAATATCTTACATATCTTCTTTTAATACAACTTCCATGTTATTCCAACACAATCATCCTCTTATTTATATTGATCTTTAAAATATGAAATCAGTAAGTCGACCATCTAAACATAATTTAAAATAGGTCTAGACTAAACAATCTCGCGATGGGGAGGAATGGAAAGTGTACCACACAACACACACTACCTCGATCAAAACACACGTTATCCAAATTCCACAATTACTAGAGCCCAAAAATAAATAATGTTGTTGTAAACCATGCCTCCAACCTACATCAACACGACCCAAAAATAGAATATCAAAATTTAAAGCATTGAGTGATACAAAACCAAACTACCAATATCATATCCAAAACAACTGATAATTATGGACCACTATCAAACAAAAACATCATTGAATACATCATCAAAAACATATTTATTACAACACCAACCTTCCATTGCACCAACCTCTAGACCATAAGATCCTCAAAATTGTATCTATAACATATTAGAAATAGTGAGCATAATCCAACCACCAAAGCAATATGTTGCCATCAATGACAACTATACTAAAACATCAACAACTTTGCAACAATGACAAACTCCCCCTTTGAACATCTATAAATTTTCTAAATACTATGCTCACAAGATGTTATGGGAATAAGAACATCATTATACAAATACAACAATAAATGATACTCACTAAGATGAGTGAAGATAAAATCATTCCTTTTCCTATAGTTCCCCTTCTCAAAGATAAATGAAACACCCATTTTTAATAATGATTCTTCAAAAAAAACTTAGAGACAAAGCCAACACATAATGATATAGCTTCCAAAAATTGATAAAATAATACAGTGTACGTGATGAAAAAAATCTAATATGAAACAAAATAGAAAAAAGTTTCAAATGCTCAATTAGGTGGCAAGTCCCTCTCTCAAAAAAATTCTCCAAAAACCTCAAACACCAAATCAAAATCCATACAACTCACAATGCATTATGAGCAATATGGTATATAAAGAGGTCAAAATCTCTGTTTGCTACTAATGTGGGATTTATCCCAATAAGAAGTGCTCAAACTTTATGAGCTGGGTCGCACCTTCAAACTTTTTATGGCATGAATGATAAACCTTAAACATGCATAATAACAAAAAAAATTCCACAAATTTGGAATATCATAATTTAGGCTTCAATATTAAGTGGAAGGTGAAGGCTTTTGCATGAGGAGTGGATGCACAGGTTTCCCCCAAACACCAGATGCCTGCAAAAATAAGGTTCATGCAAGAGAATAGAGAGAATGAGAAGAATTCACCTATTCCTAAGATGCACCAACTAATGAGGAACGATAAATGCATTCTATAGGAAAGTATGTCGTTAATAGAGGATTTACATGCCAATACAAGCATAATGGTGAGTGCTAGTCACAGGTAAAAAAGTGATAAAAAGAAAGAATCCAACAATACTCTTCTTGTTGGTGAATAATAGGTAACAATCTAATAAAAATAATGGTCACCACGAGATAAGCCAACTAGGTGAAATATCAAAACCTAATCTATGTACATAAAACAATTTTTTGAAAGACTCTAAATAGTAAAACAGGTATACCAAAATAGGGAAGACACTAGAGAAACCTTATCAAAGTATTAACCCAATAAATAAATTGGCCAATCAATAAGTGATTTAGATGCACATGAAAACAAGATGAATTGTGATCAATTTGCAAAAGGCACCTCCTCACACGAGATGCGTGATGAAAGCTAAAAAAAGTGAACAAAACCAACCCAAGAAGAATGCACTGTGGGCCAATACATATCAATTAAATGAGGAATCGATTTCCTAGGAAATATGACCAATATCCATGTCACTGAGAGATAAACACAACATTGATGCCACAACCAATGTGCTTTAAAAGTTTTGTGCTTCAAATGAAATGATGCAAATAAAACCTAAATATCAAATATCCTCTTGTAGAAGAACTCTTTGGTTCTCAAAATATGGAAATTGGTGAAAACTCTCAGATATAGAAGGAGATGCAGGAAGATAGCTCTAATTCCATGTTGTAGTGATCAATCTTCAAGAGCACAACTTGTAGGATAACCTTCATAGAGAGAGAAATGTATTTCATTAGCAAATGAAAAATGTATTGAAATGATGAATAATGAATAGAATGAACTTACTTATAAAAGAAATGAAAACACCAGTAGAAATATGTAACCGTACATCTACCAAAAACCTAAATATATGTACCTAATTAATTAATTAATAATGTCTAAATTAAACTTAACCTTTAAGTAAATATTATTTTCCTCCAACAATTTATTTCATCAATAAAATTCATATTTAAAAATTACATTAAAAATATTTTAACATTATACATGATAGTGAGAAATAGTCACAGCGGCCATGGCCGACCTTTAGACCCCACATAGGATGGAGTTACAAGGAGACAGCCAGTTTGAGTTGGCCTTTCAATAGGAGAGGTATGCAAAACCTTAATTGAAATAGGAAATTTTAACCCTTTAGGACATGGAAGGCTTCAGGGAATTAGAGAAGTCACTATTTCAAAGTGAATATTGGTGGCAAAAACCCTCAAAACTAGTTTGGTAGGAGTTTTGAAGGTTTCCAAAGTTCAGAAGCAGGGTCTCGGGCAGATTTTAGTCAGATCTAGGCAAATTTTTGGCGGCCAAAGGTTGTTGTTCCACCAAAGAGACCAGTGAAGGTAAGCCAAAATATTGAGCACTGTAGGGCTGTGTCTTTAATTATTGATAATGGGGAATGGGGTAGATCTGTTCAGTTGTATAAAGAGAAAGCCTTCTTTATGAAGTGGGGGGTTGTGTGGCTGACCTTTTTAAAGATAAGGGCCTAGTGTGATGTGCTTTGGGGAAATAGTTTTGACTTGAAAATTATTACAAATGGTGTCTACATGGTCATTAGTCCAATGGCCTAGGATAAATCTTGGGGTTTCAATAGTGGCCCCTTTTTTATGGATGGTAAAGGGTTCTATATCAAGTAGTGGCAACCAAAATTTAATAACCCTAAGAAGGAATTTGTGACTTTTTTCCTATCTCGGTTAAACTCCCCAATCGCCCTTTTGAATACAAGGATCAAGAAATACTCAAACATATCGGACATGTAAATTGGGTGAGTTTATAAGATCAAAACAATCAATTGATAAGTCACATTTCAGCATGTATTCGTGTTTATGCTTGAATTGGCAAACCATCCATGAAATCCCATACATGATTGAACTGAGTTCAAGGGCTGGAGTGTGGAAACAAAAGATCATTATTGAAGAGGTAATGCAAACCTATCCAAAATGCAAATAAGGGGTGCACCCGATGGGGGCTTGTCAGTGCGAATCAAAAGGTAAAAGTTTGGAGCAAACTAATTTGAAAGATGAGATTTTTAGTCTATCTAAGGGTAATAAATATGAAGCCCAATGGAATGAGGTGGATTGGAAATTCTTGCGCTCACATGTGAGGGATGAATCTCTTGTTAACTTGGAGCAACACGATGTTGATGAAGGTAAGCATAAAGGGGTTATCGATGAGACTTTTGATATCAGGGACAATGGGTTTAGGTAGGAGATTGAGGGACAAGTGTGAAATCTAGATGAAAATGTAATAGATAGGAGTCTCTTAGCCTTTCAATCTTAACTAAGAGTATGGGATGATTTAGGGGGGATTGATGATGCAAATTTGGGAGGGTGTGGTGTTAGCGAGGGTTTTCCTAAAGATATTGACAAATTTTGTTGAAATCCATCTTTCCCTAGCTCAACAATTAGAAAACCTTTCCCAAAGCCTGGGTCTCTAGGGGGTATGCAGGTGATGACATGCTCCAAAGAGAAAATTTGGTTTCAAAGTGTGTAGGTAGAAACATTTGTTCACATCTAACTAAGGGGATCAGAGTGGAGATGGAGGAAGTGGTGCAAGAAATAAATCAAACCAGAGGGGAGGATGAAACAATTTTTAAAGACATCTAGATCTCCCCGATTTGAAATTTAGAGAGTTCCTTTGAAGGGGCTAAAGACAATGAACAATATTTCTCAAAATCAAACTATGAATATGAGTCCAGTGAAGATTTGGTTGAGGAGGATTTATTAGGCCTAAATGAGAAGTTGGGGATTGTCGATAAAAAAACCTTGGAGAAATCTTCCACCTCTCAAACCAAACTTAGGGTTGGGGATAGGAAGAAGTGGGGACACAAATCTAACAAGGACATGTTGGAATTGGCTGGGAATGTTGTTGGACAAAGCAAATTAAGATTGGGAAAAGGCTATGCCTTTTTGTGGAGGCAATGAGGACCCTATAATGGAATGTCAGGGGTTGTAATGCACCTGATGAGATTCACCTGATCAAAAGGTGATTTGATGAGGTGAGACCAGATCTCATTCTCTTACAAGAAACCAAAATTAAAATTGACGAATCTGATTATTTCAATAGATGCTTTGTTAAATGGAATGTTTGTTTATCAGAAGTTGTGCGTGCATCTGGGGGGATAGCGATCCTTTTGAATGTTGATGTTATGGTAGTGGAGGTCATTAGAAAAGATAGGTTTTGGTAGTGGTTAAGGGTTACTTCAAAACAACTATGGGTTTGTTTTTTCATCATTAATATCTATGAGCCTAATAATCCAAATCAAAAGAAAATACTATGGCAGGATGTTACTGCAATTTTATTGCAGAAAGAAGTAAATTTATTCCTTTTGGGGGTGACTTTAATGCTTTAATGAGACCCTCTGATAAAATGGGAGGGGTGGGTTAGAATGGGAAGAGTCACGAAGATTTCATTTTTTTGTTATGTAGAATGGTTTGATTGAACTACCCTTCAAAAAAGTTGAGTTCATGTGGACGAATAGGTGGAGCGGGTTTCTAAATATTGCAGAAAGGTTGGATCATTTTTTCCTAGTTGGGGATTGGCCTGAGACACAATGAACATGCTTAGATGAGATACTACCCATTACTGGTTCTGGCCACTACCCTATATGTGTGAGAATACATGAGGAATTGATCCCAGAAAGGTGTCACTTTAAGTTTGAGACAGTGTAACTTAGAGAACCAAACTTTAGGAATATGGTGGTGGATTGGTGGAGCTATATTATAGAGAAAAAGGTAATAAATCTTTTATCTTCTTCAAAAAAATACAGTTTTTAAAAGAACAGATCAAAAGGTGGAATGGAGAATCTTTTAAGAATATTTTCTTAGAGAAATCTAGAGTGGAAACTGAGCTAGTTGTGTTACATGAATGCATCATTAAAATGGTATGGGGGAGGAGACATATGCAAAGTAAAAGGTATTAAATGGTTTGTATTTAGAGCTACTCGCTAGGGAGGAAATGTTTTGGAGATAGAAGTCCAGAGAATCTTGGTTGAAAAATTGGGATAGATACACAAAGTTTTTTCACAATCCAGTTAAAGTAAAGAGAGCACATAACAATGTTTTTTCTATTAAAGAAAACAATGATAATATGTTAAATGAGGCAGAGAAAATTAATAAGGAAGCGGTGAGGTATTTTCACAATTTTTTTAAAAGTGATGGAAATGAGTGTTTGGACTCACAACATCTGTTAGAGATCATTTCCTCTTGTGTAAAAGAAGCTCAAAATAAGTTACTAATGGAGCCGGTTACGATGAAGGAAGTAAAACAAGTTGTTTTTAGCTTAGGTGGGGAGAAATGCCCTAGCCCAGATGGTTTCCTTGCTATTTTCTTTGAAAAAATATGGGACATAATTTCCAAAGATATCTGGGAGGTGGTTGAGGAATCTAGAAGCTGAGGTTTTATATTGAGAGATTTAAGTAACACTTTTATAGCCTTAATTCTGAGGAAGGGGAATGTTGAAACTTTTGATGACTTTAACCCAATCTCTTTATGTAACTTGATATATAAAGTGATTTCTAAAGGTATTTCCCTAAAGTTCAAACACATTATGGATTCAATTATCTCAAGTGAGAAGAGTGGGTTTGCGCCAGGCAGATCAATATATAAGGGGATTATTCTAGCTCATGAGGATATTCAATCAATTAGAGTGGCTAAAATTGAAAGGATGATGGTAAAATTAGATATTAAGAAAGCTTATGATAGGGTGAATATGGGTTTTCTCTTACAAATATTAGAGAGGTTTGGTTTCAGCGCATAATGGGTGGAATGGATTAGAAGTTGCATTTGTACTCCTAGGTTTTTAGTGCTAGTTAATGGGAGCCCCCAAGGTTTTTTTGAGTCAAATAAGGAGATACCCTATTCCCATTCTTATTCATAATAATGATGAAAGCCCTGGGGAGGTTGATTTCTAGTAAATGTAGTTATGGGGTGTGTAAAGGTATACAAATTATGGAGGGAATTGATCCCCTTTCCCACCTTCAATTTGTTGATGATACCTTTTTGGCAAGGGAAGCTTTAGCTAGAGAAGCTCGGGTGATGAAGAAAGTTTTAGATGAGTATGAAAGAGCCTTGGGAAAAAATATTAATTGACATAAATCTGAAATCTACTTTTTTAATACTGCTCCTTCTAAACAAAGAGAAATTTGTAGGATTATGGGGGTGAAGGTTGGGGGTATACCTAGTAAATATCTGAGGATCACCCTTTTTGGTGGGGAAAATAAATTAGATATGTGGAAAGTGTTAGAAACACTAAGAGGGGGGGGGGGGGGAATCAATGTNCACTAAGAGGGGGGGGGGGGTGAATCAATGTTTGTCTATTAATTATATTTTAGAAACTTTAAATTTGAATCAAATAGATAACCAATGAAGCATAACATAATAACTCATAACACAAGATATGATTATGAGGAAAGCTTGATCAGAGGAAAACCCCAGTGGGAATTAGTACCCACAAATGATTGTACTAGTATAATGAACCTGTTAAAGTTCCTTTTCTCTGTTAGGAGCAGTCTTTACAATTCAAGTACAATGAACCTGTTAGGATTCTTTACAAAAACCCTATTAGAGGTGGTTGGCTCATTGCCAGAGCTCACTGCTCAATAAGATGAAGGCTACAACCTTCTGATAGCTGATATACACTATATCAAAAATGAACTCCTGTGATGACACTGTTGTCTGATCAGTTCCATTTATGTGTTGATGCTTTACTCTCTTGAAGACTTCTACTTCATACTGGTTTGCTCATATTGATCTTCTGAATATCTTTTCTACTTCTTTTTCATCGACACTCTTAATACAAAAGTGCATGTCTAGTATATATACATGCCTGAATAGACACGACTAATAACAAGACCTTAGTCGGCCCAAAAACAAAACATACAACGCTTCCAAACAAATTGGCTTAAGCATGTTTACATGAATGATTAAGACATAATTACAAACTTATTACAATAGGCGCATAACCTTTACAAAACAAAATATTATGCTCTAATTCAAACTCTGAGGTCGGCTCCATACTTTATTTTCTGAATAGTTAGTGGCACTTAATCTTCCTGTAACTTATCCATACTGTCATTTCGTACCATGTGTGTATAGGGTAGACACAAAAACATATCATAGAGCTTAAGTATGAATGTGCTTAGTCTGAATCGATTGTACACACGTGCGCTAGTGCTCTGATCAACTGAATAACTATGTATTGTTCTATTTTCTGTACTTAGTCAATTTTTATCTTCAAATTTTATTGTCAAAACTTCATATGACTTTGTTTCCATAATAAAAACACAAAATAAGTCATATACACCCTGATTGTAAACTTGCCAACAATCTCCCCCTTTGTCATTAATGGCAACAAAGGAATGTGGCCAAGTTACTTAAACTTTGACTTAACAACAAAAACTGCATATTATAACTTTGGCTATATAACATACTCCTTATATACATACATTACTCCCCTTTGACATTAATGACAAAGGTGTCAAAATTGTAAGTCTCTAGGTACTTACTCCAAGTACACATTCGGATAAGAAATCTGAAGATTCTTGATCTCTTGCTGCCAAAATGCCTTCAGTGCATCAACTATCTGAAGATGGGCGCGTAAAGCATATGTAAGCTTCTCCATCTTTGTCAGATCCATGCAGGGTCCTTGATCATAGGTGGCAATGGTTGCATCTATCTGTTTTATGTTCTTGTTCAAAATAGCTAAGGAGGGCGCAAGTGCATTTCTCAGCTGGGTCTTCCTGATCCTTATCTTGCTGATCTCCATCTTAGTTTTTTCAATCTTGTCTATCTGCCCTTGATAGATATTGTTGCAGATATTGATATCTTGGGATGATCTTTCAACTGATTGCCTTATGTTATCAACCAAGATATCTGCCTCCTCAATCTTTTTGATGTGCTCATAAGTGAGTTTGCCTCTATCCATGCAATTTGCTATTACTTTCCTACCTTTTGATGCCAACTCTTTCAGAATAGTCTGACCAATCTTTAATGAATTGAGATCTCAAGAGAATTTCTTTACCAATTCATCCAATCTTTCCTTTTTGTAATTTTCCTCTATAGTTCTAGTAGCTGAGTCTACTAAACTTGTGAAGTGTGCTTTGAAGCTTGTTAAGATGCTATTGACATCATCAACTGACTGAATTTTAGCCACTTTCATATCTGCTGGTACTAGGTCATTCAAAATGTTCACTGACTCCAGAAAGAGAGGATTTCTCATAACTTGTTTATCTTTGGATTTCTCCATGGCTAAGACACTGATCTTGATCAAATCTTCTTCTCCCCATGCATCTAGACTTGCTGAGTCAGGGGTTAAACTTGACAACAATGAGGTTGATGGTTGAATAGATGGAGTGAATATAGCATTTTGACTAGTATCCATACATTCACTTTTCACTGGGATAACCATAACAGGTGGTTCATTAGATTGATTGTCTTCCTCATTATTCAAATTTGTTGAATCTTTAAGAGGAGCTTCATCTTGCTGTAAGGAAGTATTATCTGTGCATACCTTCTCTGTCTCTTCAGTGCTGACAAATGATTTTTCAAATTTGTCCATGTCATTATCTAAAGCTCTCATGGATATCTTAACATAATTGATTACAATAGTCTCTTCTGAATCTTTGGTTGTATCAGAAGGTGATGAAACTATGGGCGCTGAATCCTGTGGACCTGTCATAGGCGCATTTGGAATCATTGTTTCTTTATATCTTTACTAGTGGGTAGAACTGGTCCAACCTTAGGGAGTCTATTCATCTCATGAATAAGATCACCAGTGATGTGGATAGGAACTTCACCAATCCAATACAGATCATCATGTATCCTACTAAGTAGGATTTTAACCCATTTTGGTTCATAGAACTCATGCATGTTTGAATACTCGAAGATAGGGTTATCAACAAGATGTGAGAATTCATCCTTGAATGAGTAGTCTGGTTTCATCATAGATGCCATGAGCATTGCTATGTTGTTATCCCTAACAGTTTCCTTCTTACAATAGATGTAAGCGTGAATGTCCTCTACATGCACAAATCCTAGAGGAGTCTTAGAGAATTCCCCTTCTACATCATATAACACAAACTTGAATGGATGTTTCTTAAACACATATCTCTTCTTCTCGGAGATGTCAAACACTGTAGGAGTATCCATTACTTACTTTTAACTTACTTAAGTAGGGTTTCTTGAGATTTTGAAATGACGCGTTTGCTAGGGTTCCATTTCAAATTTGATTCATCTTGCTAATCAACCAATGGTTTATCCTTCAACACTTTTATGCTAACTGTTGCTGCACTCTTTGAATGCTCAATCTCGAATGCAAAGTGAGGATAAAAGATCATTTACTGACTTATATAAAAGTTACTGCATTTAATGCTTGAAGCCATAACACGGTTAACAAAGAGAGTTTTAATCTTTGCTTCTAACGAGGTACAATCTATGTGTTCATGCATACTTCCTCACTTTGTGATCAACTATATGAGTCCATAGGTGCATACTCAGAGGTGAGTATACCAGCCACACAGGGGTTCAGAGCTAGAATAGCTCCCCCTAAGACCATGAGGGTCATCTAACTATAAGTGGAAAGTGCATCCACTATGGATGCATCTACTACCTTGTTCTCATCATTATCTTTCTTTGCTTCAACCCATATTTTACCTAAATTTTCTGTAGCTTTTACAAACTTGACTTCACCAGATTCTTCAAATAATGATTCTTTAGGCTTCTCTTGTTTTTGAGTTTTGGATCTACAGAACCTTGAGATGTGTCTAGCTTTGCCACATGAGTGACAAATGATTGGAGGTCTATTGATATTGTTTATCATGCTGCACTGGTTGGCTATGTGACCATTATAATTACATATCTGACATGTAATGTTCTAATAGTTTCTCTAAGGTTGATTAATCTGATTGTGTTGATTCCGATTTCTTTGATTCTGTTGTGACTGATTTCTTTGACTTGTTCTGCAATTAATAGCCCCGTGACCAAATTTATTACATGAATAAAAATATCCATTGAAAGGTCCTAACTCTTTGCAATCTCTTGCTAAATTTCAATGCTTGTTACAGGCATAACAAGTTATGTTAACTTGCTTGAGTTCATCTTTAGGTGGTTCTATTTTAGCCTCTGCAAGATTCTCAGTTTTCTTTGCTTCTGTAGATATCTCTTGTGCTTTCTTTCTTTCTTGCATTGAATTGATTTCAATTTGAGCTACATTGTATCCAACACCTGTAGTATCACCTTTTAGCTTATGTCCATAAAGTTTTGATTGAATTAGATCAGAACTTGTGTGTAGTTTATCAATCTTATCTTTTGCTTATGTTAATTCAGATTCTATCTTTTTCTTGATGTTTTCCAACTCCAAGATTTTCATGTTTGCTTGCATAAAATCATCATCTAATTATTTACTCTCTTTGGTCTTTTCTTCAATACCTATTAGGCTATCTGTAAGTTGTTCATTCAAATCTTCAATCTTATCTTTCAAAGACATGTTCTCTGCATTCATCTTTTTGACCATTTTTCCCAAATCATTTGTAGAGCAATCTTTCAGATCTTTCCTTAATTTTTTGATAAGCATTTGGGAGCCATCAACTTTTAGTTTTAGTTCTTCATTTTATTTTTCAGATTTGTCAAGATCTTCAAGGGCTGCTTCAAGATTCTTTTTCAGATCTTTTGCTTCTGCTGAATCCATGATCTCCTCAAGTGGTTAAACTTTCTCTCAGAGGACCAGAGCTCTGATACCAATTGTTAGAAACACTAAGAGGGGGAATGAATCAGTGTTTGTCTATTAATTATATTTCAGAAACTTTAAATTTGAATCAAATAGATAACCAATGAACCATAACATAATAACTCATAACACAAGATATGATTATAGGGAAACCTTGATCAGAGGAAAACCCCGGTGGGAATTAGTACCCACAAATGATTGTACTAGTATAATGAACCTGTTAAAGTTCCTTTGCCCTGTTAGGAGCAGTCTTTACAATTAAAGTACAATGACCATGTTAGGAGTCTTTACAAAAACCCTATTAGATGTGGTTGGCTCACTGCTAGAGCTCACTGCTCAATAAGATGAAGGCTACAATCTTCTGATAGCTCATATACACTATATCAAAAATGAACTATTGTAATGACACTATTGTCTGATCAGTTCCATTTATGTGATGATGCTTTACTCTCTTGTAGACTTCTACTTCATACTAGTTTTCTCATATTGATCTTCTGAATATCTTCTCTGCTTCTTTTTCATCGACACTCTTAATACAAAAGTGCATGTCTAGTATATATACATGCTTGAATAGATGCGAATAATAACAAGACCTTAGTCGGCCCAAAAACAAAATATACAATGCTTCCAAACAAATTGGCTTAAGCTTGTTTACATGAATGATTAAGACATAATTACAAACTTATTACAATAGGCGCATAGCCTTTACAAAATAAAATATTATACACTAATTCAAACTCTGAGGTCGGCTCCATACTCTATTTTCTGAATAGTTAGTGGCACTTAATCTTCTTGTAACTTATCTATACTGTCATTTCGTACCATGCATGTATAGGGTAGAATCAAAAACATATCATAGAGCTTAAGTATGAACATGCTTAGTCTGACTCGATCGTACGCACGTGCGCTAGTGCTCTAATCAACTGAATAACTTTGTACTGTTCTATTTTCTATACTTAGTCAATTTTGCTCTTCAAAGTTTATTGTCAAAACTTCATATGACTTTGTTTCCATAATGACAACACAAAATAAGTCATATACACCCTGATTGTCAACTTGCCAATAGAAAATCCTTGTAGAAAATTGTATAAACAAAATGGATGGCTGGCAAAGTAGGTGGTTAACTTCAGCTGGAAGGATAATGGTGTTGAAATCAATCATATCTATAATCCCCTTTTTTTTTCATGACATGTCTCAAGATTCCTAGAAAAGTTGTTATAGTTATCACACAGAGGATGAGAAATTTATTTTGGAATGGAGTAAGCGAGAAAGATAAGATCCCTTTATTGGCATGGGAAAAAAATAGTAAGTCTAAAAGGCTTGGGGGAGAAGGCCTTAGAGATTGGCACAAGATGAATGATGCCCTTGGGGCCAAATTGGTTTGGGAAATGTACACAAAGTCTGATCAAATCTGGGTGAGAGTCATGAAAAAAAAATATCTGGACTCTCTAGACAATCATAGGATTCTTATTGTTGTAAATCCTCCAAAAGGGTCAGCAATATAGAATTTTATGGTTAGCTACAAGAAAATGATCACAGATCATGTCTCACGGTAGATAGGAAATGGGGAAATTAAAAATTCTGGGAAGATTTTTGGGATGGATGCCCATCCTTAAAAGAGTTGGAGGAGCTGAATGCGGTAAGAGAAGATTTGACCCAGCTATGGGGGAATAAGGTGAGAGATTATGTTTATGTGAAAAATGGGTTCCTTGGGGAAGAATGGTGTTGGAAAGATGTTAGTAGTGTTGGCTTATCAGTTGATTGACAAAATTTAATGATAAGCACTCTGAATCAAAGAAATATTTTAATCACTAGGGAGAAGGATAAGATTATTTGGTGTGAGGCTTCTGATGAACAATATTCAGTAAAGTTGGGATATTAATTAATGGAAAAGGGGGAGGCAGATCCAATGTGGACTAATAAATTATTTTAGTAAAGGCTTTGCCTTCCAAAGCTGGGTGTTTTTTCTTGGATAGAAGTAAAAGGTAGGATCTTGACAGGGGAAAGGAGTAAAAGGCTTGGTTTTTCGGGACCATGAAAGTGTATTATGTGCGGTAAAGAGTAGGAGAATGTGAATCATCTCTTTCTCCAGTGTGATATAGCCAAAAGATGATGGTCAACATTGTAAGCAAAGATAAATTGGCATGGTCCTCTCCTGTATACAATGAAGGGGGTTTTTGAGAGTTGGCCTAATCCAAAAAGTAAGTCTACCTTATCATGCATATGGACTATCAACCCACCTTTAGCTATACGGGAAGTATGGAAGGAATGAAATTGTAGAATCTTCCACAATAAATGTGAAATGGAGGGCATAATCCTAGGTAGGATCAATCATGCCATGGAGGAAGTTTTAGGGGAAACAACTTCCCAGTCAAATCATTCACAAATCCCATTCACAAAGGAAGATAGAAGGATTCAAAAGGTATGGCCTGGGACCATAATCCATAATGAGGCTTGGCATAAGAAGGATGGAATTAAGGAAAACAAGGAAGCAGTGGTATGGAAACCTCCTGTGGAGGGTTGGATTAAAGTGAATTTTGATGGAGCGATAAAAACCAACCCAAGCCCTTGAGGAGTAGGGGAAATTGTCAAGGACAAGAAATGAGAGATTTTAATGTAGGCAGCTAAAAGACTTGGTAAGGGAACTAATAAATTTGTAGAGGCCTCAACCTCTTTATTGGCAATAAAGTTGGCCAAGATGCTTGTGGTGAGAAAGTTGCATCTAGAAGGTGATTCAATGGTTATTATCCAGGTGATCCAGAATGACAACATTCATAATTAACACTTACAAGGTTTAATTTTTTCAATTCTTAGGGAACTCAACCATTTCCAGGAGTATAGTGGTGTAGGAGCACCTAGGATAGCCTCCTTGTTTGTTCATTTTGGCTTGTACTTGACATTAGCCAAGTCAAGATAGGTTAGTCATATTTTGACCTTAGGAGGTCTTTGCAATGTAGCCTAAGTGATTTATTCATTAGGACTAAGGTCACATCAATAGCCATTGTTTGTAGTTTTCAAATTCTTAGGTTTAGTTGTTAGTTGCTGGGTTAGAGTCTTGAATGTGTCCTAATCCATAAATGAGGACATAGAGATGCCATAGGCTCTTTAATGCTCTTGGATCCTTGAAATAGAGAGGATAGAGGTCCTAAAATGTAGGAAGGATGCATAATTGAAAAGATGCCAAAAGTTTCTATTTTGTTGTCATGACAACATTTGCAATAATTGCAAATGTTGCATGCAATATGGTTACATTGGATTCTCCTTGATTATAGGAGTGGGGAATCGACCAAAAAGGCCCTAAAATGGTGGAAGAAGGCTTCTAGTGTATGAGAGACTCGAATCATGAAGTGAGTTGATTGATTGTAACATTTTGGACAAGAGCATTACAGTCTGCAGTTTTGTGTTTCCAGAAATCCCAAGAATTTCCTTGTGACAGTCATACTTTATGGATTGAAAGCTTCAAAGTGATGGTTTTATTGTATTCTTAGGAGTATTTGGAATGTTTCTCATTCAGTGACCAAGTTTCTTTGAGGTATTTTAAGGTCTAGTTTAAATTGTTTTGTGTTTTAAGTAGTTCACTAGTCCTGTCCTGACCAATCAGTCTAGATATGACTCCCCCATGAAATCTAACCATGGAAAACTTCAAAGGGTAGATGGAAATGTTAGGGGAGTCATTAGTGTACATATTTGTAGAGTTAGGAGTTAGGGAAAGACAAGTAGCTATTTTTAGAACCAAGCCCTAGGCGAGTAAGCACTGTCCGACTAGTGGTTTGGTGAAGAAACGGTGAGCATTCATATGCAGGGGAAGATAGAACTGTACGGTCTAAGTACATGACAATTTAGGGTTTTGTGTTACCTTGACATAATAAGTTGGTCAAGTTCATACCAATCAGTGGAGACAAGTTTTGGACAAGTTTAGCATAGTGTTGCAGACTGTCCTAGTTTTTAGGCCTATTAGCCCTATAAGACCTAGGTTGTAGGAACCCTATGTACGGAGGGCTACTGAAGTTAAAACCTTAAAAATGTCTTGTAAGGTGATAAAGGGTATTTGGATATGGTCTTAGATTTTCAAGTTCTTTGGGAAAGTTTGAAGTTAATTGGGAAAAACACCCTGGTAAGGGCTACAAGGAATTAGGCCTCCTTAAGCCAAAAGTGTGAACTCAATTGCAAAGAGTGAAGAGACCCCTCAAGATGGATTCCAAATTGATCAAATGTGATTTCTACATGTTGATGGACACCCCTGAAAATGAATCAAGAATGTTATAGTGAAAATTGGCATTTAGATTCTTCTAAGTGTGAGTAGGATAAGTGGAGAGGTGAAGTAATCATAGGGTGTTAGTCTTACAAAGGGTGAAGCACAAGTGGAGACTCTTAGAGAAGAGTAGGATTAGGACTTAGTTAACTATCTAAGCCTAATAAGGACCTAGAGAAGATTAGGATCCTTGAAGAAGACAAAGAAGATCTGCTTAGTAGATTGTGCAAGAAAACCCATTAGAACACTTACATCATATTGGTATCAGAACTTGATTAAAGATTAGGCTTGTGGTGGATGTTTCAGCCTACTAAATCAGTGGGAGAGAATACACTTGGAGGATCAGAAAAAGATAGAGTCATGGTGACTAATGCTGAGTTAGCCAAAAAGGTGGAAGAACAAAAAGAAGACAACAAGTCATTAAGAGAAAGATTGTCTCAAATGGAGCAACTCTTGGGAGAAGTCCAAGACAAAGATGAGAAGATGAAGGATAAGATTGAATAGAAATAAGAAGAATAAGCAAGGGAGAAAGGAGTGGATATAGAAGAAGAAGCTCCAACCCCTGACCCTGTTAGTGACCAAGAACCCTTCTTAAAGGCATTGAAGGCTTTGAGTGGTAAATCTTTGGAGGGTGTGCCACTATTTAGTGGACAAATGGATCTAGATTCAGTAGTGGATTGGATAGACTGCATAGAGAACCATTTTGAATGTGATGGTATCACAAAGGCCCAAAAAGTGAATATTGCCAAGTCAAGATTGAGAGGTTCAGCTCTCACATGGTGGAAGTTTGTTCAAACTGAAAGAGAGAAAGAAGGAAAGAGTCCTACAGCCACATGGAAGGGCATGGTGACTAAGATGAAGCAGACCTATTTTCCTGATGATTATGAAGTGTAGCTACATTGGAGGAGACATAATCTCTGGCAAAAAGACTTAGATGTCCAAGACTACACTGAAGAGTTCCAAAAGTTCTGCCTATGGTCACAAGTGGTCGAAGATGAAAGCATCAAGATAGCTAGGTATATGAATGGACTTAAATGGTCTATCCAAGAAGATATGAGTCTAGTAAACTTCAAAGCCATTTTCCAATGCTATCAAATGGCCTTGAAGATAGAAGCAAAAGGCAAGAGGAAGCAAGAACAAAGTTCTAAAGGTAGAGGTAGAGGAAGAAATAGTAGAGGACAAAGAGGTGGATATGGTGGAAGGAGTTTAGAATCAAGGACACAAGGACAAGTAAAATACCATGAGAAAAAAGAAGCAAGTTCCAGTAGAGGTGGTAGAGGAAGGAACTCCAATTTTAGAGGTAGAAGTGGTGGACAAGGAAGAGGCAATTACTTTGCCAATTTGAAATGTTACCATTGTAATCAAATGGGACACCCTACCTATAGGTGTCCAGAGAAGAGTAGTACTTCTCAAGGAGGTAACAAGAGGACTAATCTGGTCCAAGAAGACACAAGTGAAGCTGATAAACACCTTGAGGTGCCATTAAAATCAGAGGAAGGTGAGAACCTCATGATGAGGAGAACATTGATCAAGGAGCCAATCAAGGAGGAGCCAAGTCAAAGGAGGTCTTAGTTTAGGATCAAATGTAAGGTGATGGGTAAAGTATGTAGGGTTATCATAGACTTAGGGTCCATTGATAATATTGTATCAGAGGAAGTAGTCAGCAAGTTAGGCATGACAAGGATACCTCATACTCATCCCTACAAGGTAACATGGCTCAATAAGGAACAACATGTCTTGGTGAATGAGCAAGCATGGGCAGAGTTCTCTATAGGGAGATATAAGGAAAAGGTACTATGTGATGTAATACCCATGGATGCATGTCACTTTCTCCTAGGTAGGCCATGGCAATTTGACCGCCAAGATATCCATGATGGAGTGAAGAACTCCTATACTTTCAAGAAGGATAACATGACTTTCAAAATTTAGTCATTGTTAGAAGATGTAGAGGTGAAGACAACTGGTCCTAATATACTAATGGTGAGTGAGAAAGATTTCTTGGAGGCCATTGAAGAAGCAGAAGGAGTTGGTTTTTCTCTAATGTTGAAGCCCAAGGAAGAGGAAGACAAAATAGTGAAGAGGACAGAGATGCCTCAAGAGATACAAGAAATGTTGCAGAAGTATGAAGGCGTTGTAAGTGATGGACAGCTATAAACCTTACCCCCTATAAGACCCATAAGCCATAACATTGACCTTATTCCTGGAGCTACCCTAAACAATAAGGCAGCCTACAAGATGACACCTCAACAGAATGAGGAAATAGCTAGGCAAATTCAAGAGTTACTAGAACAAGGTCTTATAAGGAAGAGTATTAGTCCTTATGTTGTACCCATAGTCCTAGCCCCTAAGAAAGGAGGTACTTGGAGATTATGTACTAACTCCAAAGCCATAAATAGGACCACTATTAGATATAGGTTCCCTATCCCTAGGATTGAAGACTTGATGGATTGTCTAGGAGGTGCTAGGTACTTCACCAAGATAGATTTAAAAAGTGGCTATCACCAGATAAGGGTGAATGAAGGAGATGAGTGGAAGATAGCCTTCAAGACCACTGAAGGGCTATATGAATGGCTAGTCATGCCATTTCGATTATCAAATGCCCCATCAACTTTTATGAGGTTGATGAATGAAGTACTTAAAGACCACATTGGCAAGTTTGTAGTGGTATACCTGGATGATCTACTCATCTTTAGTAAGACAAGAGAGGAACACCTCAAGCATGTGGAATTAGTACTTAAGAGGCTACATGAAGAGAAGTTAATGATTAACATGGAGAAATGTGAGTTCATCAAAACAGAGCTAGTGTACCTAGGATTTGTTCTATCTCATGGTAATATGAAAATGGACAAGAGTAAGGTAGAAGCCATTATGAATTGGCCCACTCCAAGGACAACAACAGAGGTAAGGATTTTTTATGGCCTTGCTCAGTATTATAGGAAGTTCATAAGGCAATTTAGTGCTATTTGTGCTCCAATGTTGCATACAATCAAAGGAGGAATGAAGACCAAGCTCATGTGGAATGAACAAGCCAACAAGAGCTTTGAGTTGCTGAAGGAAAATATTTCTACCCAACCAGTGTTAGTCTTACCAAGCTTTGAGAAGCTTTTCACAATTGAATGTGATGCAAGCAACATAGCTATTGGGGCTGTCCTAAGCCAAGAGGGTAGACTAGTAGCATTTCATTCTGAGAATTTGAGTGAAGCAAAGAAGAAGTATTCTTCTTATAACCTTGAGTTGTATGCATTGGTTCAAGCCTTGAGAAAGTGGAGGCACTACTTGCTGCCCAAGGAATTCATTGTTTATTCAGATAATAAAGCCTTAAGTTTTCTGAATTCTCAAGAGAAGTTGAGCCACAAGCACATGAAGTGGGTTGAGTACCTACAAGCTTACACCTTTAACATCAAACATAAGAAAGGTGTCCTTAATAAAGTTGCTGATGCATTTTCAAGAAGAACTCTTACCATTAAAGAGATCCAGTTGAAGAGCATGGGAATAGATCACTTCAAGGATCTATATGCTGAAGATGTGGACTTTGCAGACATTTACAAGGTATGTGCTGAATAAAAGAACCATTTCCATAGTGAGTATGTTGAATATACTTTGCAAAGTAACCTTTTGTTTAAAGGAAATAAGCTATGCATGTGTTACTAGAGGTTCCATTAGGGAGAAAATGATTCAAGAGAAGCACAATGGTGCATTGAGTGGTCACTTTGGGATCATAAAGACACAAGAACTAGTGCAAAGGTTCTACTATTGGCTGAGGATGAATATTTATGTCAACAGGTCTGTGGAGAGTTGTATTGTGTGTTAAAGAGCTAAGGGTACTTCATCAAATGTTGGCCTTTATCATCCCCTACCTATTCCTACTAGACCATGGGATTGCTTAAGCATGGATTTTGTAGTTGGGTTACCCAAAACAATACAAGGTATGGATAGTGTATATGTAGTTGTGGATAGGTTTAGAAAAATGGCTCACTTTGTGCCATGCAAGACCACTAATGATGCCAGCCAAATAGAATCTCTATTCTTCAAAGAGATAGTAAGAATCCATGGGTTACCTTAGAGCATTGTGTCTGATAGAGACACCAAATTTATGAGTCATTTTTGGAAGACTCTTTGGCAAAGACTAGGAACTAATTTATCCTTTGGATCTGCCTACCATCCTCAAACTGATGGACAGACTGAAGTGGTGAATAGAAGTCTTGGAAATCTACTGAGATGCTTGACAAAGGAGTACGGACAACAACGGTATCAATTGATTGGACATGTTGAGTATGCCTACAATGACACCATCAATAGGTCAACAGGCAAGAGCCCCTTTGAGGTAGTGTATGGATTACACCCTAGAGGAGTCTATGAGTTGAGAGACTTGAAGGATGGAGTGAAATAAAGTGGATATGTAGATGATTTTTCTCAAGCCATGCAAGAGATACATGATACAGTCCGGAAAACCTTGACTGAGAACACCTTGAAACATAAGGCAAAGGTTGATGAAAGCAAGAGGATAGTTGAGTTTAATGTGGGTGACATGGTAATGGTACATCTTAATAAATCAAGATTGCAGAAGAGAGTCCCTCACAAGTTGCAGATGAGAAGGATAGGCCCTTGTCCTATCTTGGCTAAGTATGGTGATAATGCTTTCAAAGTAGAACTCCCAGAAGATAGTGGACTGTCACCTATCTTCAACATTGCAAATTTAACCCATTACAAAGGACCAAATCAAGACTTGGATCAGAGTCTTCAAGAAGTCATCAGAGATGTGGAGGAGATACAATTACCATCTGATACAGTCAAAGGAGTTGAAAACATACTGGATACAAGAATCTACAAGAGGACTAGAACAAAAGAGTATAAAGAGTACTTGATCAAAAGACATGATCAAACAAATGCAGATGCAATATGGGTCAAATAATCAGAGTTCAAGAAGCTAGGTATTGATCCAAGCATCATCACTCCAAAGGTGGATTGATCTTTTTTTTTGGGGGAGGATGGTGCAGGAGCACCTAGGCTATCCTCCTTGTTTGTTCATTTTGGCTTGTACTTGACATTAGCCAAGTCAAGATAGGTTAGTTGTATTTCAACCTTAGGAGGTCTTTTCAATGTAGGCTAAGTGAGTTAGACATTAGGACTAAGGTCACATCAATAGCCATTGTTTGTAGTTTTCAAATTCTTAGGCTTAGTTGTTAGTTGATGGGTTAGAGTCTTGAATGTGTCCTAATCTCATAAATGAGGACATAGAGATGCCATAGGGTCTTTAATGCTCTTGGATCCTTGAAATAGAGAGGATAGAGGTCCTAAAATGTAGGAAGGAGGCATAATTGAAAAGATGCCAAAAGTTGCTATTTTGTTGTCATGACAAGATTTGCAATAATTGCAAATGTTGCATGCAATATGGTTACATCAGATTCTCCTTGATTCTAGGAGTGGGGAATTGACCAAAAAGGCCCTAAAATGGTGGAAGAAGGTGTCTAGTTTATGAGAGATTCAAATCATGAAGTGAGTTGATTGATTGTAATATTTTGGACAAGAGCAATACAGTCTGTAGTTTTGTGTTTCCATAAATCCCGAGCATTTCCTTGTGACAGTCATAATTTATGGATTGAAAGCTTTGAAGTGATGGTTGTTTTTTGTTCTTAGGAGTTTTTATAACATTTCTCATTCAATGACCAAGTTTATTTGAGGTATTTTAAGGTCTAGTTTAAATTGTTTTGTGTTTTAAGTAGTTCATTGGTCTTGTCCTGACCAATCAGTCTAGATATGACTCCCCCATGAAATCTAACCATGGAAAACTTCCAAGGGTAGATAGAAATGTTAGGGGAGTCATTAGTGTATATATTTTTAGAGGTAGGAGTTAGGGAAAGACAGGTAGATATTTTTAGAACCAAGCCCTAGGCGAGCAAGCACTGTCTGGCTAGTGGTTTGGTGAAGAAACAATGAGCATTCATATGCAGGGGAAGATAGAATTGTACGATCTAAGTACATGATAAGTTATGGTTTTGTGTTACCTTGAAATAATAAGTTGGTCGAGTTCATACCAATTAGTGGAGACAAGTTTTGGACAAGTTTAGCATAGTGTTGCAGACTGTCCTAGTTTTTAGGCCTATTAGCCCTATAAGACCTAGGTTGTAGGAACCCTATGTAAAGAGGGCTACTTAACTTAAAACCTTAAAAATGTCTTGTAAGGTGATAAAGGGTATCTATATATGGTCTTATATTTTCAAGTTCTTTGGGAAATTTTGAAGTTAATTGGGAAAAACACCCTGGTAAGGGCTACAAGGAATTAGGGCTCCTTAAGCCAAAAGTGTGAACTCGATTGCAAAGAGTGAAGAGAACCCTCAAGATGGATTCCAAATAGATCAAATGTGATTTCTACATGTTGTTGGACACCCCTACAAATGAATCAAGAATTTTATAGTGAAATTTGGCATTTAGATTCTTTTAAGTGTGAGTAGGATAAGTGGAGAGGTGAAGTAATCATAGGGTGTTAGCCTTACAAAGGGTGAAGCACAAGTGGAGAATCTCAGAGAAGAGTAGGATTAGGACTTAATTAATGATCCAAGCCTAATAAGGACCTAGAGAAGATTAGGATCCTTGAAGAAGACAAAGAAGATCTTCTTAGTAGATTGTACAAGCAAACCCATTGGAACACTTACATCATATAGAGTCAGTCATATCAAAACAGAGAGAAACTGTGATGTAGACAATTTATCAAAATGGGCTCTCAGCTTTGAAAAGGAAGGAGAAGTGAAGGTGTAGGATTTTAGAGTAGCAACTATTAATGAACATGGCATTATTCTAGTGTAGTAATTTTTTAAAAAATATGTTTGTGGCCTTGGTGATTTTGAACTCATCATTAGGTGAGTTTGAGGTGGGTTAGTATTGGAGTGGTTTTTTTATTTTTAAATAGAGAGGTTAATTAAGGGCTCTTTAAGATCATTGGTGGTGATGTTTGTTGAAAGATTTTGTCTTTTGTATGTGTTAGGGATTTTTCTTGTATGAACCACAATGCTTGAAATGTCTATTTGAACCTTGTACTTTCTAATTCTGATTCAGAGACAAGAAAAGCCTAATTGCTAAGGACTGGATAATATCCTTCTTCATTT